>CM060327.1:39271087-39276087 GCA_030674155.1 Stramonita haemastoma | reverse complement strand
AGAGACATGGAAACCAAGTCAGTATAATTTCTGGTCTTTCTCAGCTTGCCCAGTATCTAAATTGATCTCTCTTGGTCTACAACACGCAATGAAAAAAATCAATTGCAGTGTACAAGCTAGATATGGAAGTTTGACTTTGACTTTGACTTGACACAGATTTTCTTCTGTAGACAATATTGTCCTGTGTTCAAGGGTGTCTTGACTCGAAGTTGAAGGTGACACTCTTCAGAGTAACGACGGTCTGACTGCCTCTGCCACAGACATTTTCTTCCAGCACAGCATTCAGCATGCCTTCTAACGAAGATAGAGAGTTCTTGGACGGGCATCTTGACTGAAATACGATGAAAATAATGACAAAATGAGGAAGAGCTGAGGAGTGACACGCTTTGCTGGTTGCCAGACGAGGGAAGTTAGAGAGAGCTACACAGAGAGAGAGAGAGAGAGAGAGAGAGAGAGAGAGAGAGAGAGAGAGAGAGAGAGAGAGAGAGAGAGAGAGAGAGAGAGAGAGAGAGAGAGAAGCTACAAGAGAGAGAGAGAACTGAGACAGAGACAGAGATGAGAGAGCACAAATAAAGGCTGATAGTGATGACAATAAAGACAAAAATACAGACCAAAAAAAAAAACAACCCCAAAAAACCCCCGAGAGGTATGCAACAAGAAGCAACATGAAAAAGACAAGACACCCAGGTTTTCCATTTATTGACGTCACTCCCGGTGCTCCAATGATAGCCGGCACGTGACTTGATACAAAGTGCTTCTTTCCGAACACGCCACACCCCCGGTCCTAACTAACTGCATGCAGACTGTGACGAGCATTTCGCCCAAGGAAATGAAAAAGCCAGCATGAGTTCCCACTTCTTCACCGAATTCTACACCGCTGAAAGCTGCAGGCGGCTTTGGCCCTAAAATTATGGATTTCAGATAGTGCAGCAATCAGGAAACAGCCAGAAATTATAACTCTTCTCTCTCTCTCTCTCTCCTCTCTCTCTCTTTCTCTCTCTCTCTCTCTCTCTCTCTCTCTCTCTCTCTCTCTCTCTCTCTCTCTCTCTCTCTCTCTCTAACTCCTCAACAACCCTTCCATCGAAACTTGTTAAATAGAGTTTCTGATTCAAAAGAAAGTGAACAAGTGAAGATAAAATTGTTGTGGCCCTTTCATCTGAACTTGGAGGGAGGGGGAAGGGAGACAGAGAGACAGACAGACAGTGAGTGACCAAGACACCGAGAGAGACAGACAGACACAGAGAGAGAGGGGAGGTGGGAGGGAGAGAAGACAGACAGACAAGACAGACACAGAGATAGAGGGGGGTGGGAGAGAGACAGACAGACAGACAGAGAGCAACGCTGGTTGTAATCTATCACAGCACGTTCACCACTTTGTTAGAGAACATTGAACATCGAGAAATAGGATTGTATGTCACAAAGAGCCTATTGTTACATGCGTTACGAGGTTTCAGGGTGTAATATACGTTACGAGCTTTCAGGATATATTCTAACGATGTAAAATAAACTGCAAGACGTTTTCCGGTGTGAAAACACATGCATTGCTCTTATTTTCTTCAGATTGCACATGATTTTTATTACGCATATTTTGAATCCGAACAAAATACAGAAAGAATGAAAAAAAGAACAAAAAAGTTATCTAAAAGGCAATATATCACACAAATAAAGATATATTGCTGATGAGGCATCTTCACAAGAAAACTCTAGTTAAGCTGTAGGTCACTACATCTATACAGAAGGAGAATCAGAATGTGTACATGATAATGCTTGATGCTACAAAGAGTTATTCTCTCTCATCTCCCTGCACATCTTTTTCGTCTCATATCACGATTTGTCGGGGAAAAAATAGTTAAACGTTTAATGGCTTGCTTGCTCTCTTCTCTCTCTCTCTCTCCTCTCTCTCTCTCTCTCTCTCTCTCTCTCTCTCTCTCTCTCTCTCTCTCTCCACACACACACACACACACACACACACACACACACACACACACACACACACACACACACACACATTGTCTAAAATCACTTTTTAGTGGATAGACGTTAAATTGAAGACACACACACCCTCACACACACAAACACACACCACATACACACCACACACCACACTCAACACACACAAAACACACACACACACACACCACACACACACACCACACACACACACACACACACACACACACACACACACACACACACTGCATAAAGCTGCCAGACGCAAGCCATTCCATTCTAACCACACACACAAAAAAATCATTATGATGGAGTGTTGAAGGAAATGAGCACTCAATTCGTTTGACAATATGCGGCGTTCTTCAAATAAAACGACCGCCCAGGGTCCTGCAATACATCATCGACTGAACAGACAGTAGAGAAAAATACGGTGCATGGCCGAAGGTCTGACTGTCTCTGGGCACCACTTATTCCACATGTCATGATCGAACGGTGCGAAGGCTTAGAACCCGATTCAATTCTATGCTGTATAGCTCTAACTCACCAGACTTCACCACCCTCCTTCCTTTTTATTTAGTCTTTTCTCAACTTGATGATTCAACAAAATACAATGACAACAGTTAGCTGATAATATCAAACTACTGTCACGATCCTTAAGGGAGTGCGCATAAACCCCCACCCACTCCCACTCTATCTCCCCCACAAAAAACGCAAAACACAGAGAGAACTTCCAGGCTTTACTGTTCACATTTCACAATAAGCTCAAACACACAAAATCGACATCCAAAAACACACTCTAGTTTTAAGTCTTATACCCCCACCTCCCCACCCCACCCCCCTCTTCCCTATCAGTTCTGAAGCAATATTCCCTCCTTCCCCTCCCCCACAGTCTCCACACACTGAACCGACGCGTAGCTCCGGGCTGCTGGGACCCAGGTAGGTCGAGGTGGCGTAGAGGACAGACAGCAGACAGACGAAGGGGGGAGAAGAGGGGAGGAGGGAGGAGACAGAGCCAGACAAAGTGGAGAGAGAGAGGGGGGAGGAGAGGGAGGATGGAGAGGGAGAGGGAGGGAGGGAGAGAGAGAAGAAGAGAGAGAGAAGAGAGGGAGGAGAGAGGGGGGAGGACAGACAGAAGACGGAGAGAGAGAGAGGGGGGGACAGACAGACGAGAGGAGAGAGGACAGAAGAGAGAGAAGAGAAAAGGAGAGAGAGAGGGAGAGAGAGAGAAACGGAGAGAGAGAGAGAGGAGGAGGAGAGAGGAGAGAGAAGAAGGAAGAGAGAGAGAAGAGAGAGACAGAGAGAGAAGACGAAGACAGACAGACAGACAGACAGACAGACAGTACAGACAGACTGTACAAACATACTGTACAGACAGTACAGACAGACAGAGAGTATAAAGACACAACAACATAGATTCCACAAAATTATTTCATTAGACATTATCATTCCCACCACTATCGACAGTATCGGGGGAAAATAGCATTCTCGACATTTTGAGTGCGCACGGCAAGAGAGAGAGTCTGAGCCGCGACGGTTTGGGTTTTGCCAAAGGAAGCTTTGTGCTGAAGAAACCTAATCGTTTGAACTGGTTAACTTTCGATAAAACAGGAAAGGAGCTCCCCCCGTTCATTTGCAGTTCACAGAGATCATCAATCATCCGCCTTCGGAAAAGCGATCGATCATTTCTTTCATGAGACTTTGAGTGGGTGAGAGAGAGAGAGAGAGAGAGAGAGAGAGAGAGAGAGAGAGAGAGAGAGAGAGAGAGAGAGGAGAGAGAGAGAGAGAGAGAGAGAGAGAGACGGGGGGTGGGGTGGATGTATAATATAAAAATAACGTAAAACGTGTGTAGGGTCGCAAGTTCAGTTGCCAGTGGCACATCAACCTGTACTACACGCTATTATTTATGTTTTTGCTGATCTTAACAGTTTTCTTTGCACAGCAAGCATCAAACTGTATATAGTCGCACAGTTTTAATATGAGTTTTAAAATATGACGAGGTGACAGCCCCGATATGGCCTGTGCGGTCGGCGGGGCTGTAAGCAACATCACTGGATTGGATTGGATTGATGTGCGTGTGCACGCACGCACGCACGCACGCATGCGCGCGCACACACAAACACACACACACATCTTTAATGAATAGTTCTTTAGGAAATTTGTTATAGTTTTAAGTCTACTAGCAATTGTTATGTATTTACTTGTTATCACTGTTTAGCCCAAATCTGTGTACTGTATACATTATTAAGAAAAAGACACCCACTTTACTGCACACATCCATCAACATACTAGACCCTCCCCTTCCTTTCACATCGTCTAATATCACTTTGAGTGAACAGACGTAAAATCGAAGCAACAACACACACACACACACACACACACACACACACACACACACACACACACACACACACACACACACACACACACACACACACACACACGGGACGGGATAGCTTGGTGGTTATAGTGATGCCCATTGCGCTCGTGATCTGCTGACCCAGGTTCGAACCTCGTTCAAGATTTTTCCTCTAGAGCTAACATCAGTACCGACTTCACTCCCCCTATAAGTCCTCCGAATGAGACTATAAACCGAGGTCCCGTGTGCAAACACACGCAGAACATCTTCCGCTTTTCGGAAGAGTAAGCCATTGTGTGCCGGCGGGAACGGATGACACCATTTACAAAACTATTGGGGACTAGATGTATGTAAAAATAAAACAACCAAACAAACAAAAAAAACAACAACACATTAGCGCTCATTCAATTATCTTCGAATAAAAATAATAATAAAAAAGAATACACACACACACACACACACACACACACACACACACACACACACAACACACAACACACACACACACACACACACACACACACACTACTGACTCCACTCCACCAAAAGTCCTTTTCATGAAACTATGAACCGAAGCCCGGTGTGAATGCAAGCAGACCATCTTGCCCACACGTTAAAACCTGCTCTACCTTTCAGAAGAGTAAGCCAGTAAAAGCCGGTAAGGACGGATGAAACTTTTTTTTAATGCATGCGC
>CM060327.1:39248587-39266087 GCA_030674155.1 Stramonita haemastoma | reverse complement strand
CCACCGCACCGATGGCCTACTCTTACGAAAGTGGAACACAGAGAGAGAGAGAGAGAGAGAGAGAGAGGAGAGAGAGAGGAGAGGAGAGGAGAGAGAGAGAGAGAGAGAGAGAGAGAGGGGGGGGGGGGAGGCTGAGAAAAAAAGAGGAGAGAGACACAGAGAGACAGACAGACCATAGACGATCAAGTAGTCAGACAGGCAGGGAGAGGCTGAGAACATTGAACTTTGACACAGTTTATTCTCACACTGAACTTTGAAACAATTTATTCTCGTTGCTTATACAGACCATTTCACAAGGAGGTACGTAACAGATCAGTCGATTCTTAGTTAATTACATATGTTGTTCAAGTAAAAAAAATATAATATAATAAAATAAACATAATGGATCTTTTTTATCTATAGGCGGGTTGGTTTTGAGTCTTTAAAGCAAACATTGTGGAGTCAGTCACCTTCATCAGCAACTTATAATATAATATTATTATAATGATAAAACTTAAAATATCCAGCTGGTAAGGTCGTTGATGTATAACATGGCGCTCAGGGTTGTCTCTACAGATGCTAGAAGCCCAGTAAGTGGTATCGTGGTGAAAAGCTACCGCAGCTCTCTCTCTCTCTCTCTCTCTCTCTCTCTCTCTCTCTCTCTCTCTCTCTCTCTCTCTCTCTCTCTCTCTCTCTCTCTAACAAGGAGGTACTTAACAGATCAGTCGATTGACAGTTAATACATATGTTGTTCAAGTAAAAAAAAAAAATGCTATCGTGAATCTTTTTGTCGAAAGAGACAACTTACAAGCATAATCAACTTTGGGATAGACCTATACATGCGTATACATTTCTAGTGCACGTACCAGTTCCACTGGAAAGAGTTTAAACAGAGTATAATATTTGCCCCCACCCCTGACCAACCACCTCTTCTCACATCACTCACTCACTCACACACACACACACACACACACACACACACACACACACACACACACACACACACACACACACTACACACACTCACACACACACACACACACACATCAAAACACACACACACACAAAACACACACACACACACACACACACACACACACACACACAACACACACACACACACACAAAGTGCTTCCCTGTTTAACAAAGCCACTTTTACCTTACGTGCGTTTTCCTGATTGTTTTTGAAGTGTCATACATAATATCCTCTGAAGCACCACCGATTAACCCTGGTCTTTTATAACTTATACTTCTTGTGCTTTAGTAAACTTCAGAATAAGCTTGATTCTCCTCCTTACTTTGGAAAGAAAACTACTTCAAAAGTCACCATTATCTTTTGCAAAATGATCAATCTTGAGGGGAATTTTCTCTTCGCTGTATTATTACGTTCCTCTGTTGGGTTTTTAAATTTTTATTGAATTTTTTTTTCATTTTTTTTATTATTTTATTTCGTAGATAATGGTATAAGCACTCGTGTGTTTTTTATATCTAGTCCCCGTGTGTATACAATTTTGTCAATTTTGTACATCTGTTCCCAGAGAGGATGAGTGCTTATTCCGTTATCCTCGAAATTAAAGAATAGCAGTGTGTGTGTTGTGTGTGTTGTGTGTGGTGCGTGCGTGCGTGTGCGTGCGTGTCGTGTTCGTGCGTGTGCGCGTGGTGCGTGCGCGTGTGTGGTGTGGTGTGGTGTGGGTGTGGGTGTGGTGTGGTGTGTTTGGTTGTGTTGTGTGTGGTGTGGTGTGTGTGTTCTTGACTGTTGAACGGGGGGGGGGGGGGGGGGGGGGGGGGGGGGGATGGTATTTTCTTCTTCCTCGTGTGGAATCCAAAACAGCGTTGTAGATGGATGGGGGAAATGCGTGCCTGGCAAGACACATGTATATTCTCCGTGTTGTAAAGAGCACGCTCAAAACCGATGCCAAAAGGTTTCCATTCAAAATTCTATCCAGACTATGGAGCTATGGGTAACAAGCAAACGTAAACAAAGCAACACCAACAACAAAAGATACATCAATATGTGACACCAGAAGCAGTAGATATGGGGAGGGTAGAGGGGTGGCGGCATTATTCTCTCTCTTAACGCCGATGGCGATAGTCGAGATGGTGACTTTCTTGTGTTTGTTAAGCGATATTCTGCTGTCTGTATACGCTTCCTTACGTCTGAGCGTGTGCCTACGAGTATACATATGTTCGTTGAAGAGTCTGTTTATGTGTCGGAATATGCAAGTAAGCATTAGCAAGCATGCGCCCGCGCGTGCGCGTGTACGTTAGCGCTCGCGTGCGTGTGCGTGTTTGTGTGTGTGCTATTTTTGTCTTCTAGAATAATGGAATAAGCGCTCGTGTGCTTTTTTACATCCAGCCCATGTGTGTATGAAGTTTTGTAAATTTTGTCATTCGTTCCCACCAACACAGAATAGCCTACTCTTGTGAAAAGCGGAAGTGTGTGTATGTGAATGAGCGCGCGCGCGCGCGCGCGCGCGCGCGCGGTGTGTGTGTGTGTGTGTGTGTGTGTGTGGTGTGTGTGTGTGGGTGTGTGTGGGTGGTGGGTGGGTGGGTGGGTGTGGGTGTGGTGTGGTGTGTGTGTGTGTGTGTGTGTGTGTGTGTGAGTGAGTGTGAGTGTGACTTTCGAGTGATTGGAGTCGGTACTGATATCAATTCCATGGGAAAAATCCCACGAGCATGTATATGTATCTCGTGGTGGTTCGAACCTGGGTTGTCAGATCTGTCACATCACGAACGCACCGTTCTAACCATTAAGCTACCCCACCCCCCCTCCCCCCTTCCTCAGTAATTTTATTTCAAGGGCCATCAGGGCAGCGCTTCATCTGGCGATTTTCCCTCGTTTGGGGCTCGAATAAAGAGCAGCAGAGTTAGCTTGCCGTTAGAAAGCTTGACGTCACCAGCACAGCACACCATTAACAAAACTGAAGGTGTTTCCAACACGTTAGAAAGGTGGGGGTTCTTTTTTTTTTTTCTTCTTTTTTTTTTCAATTCCTTACTTTGAAACTTACACACACACACAAAACACACACACACACACACACACACACACACACAACACACACACAGACAACACACACACACACACACACACACACACACCACACACACACACACACATTATCATCGATATAAAAGAATAAAATAAAAACAATAAAAAAAAAAATAAAAAAAAAAAATAAATAAACACACACACACCAGACTTTTCCATGAGGCACACACGCGGATGTTCGATAGTATGGAAGTGTCCTCGCCTATATAAGCACTCACCGCACGCACGCACGCACGCACGCGCGCGCGCACACACACACACACACACCACACACACACACACACACACACAACACACACACACAAACACACACACACACACACACACACACACACACACACACACACACACACACACACAACACACACACCACCACCACCACCACCACCACAAACCAAATCAAACAAAGAAAACTTTACAAGGACACCCAAGAGTAAAAAAAAAAAAAAAAAAAAAAAAAAAAAAAAAAAAAACACTGACCTCACTGCGATGGCCCCTGAGGTTGAAGTTGGATCGGGGTGGGGCCTCGTACTTCTGGCAGTGGCTGGTGGTGAAGGTGATGCCCACTATCCCCTTGCCGTTGCCGCTGGCCAGCCAGCCCTCCATGTAGTACTGGGCACGGTTCAGCTTCCACCCGCCCCCCTCGTCTGGCAGGCTGTCCGGGACCTTCCCCATCCATGATAGCGAGTGGAAATTGGAGTCTGTCCGCGTGTAGGTGTTCTGCTCGAAGTGGATATGCATTTTTTGCTGCTTTGAGTGTTGGGTTTTAGGGTGTGTTTGTTTTGTTTTTTTCTATGTTCACGTTGTGTGTCTAGGCCAGCTGTGAAATGTTGCATCGCTGGTTGAAAGGAGAAAGGGGCGTTGAAGAACTCGGGTCACACTAATTTCTTTTCTTTTCTGTTTCTCATGAGAAAACTATTCTGGTATAAAACTTCGCTTGAGAAACACAATATGACAATGTTACCTCTTTTTTTTTCTTGTGGAAATTCACATTCAAATCACAACTGACATGATTAGGTGGCACCAGCACTGGTAACAATACTATTCCAAGCCTACAACAAAAGACACTGCTAAACCTGTTAAAATTCCCTCTAAAACTTTTCACCAAAAAATGTGATTCAGTGTCTAAAAATCTGTACACAAGTCTGTAAAAGGTTGGAGAAGATACCCTTTCCATCACCACAACGCTTTTTTTTCCCCCTCTTTCCTTTCAAACCTCCCCAGAGCTAGCCTCGGATCTCAACATTGACAAAAAAAAAAAATCATCCCATCATTCGAAGACGTTTTTTAGTTAGCAAGGTAGGTATCTCCACGGAATGCGGTGAACTGCTGACTAAACGAAACATGAGCCTTCCTTACAAAAAAGAAGGAAGGAAATAAAAGAAAAAAAAAAGAAAAAAAAAGGGGAGATGAAAAAAACCCTGAAGAGGATCAGCCAGCGGTACTCGACACTCCCACTCAGTGCGACTCACGTGCCAGCGTGCCCCAACGACTCATCAAGCCAAGGAAAACAGTTCTCCAGAGACGGCTATACCAGCTCAGCACGGCGGCTGCGGCGACGGTTACATTATAAGACTCCCAATCGATACTTTGAGAAAACGTAGAAAAGCTGGGATCCCACCGCCTCTTGACTTCTTCTTTCTCATGCAAAACTGCTGGACAGCGCTTGAAGGCACTTCCGCCTGGTGGTGGTGGTTGTGGTGGTGGTGGTGATGGTGGTGGTGGATGAAGATGGGACGAGGAGAGGGGGGGGGGGGGGGCAGAAGTAAATATGATGAATTCCGTAACTTGTCGTTATCGATCTCCGAGGATCTGCACCACTGGACTGGACAGGACAGGCCTCGGAGTCAGAGTCAGGTCTCGGCCACACCACTGTTGGGATCTGCAGGATATGAAATGTTCCCCGTTGTTTATAGCCACGTTAGCCCAGAAAACTGTTTGTGCCTGCCAACACACACACACACACACACACACACACACAAATATACATACGCACGCACGCACGCGCACAACACACACACACACACACACACACACACACCACACACACACACACACACACACACACACACATTTCAGAGTTATTAGATGCACCTATAAATCGATGTCTTTGTGTTTTTCGTTTTGCTCTGGTAAGTTGGTTGATGGTGAATTGGTTGATTGGGGTTTACATGACTGGCAACTCGCACGCGTGCACGCAGCATGCGTGCTGCTGCGTGTGTGTGGTGTGTGTGTGTGTGTGTGTGTGTGGTGTGTGTGGTGTGTGTGTGTGTGTGTGTGTCTGTGTTCGTGGCGTGCGTGGTTGTGTGTGTGTGTGTGTGTGTTCCGATCCGTGTCTTAGGGTTTCTTTGATTTCACTTCAAAACCGTAAAATGTAAAGCGGTGTGATGTGAGAAGGCCCGCCATGGAAACGTGTGTCAATTATCACCATTACTATTATTATAATTGCTATATAATCATTATCGATATTATCACCATTATTTTACACATACTAGTACCAGAAGTAACTGTTTGTATAAAGGTCACAGTCTAACATAACATGGAAGGCACTGACTGTTCTGGAATCGGTATGTTAACCCTTATTATCTTTTTAATTCACTATCTTACTCTTGCTTCTGGTGGTGGTTTTCTTAGTACTGGTTTAGTTGTTTGTTTAGTGGGTGTTGAATGTTATGTTCCTTTTTATTTTAAAAAAAAAAAAATTTCTTTGTTATTTTTAACTTTCCCCGTTCATTCTAGTCCTGTCTTTTTTCAGCTAAGCATTGACACGTATCTACCACCTCCCCACCCCACCCCACCACCCCTCGTTTCCTTTCAGGCTACTATGTGGCAATTTTTGGAAGCATTGGATGCACACATTATGTCTATTCTACGGTACGATTTGTAAGATGGGCCTCTTGTCTTGTTAATTTTTGTTGTTGTTTTTTTTCTTTTAAAATTTCCTGACTTACTTGTTTGTTGGCCTTTCTTGTGGAGGAGGGGGGAATGCAACCGGATCGTTATGAGTAGATGGAGAGAATAGCTGAAGTCCTTAGCACAGCAAAGTCATCTACCAGTACCGTAAGGAAACCAATGGTGAATATGTGAGGAAGAGTGTGAGCGAGTGCGCACATGTGTGTGTGTGGCGCGCGCGCCACGCGTGCGTGCGTGCGTGCGGCGCGCGCGCGCGTGTGTGTGTGTGTGTGTATGTGTGTGTGTGTGTGTGTGTGTGTGTGTGTTGTGGTGTGTGGTGTTGTGTGTGGTGTGTGAGGTTGGGTTGGTTAGGGGGTTGGGTTGGGTTGGGTTAGGTTGGTGGTCTATTGTTGCTGTTGTTGTTTCTGTTATTTTTTGTTGCTGTTCTTCCTTCTCTTCTTGCTGCAATTTGTTTTTGAGGGGACTGCATGCTCTTGGCGAAGGCTGATCAGCATAAAATGAATATATATATATAATATATTATATATATATATATATATATATTATATATATATATATATTATATATTTAAATATGTGTGCATTGTGTGTGTGTGTGTGTGGTGTGTGTGTGTGTGTGTGTGTGTGTGTGTGTGTGTGTGTGTGTGTGTGTGTGTGTGTGATGTGATTCGTATAGGAAAAGGCTGAACTAGTTGCCTTGGTTCGGTCAAAGTTTAACGTGGTAATTACCCATGATCCTACCCGCCAATCGGAGCCCATGATCTTACTGGCCAGTTGGAGCCATGATCCTACCGGCCAGATGGAGCCCATGACCTTCCTGGGCAGTTGGAGCCCATGATTCTACTGGCCAGATGGAGCCCATGATCCTACCAGCAAGATGGAGCCCATGATCTTAACGGCCAGATGGAGCCCATGATCTTACCGGCCAGATGGAGCCCATGATCTTACCGGCCAGATGGAGCCCATGATCTTAACCGCCAGATGGAGCCCATGATCTTACTGGCTAGATGGAGCCCATGATCTTACCGGCCAGATGGAGCCCATGACCTTACTGGGCAGTTGGAGCCCATGACCTTACTGGCAGACTGAGCTTAAGCAAGTGCAAACAAAAACAAGCCCTTGCACAATCTGAGACTATGCGATGAGTGGTGAGGGTGGGTATTTACTGACGGAATACAAATTGTTATTGCCTTTCAGATCATATAACTGCCAGGATATTGATTCAAAAGTCGGGGGGGGGGGGGGGAGTCCCCTTTTTTCTTTTCTTTTTGCCGACATGTGAAAGCTTTTAGGCAGCCACTGTTGCAACATTGATACTAGGCCCTAGCTGATAAGGGAATAATAATTAATATGATTTGTGATCTCTTTGTATACTTGGTTTTATTTGTTTACTAACACATAATCATTCGTTCCGCCATTCCTTATTATTACAGCTGGTCTTTTTTCTTCTTCTTTACTTAAATTCACCCTACCTCGATCCCTACACACACACACGCACGCACGCGCGCACGCACGCACACGACGCACGCACGCACCACACACACACACACACACACACACACACACACACACGCACGCACGCACGCACGCACGCACGCACGCACCCATAAAAACTAACTGTTCATTTCATGTTAAATATCAGTACCTTTGTTCATTTGTAACTCATTATTTCGATTTTTTTTCTTCATTCTTCCATTTGTGCCTCTTTAAATAATGACACAGTCACGCTTCACACAGCTTCACTTGACATGATTTCTCCCTTCGCTTCTTAAGGAGTCATTGGGTCACAGCACAGACATTTTCAGTCAGAAAGTCTTAAGCAAGTTGAATAGGTCTGGCAGATCCCGTCCATGTCAGATTGCAGCTTGCATGCTGCCAGGAGTATTTGTGTCATCTACACAATCGGCCAAAGCTGGCCTTCTCTTTACGAAAGATTGATTGGGTTTAAACGTCTACAAGATATTATCATTCTGTGAGCGTTAACATACGGAACCTTCCTTTATAGTCTTATCCAAAGGACATGCATACATAATGTGGAAAGTTCCACTTCGAATCTGCGCCTCAGTTTGAAGCCACTTTGCTATTTAATAACCCCCCCCCCCCCCCCCCCACCACACACACACACACACGCCAATGTCTCTTTCCGCCGGTTTGTTCCTACATGAACGGACAAAATAACTATATTTTATAAACGCAAAATGGGAAAAACTATTGACACTGTAGTGATTTTATTCTCCTTCTTTATTATCATTGTTGTTGCTGTCATTATTATCTTTATTATTAGTGCGTGCGTGCGTGCGTGCGTGCGTGCGTGGTGCGTGCGTGCGTGGTGGTGCGTTGGTGTGGTGTTGTGTGGGTGTGTGTGTGTGTGTGTGCGGGTGCTGTGTGTGTATTAGTGCTTGTTCTTTCATTATATATAGCTACTCATCTTGATCGATCAATCCTGAGCATAAACCGATGAAATCCCATTTTTTTTCCTTGGCACCTTAGCTGATTACAACAATTAGCCTAGGATCCATAATTATTTTCTGGCCAGATTGGACATCTATTGACTTGACGGACGCAGACTATTTCACCTACGACCTCGTCGCCTGTAACATAGGTTGCTCTGTGTGTCCACCTCGTTTCTCGTAATGACCAAAACGACGTGCATTGTTGGTACTCTATTCACCCTCAGAACGATGCCAACCACCATACCACACTAACGGTGGACATTTTGGCAGACGCCCTCAGCCTACTCAAAAGCCAACGATCAAGCTGGCAGCCTCCTGAATTACCTCAGTTCTCAGTCTAATTACGACAATTGTGTCTTCTGTCTACTCTCTGTGTAATGTTCGGCGTATTAGCAAGATATTTCAAACACATTGTCCAAAAAAAAAAGTGCAGAAGCAAGCTGACACCCAAATTCCCAAGCACACCAGCATGAAAACATGGGCACAAACAAGTTTGCACTATTATTTTATTCTTTTTTTCTTTTATATTCTTTTATATTGAGGATAATGGAAAATGCATTCATGTTCTTTTTTTTACATCCAGTCCCCGTGTGTATGCAGTTTTGTAAATCTTGTCATCTGTTCCCACCGGCATACAATGGCCCACACTTACGAGAAAATAAACAGGATTTCACAAGCACGCATGATGTTCTGCTACTACGATCTACAGCCATGCCCTGATATCAGGAACCTAAACAAATACTAGAAATATAACAACTTTCCTTACATAATGTGGTGTAGGACATGTGAAACTACAAAAAATACAATGCTGTGGACACTTTCAGTCACACCGATGGTCTCCAGAACAGGCACAATATGAAACATTTCAAACATTTTGTTTGGAGATTGCTCATTGTTTTGAGAGTCAGAACAAAACCCAAAAATCCAATCAATAAAAATATATTGATAAAACAGCACTGTTAGACAGCTGATGTTTTAAAAACAAAAGAGATTAAACATTGAAGAAATGAGCTGAGAACTGCAGCAAAGCTAAGTGGCTGGTTAACATTCCAGTACAAACATGTCTAAGGCAGCATGTCATCACATCTGAATTCTGCAGAGAATTCAGAATTAAATTCTGCAGAAGAACGCCAATGAAAGCAATAAAAAGACCACAGATGCTGTTGGTTCCATACATGTGAGAAGCAATTTTAATCTTCTATGAATATGACTGGTTACTTCTGCAAATTTATTTCTAATCTTTTTCTGCTTTCTAACATTTACCTTTAGAAAGAAAGGACACATGAATGTATAGCAAATGGACTGCCATAAAGCATTAAGCATGATGGTTGGGTCTTTAAACTATAAAACTGATCCAATGTCCCAATATCTGATATAACCTAAGTCCCACGCTCTGATGACTGATGCATTGATCTGATGTCAGCATCAGGGCAGTCCTGATACAAAAGCAAGATTGAAGGCTATTCCCAGTCAGCTTTCCCATACCAAAATTGTTCAGGTAAGATAATATTTCTGGTTGGGGTTTTTTCCTCCATTTTTTACAAAAAGAAAAAAGTGACTGCAAACAAACTTTTAAACTGACTACAAAAACAAAACAACCCCATAAACAGTTCTCCACCACTCTCCACACACACACACACACACACACACACACACACACACACACACACAACACACACACACACAGGTCCACACACACACACACACACACACACACACACACACACACACACACACACACACACACACACACACACACACACAACACTGGCAACAATAGGAGAGGTTGGTAGCTATTAACACTAGAATTTATAACACTTGCAACACCCTAAATCTCTCCCTTGCAAATAACAAATTAGAACATAAATGAACAATAACACTGTAGAGTGAATCTGGAAAATATTTAATTTCTATAGAGCAATAAAAGCACAGGTTTAGTATTAAAACACACAAAAGATACATGTGTGTCATTTGTATCCATCCACACACACACACACACACACACACACACACACACACACACACAACACACTCTCTATCTCTCTCTCTCTCTCTCTCTCTCTCTCTCTCTCTCTCTCTCTCTCTCTCTCTCTCTCTCTCTCTCTCTCTCTCTCTTCAGATCTACAGTATCTTGCATAGTAGATAGTCAATGAATCATGCACGACAGAAAAACACACTCATCAACATTTATGTTATGAATACTAAAAAACGCAACCAAACACATTCACTCCCAATGTCTTTCCAAGATCATGACATGTTGGTTCATATCTTTTGACACATCAAAATACATCATCACGAACAATATACACATTCTGCAGTCAAAGCACACACAGTACACACATGGTGAAAACCTTTAAACCCTTGCAGTGAGAACAGATGACAAAATTTACAAAACCACATGCTACAAGGACTGAATGTAGAAAGCACATAATTCATTTTCAGGTCTTCATGCGTGTACCCTACAACTGTTCAAGATATTTTGTGTGCATAAATTTGCACACAGAGCTTGGTACTCTCATCCAATGGACTTTCAAGGGAATGGAGTCTGCACTGATGTACCCTGGGAAAAAAAAACCCTGGCATCAAACCCGAAGCTTTCAGATCATGAGCACAGTGCACAACACTTAACCACCAGGCTATCCCAGTTTCAATCCAATTCAATTAAATTCAGTCTTACAGGATCTTCAGCGACTAACTATATTATACAGTAATAGTACTAATAAACTGGCAAAACAGAAACAAATTTTGAAAAAAGTATGCTTTAAAACACACTGGGTTTTTCTGTTAAAAACAAGTGGCTTCCAAAAACTGTGGTAAAAGCAAAACAAATACTAAATAGATATTAATGAATGAAAAATTATACAGAAAACTTATCTTCTTTGCCATACACTGATACAGGTAAAAAATCATTGGACTTGGGTGCATAAAATGTACAGAAAATGTTGTTGTCTTTTTAAAATGAGTTTTGGAGCACACATGTCCTTTAAAAAATATTCAAAAATGAGGAATAAACATTTCATACCTCTACTGGCTCTAGCTGTCATTTTAGGTAAGCACAATCAAAACAAATTCAAACTGATCTAAAACACACAGAGGTCTTTCAAAGAACAACAAAAATGACATTCTGTGTCAGTAAGACAAAATATTTGCTCTGAAATGAATGCATACCATGCTATATGGATCTTCTAGAGAATGAGACTTTTCGCACACAAAAAATTACAAAATATTGTTGAGGTGAATAAGTAACAGGGTTTCAGAGTTCGAAAGAAATCAATTTGAGTATCATGTTTTATCATGTCATATCAATACAAATACATTGATGTATCATGTTACAATCTCCATCTAGACTGACTGAATGCATCTACTGAGGCAATCTCTGCCTCACTCCAGTGAATTGAAAAAAAAACATATTTCATGTTCAACATGGCAGAGTTCACATGCATTCTTACAGAATTCCAATCCACACATCATACATAACAATTAACGCCTATGCAAACTTGTATTTATATATAATATAATATATTTGGATCATTTAAATAACAAAAATGTTTAACTTAAATTCAGTGAACCACATTTTACCATCTTTTTAAAAAAAAATTTTACTTTCAATTTTTGTTTCTTACAAATTAGGGACTGATTTTTTTTTTTTTTTACAGTAGAATACTATATAGTGAACTAGTATTTAACAGAAATCTGTCTAAGAATACTCATCACTGGAAATGGTCTTGTCTAATCTTTTAATGTCCATGTTAATCTCTCTACATTGTGGAGCCCTAAAGGTTCAGACTGCATTTCCACAATATATGATTTGTCGACAATGACATAATGTACAGTGACGTTATATTATGTGCTTGTGTGCATGTAAACACTCGCATGCACATGCATGTGTGTGTGTGTGTGTGTGTGTGTGTGTGTGTGTGTGTGTGTGTGTGTGTGTGTGTGTGTGTGTGTCACTGTATGTGTGCATGTGTGTGGGTAATGTGCATGTGTGCGTGCATGTGAATGCACACATGCATGTGTAAAATGATAGAGAGAGGGAGGCACAGAGACAGAGACACGAAGACTGGGAGAGAGAGACACAATGACAATGGTTTATGTGGCAAGCTTTCAAGCCCATTGTTTTTTTGGTTTGTATGTATAGTGTGTGTTGTGTGTGTGTGTGTGTGTGTGGGGGGGGGGGGGGGGGGGGGTCGGTGGATGGATGGGTCGGTGGGTGGATGGGGTGTGTCACTATATGTGTGTTGTGTGTGTGTGTGTGGGGGGGGGGGGGGTGGATATGTGTGTGTGTGTGCATGTGTGTGTGTGCATGTGTGTGTGTGTGTGTGTGTGTGTGTGTGTGTGTGTGTGAGTGTGTGTGTGAGTGTGAGTGTGAGTGTGTGTGTGTGTGGTGTGTGTGTGTGTGCGCGCACACGCAAGTGTGTTTATATAAATCAATGTGCATGTGTGTGTGTGTGTGTGTGCATGCACATATGCATGTGTAAAATGACAAAGGGAGGCACAGAGACAGAAACACAGAGGCTGGGAGAGAGAGAGAGAGAGAGAGAGAGAGAGAGAGAGAGAGAGAGAGAGAGAGAGAGAGAGAGAGAGAGAGAGAGAGAGAGAGAGAATGACAATGACAATGGTTTATGTGGTAAGCTTTCAAGCCCATTGTTTTGGCTTGGTTTTTGTTTGTTTGTTTTGGTTTTTTTGATTATTGGTTTTTGTTTTCTGTTGAACTTTGTTTAGGGGGGGGGGTGGTGGTTTTTGTTTGATTTGGGTTTGGGTTTTTTTTTTAATTGTTCTTTTTTTTTGGGGGGGAGGGGCTAAACCATAATTCATAAGTGTTGTATTAAAGTACTTGTCCCCATGTCACTTTTCAAAAAAAAAAAATCACATATCTACTTTACATGTCCTGAATAGGCTCACTGAACATTTTGTGTTGACTTGAGTAGGCTAATTGGAAAGACAGTACTGGTATGATAGTGGTAGGATTCAGAGCCTTAGTAAGTTAGTTAGTTAAACAGTAACAAAGATCCATCCACCATAGCATCACACTCATACTGGCTCTTACTAAAAGTGTATGGTGTAGGGTGCTACAGTCATCTGTGACTAATAATAGTGTTTGTGTCACCGAGTATCACTGTCAGTTTAACATGCTGTCACTCCACCCATCCCATCCTCATACCGGTACCCCGAATTCAACACCGCATTATGATATTTAAGCCCACAGATTATCTGCAAATAGAGCAAATAATGCGCTTGAGCAGCATGCAGCCTGATCACATATTTATTGACTTACCCCCCCTCAAAAAAAAGAAAAAAGCATGTCATGGAAACGCAAGGATGCATAATAATCGGCACACACAGCTTACCTCACACACACAGTAGTTGGAATCACGTTGTGTGGGTTGCCTTGATGGGTAGATCTGTCGTCTGCTTTACGTAACAATCCAAAGAGATGAAATTTTCGATTTTGACTGATTTCACAAAAGATTGATGAATAAAGCGGTCTATGATATAACTTTAAATTTCATGCATGATTAGATTACACTCACTGCTTCTCGACTGAAGCAAGGTGCCAGGCCTACCACTGACTCAACCGCAGAGATGTACAACACATTTTATCAAGCCAATGTTTTCGATTGATCACACCAGTCGCCAGCCATTTTTCCTGGATTACGATGATTAGCAAAACAGAATAGAAAGTGGCATCTGCTTATACCATAGTGAAAAACTCCATTCAAACATGGAAGCTGAATGCCATTGTTTTCCAAAATCACAGACGACGATGCCTGCGACTGTCAACTGGGCTAAGCTCAGATCGTCTGCATTCTACTCAGTGCGCAGGCGCAGAAATAAGCACATGCAACTTCCTTAGTGACGTCAGCGTTCGTTCTCACTTTCACATTCAACTAAAGTAAGGATATCTTTCGTTTGTAAACGCCACTTTGACTGCAAAAAGAGCATCAGTTTGACTTGACACATACTTAATCATTACTAACAGCTGACATTGTCAAAACTTACAGCATCCTTGCCTTTTTTTTTATTTAAAGAAAGGATGATAATTATCATGTGCGCCCTCTCTCAGCCCTGAACTCAGGTGAAGAAAACAAAACAAAACAAAGCAAACAAAGCAAACAAACAGACAGACAGATGAACAAACAAGCAAAGTGGGGCAACAAATAGGTAGTTTTGTCCCTTAAAAGTGTATTTTCGGAAGGGTGTGTGTGCGTGCGTACGTGCATGCGTGCTCGTGCACGCGCGCACGCGCCGCTCGCGAAGTCAAGTCAAAATGATCTTTATTGAGGGTAAAAGATTTACACAACTTTTTTCATCCTGCCCTCACCAAAAACTCAAGAAAATTGTGCGGCGTGCGTGCATGCGTGCGTGCGTGCGTGCGTGCGTGTGTGTGTGTGTGTGTGTGTGTGTGTGTGTGTGTGTGTATGTTGTGTGTGTGTATGTGTATGTGTGTGTGTGTGTGTGTGTGTGTGTGGTGTGTGTGTGTGTGTGTTGTGCGCGCGCGCGTGGTTGTTGTTCTCGTTGTTGTTTTTGCTGTTGCAGTGGTTGTTGCCACTGCTGCTTCTGTGGCTGTTGATGCAAGTTTAAAGTATCAATTTTGTGATATTAGACTTGGGGGAAAGAGGGAGAGGGGTGAAGAGGGGAGAGAAGGTTTTAGAGAGAACTTGTGTGAGAGAGAGAGGAAGAGAAGAGAGAAGAGAGAGAGGAGAGAAGAGAGAGAGAGAAGAACAGGGAGAGGAGAGAAGAGGCATTATAGAAAGCATAAAGGGGGGGAGAGGACAGATTACATCGATTATTAGTTAACGAGGTGGGGAGAGAGTAAGTGGCAGAGAGAGAGAGGGGGGAGAGATAAGAGAAAGTGGAGAGAGAGAAGAGAGGGGGGGGGTGGGGGGGTGAGGAGAGAAAGAGAGAGTGTTTGGTGTGTGTGTGTGTGTGTGTGTGTGTGTGTGTGTGTGTGTGTGTGTGTGTGTGTGTGTGTGTGTGGTGTGTGTGTGTGTGTTGTTGTTGTTGTTGTCTTCAATTTAACGTCTGTTCACACTCAGTGATATTAGACGAGGAAAGTGGAAAGTAAGGAAGTTGAAGAAGGGAGTGGAAGGAGTGGGAGAAGAAAAGACTGAAGAGTTAACATGTGGGTGGATGTTTTTGTACATGAAAAGGTAATAATACTTTATACATATATATAAATTTAAAAAAAAATAATAATAATAATAAAAATAAAAATTTATAAAAAAAAAAAAAAACCAACTTAGACATGAGAAAAGTTTAAATTTAACAAAGTGTGAACATTAAACATCAATAATATAACTACAACAAATGTTCAAGTGGACTGTGCAATAAACATCGAGCAATAGCAAAGGCTAACTTTGAATTTTCAAATACATTTTTCATAGACTGCTCGGAAAATACAGGTAAGAGGGGCTTTACAATTGGGCACTCAAATATGATATGGGTATTTGTAATGTGATCTCCACATAGACATTTGACATTTTTGCAAAATTTTGTGATGAATGCATTTAACTTTATTCTAAAATACAATGCATTTACTCTTCTTGCGGTTATGACACTTAACTTTATTTTAGAGGGAGATAAGTAACATGAAGTAAGGGAACTAGTCAGACAACTCTTTAGGACATTGTTCCTTGAATTGAACAGATTCTTTCAAAATATTTGTGTGTGTGTGTGTGTGTGTGTGTGTGTGTGTGTGTGTGTGTGTGTGTGTGTGTGTGTGTGTGTGTGTGCGTGCGTATGTGTGCATGTGTGTGTGTTTGTGTCTGCGCGCGTGCACGCGCGCGCGCGCGCGCGCGCGCGTGTGTTGTGTGTGTGTGTGTGTGTGTGTGTGTGTGTGTGTGTGTGTGTGTGTGTGTGAGAGAGAGAGAGAGAGAGAGAGAGAGAGAGAGAGAGAGAGAGAGATGGAGAGAGAGGAGAGAGAGAGAGAGAGAGGAGAGCTGCGTTGCAGTGTGGTGTGTGTGTGTGTGTGTGTGTGTGTGTGTGTGTGTGTGTGTGTGTGTGTGTGTGTGTGTGTGTGTGTGTTGTGTGTGTGTGTGTGTGTGTGTGTGTAAGGCAAGGCAAGGCAAGGCAAGGCAAGGCAAGGCAAAATTCTTTTATTCGAGGATAATAGATAAGCACTCATGTGCTTTTTTACATCCAGTCCCCGCCCCTTTCAGGGATAACATCAAGAAAAAAAAAGACAGCCTCAACTAAAACAAGAACAATTATAATGATCCAATTACCAAGAGCAAACCACACCAAGTATCAAACAACAGGTAAGAAATAAGACAGAGATACAATATTAAGGTAATGTTATAATAAAGGCACTCATTCAGAAACGAAAATAAGAAGTAAGAATCAATGATGATTTTGATTTGAATAATAAACAAGCAAACAAACAAACAAAGAAACAAAAAAAAAAACAACAACAACAACAACAACAACAACAACAACAAAAACAACTCAAAAACAAAAACAAACAAACAAAAAAAACAAAAAAAAAAGGTGCAATGATTATAGATCACACATGAGAATATGATGAAGTTAGATGACTGAAAACATCAATCCACCACCATCTATCATCAAAATATGTCCCATAAAACATAAGATTTTGATAAAGGGTGAGAAAGAGCAACAACAACAGGTAAGAAATAAGACAGAGATACAATATTAAGGTAATGTTATAAAAAGGCACTCATTCAGAAACGAAAATATGAAGTAAGAATCAATGAAGAATTTGATTTGAGTACAAAAAAAACAAACAAAAACCAATCAAAGCAAAAGAAAAAAAGAAAAAAAAAATTAAAGAGCAAGCATGAGAATATGATGAGGTTAAATGACTGAAAACATCAATCCCGCCATCTATTATCAAAATAAGTCCCATAAAGCACAGTTTTTTAATAAAAAATAAAAAAAAAACACCCTAACTCACACTCACACACACACACATACACACATACACACACACAAACACACACACACATACACACACATACACATACACACACACACACACACACACACACACACACACACACACACACACACACACACACACACACACACACACACACTCAAACACACCTCACTTAGTCTTATGATTATAGTCGTAAGATCATCAT
>CM060327.1:39203587-39243587 GCA_030674155.1 Stramonita haemastoma | reverse complement strand
ACTTTTTGAGGAATGGAGTCAGTGACATGTTAATTCCTGGGGAGAGTCTCCTTGATTAAAAGACCTATAGCAAAGAGTTGAACCCGCGCCATAAAAATCACCATCAGCTCACAAGTTGAACGTTCTAAACACTACACTGTCCCGCTATCTGTTCACGAAATAATCAGTAGGCCTACACTCTTTTTCCTGTGTTCCTCGGCTAGAGTTCCAAGGTTCACAAATGTGAGATTTTGCACATGCGACCATTTTTGCCCATCACGAAGGTTGCTTGCTGCATTCCGACTTTGGAAATGTATGCTGGGTATGTTCGTGTTTCCGTAACCTACCGAATGCTGACATGAATAACAGGATCTTTAAAGTGCATATTTGATCTTCTCCAGGTGTATTGTATAACACGAACGATAAAGGGAATTAAGGCACTGGCAGGTCTGCACTTGAAGATGACCTGCGAAATTAAAAAACAACAACACCCAAACAAACCCTACTCAAAACCCTTCAGCTGCTGCCGAGATTCGAACCCATGACTTCACGGACCCATGAGATCGAAATTGAACGGTCTTAACCACTCGGCGATAGCATCCATCATCAGTACACTTACAACAAGAGTTTTGTTCTCATGCAGTTAAGAAGGTCAGTGAGATGAGTGAGTGACATCACAAGATATGACGTCACCTTTGCGATGTCACTAGGCTACTTGACATGACACAGTGGTGTTGTTATCAAGGCCAGGTACAACAATGGTATCACAGGTTTGCAAAAGTTTAAAAAATCAGTTTGTCATTTGCACATTCTCCACCATAACACCCTGGGAGTCACCCAGAATATGTCTCACTCATCCCACATTTATTATCTATTTATTTATACCACTTTATGTCACAGCAGATTTCTCTGGGCGGGCTGCTCTCCCTGGGGAGAGGGCGTCCCCACAAGTGCATGCCTACCCATTTTTTTCTTCTTTTTCCTGTCAGCAATTGTAGTTGTTTCCCTATCAGAGTGGCTTTTTTTCCTACAGAATCTTGCCAGGGACAACCCTCTTGTTCCCGCGAGTTCTTTTACCTGCGCTAAATAATGATGTTTAACACACAGGACCTCGGTTTATTGTCTCATTTGAATCATCAGATTCATGGGAATCACTGTGAGATTGAAAGTACACACTGGATGAAAAATTTGTACTATGTAAATCTGACTTTTTTTTTTTCAAGTACCTCACCATATAGGCAGCCACACTCCAACTTCAGTTTATTTGTTTTCTCTCTTTTAAAGGAGAGTGTATGTTGCAATGAGCTTGCCGTGGCTAAAGATAACATAACAAACAGTTCATAACCTAACATTCAATGTAGGCTTTGGGACTTAACTTACAACAACAACAAAAAGAGAGAGAGAGAGAGAGAGAGAGAGAGAGAGAGAGAGAGAGAGAGAGAGAGAGAGAGAGAGAGAGAGAGAGAGAGAGAGGAGAGAGAGAGAGAGAGAGAGGGAGAGAGAGAGAGAGAAAATAAAAGAAGAAAAAGACTGACAAACCTTTTGTCCTGGATCATGAACCAGTTCAATTTTCTTGATATTTATATCTTGTTCTTTGAACACTCAGACAGCAACTACTGCTGTCTCAGTGTGTGTCAAATGAGTGAAAATGCATTGAGCTGTGGTTAAGTCAGGCCCACATATCCAACTTTGTCATGGGAAAGAAGAGTTATATTTTAAGTCATTCTGGATCAAAAGGCAGGAGAATTCACCTAGAAGGCAGAAAGCAAACAAGATTTAGAAAGAGGTGACAGGAAGAAAAGGAACAAGGCAGAAACAAAGAGAGGGATAGAAAAGAGGGAATTCCTGGCACAGAATTTCCAGAGGGTGGGGATACTGTTTACACTGACAGGCCCCTAACATCCACAATGGGGAATATTCATATCAAGACTGAAGTTTCTGTTTACAGTAAAATCTCATTTGTGTCAATATTATCCACAATTAAAAAAAGCAAACAAGAACCCCCCCACACACAAATAAAAAAAAAATCCTCTTACCTTTTGCTTTTTGAAAGGTTACACTGGTATCTGTACCTTACTCTAAACAGATGGGTTTTCTCAGCTGAACTGGAATACACACATGTACACATGCACGCCCAAGCAAGCAATGCAAGCAAGCACACCACACACACACACACACACACACACACAATGCAACTTAACTGATTTATATTTTTTCAAAGAATTTATTCAAATTGATAAATACATGACAATAAAAGCAGGAGAAACTATACAGAAAACTTTCCTGTATATCAGCTTCAGGTTACATAAAGAACATGATATAATAATAATAATAATAATAATAATAATAATAATAATACTGGAATTTGTATAGCGCTATCTCTTGTAAAAACAAATCAAATACGCAAAATCAACCCAAAATTTCATGAAGTGCAAACTCATACAGGTCTGTGAATGAGTGAGTGAGTGAGTGGACGAGAGTGTGTGTGTGTGTGTGTGTGTGTGTGTGTGTGTGTGTGTGTGTGTGTGTGTGTGTGTGTGTGTGTGTGTGTGTGTACTTGCTCTCTCTCTCTCTCTCTCTCCCTCTCCATGATTCCCTTTATTTCTTTTCTCTGAGATTCTTTTTCTGACATACTAACTTCAAATTCTTTATTTAGATTGATTTTTAAAAAAAATCTGCTTACTTTAGTTTCTTGTTTACACACAATTTCTTTTTTTTATAATAGTCATCCTTTTATAAATTCATCTTAGGACAACTTCAAGCTAATCTGACAATAAATAGATGATGGTGAGTGCATATGTGCATGCGTGCACAGTGTGCAATCACTTAAATTATCATCATATCAATTGGCGAGAATGAAAAGAAAAAAAAACAAAAAAACACCCGTCACATCCAAAATACATGCGAAATTATCTTTACAAACACAAAAAACATGGCAAATACAACAACAAAGAAAATATATACCAGAAGGAAAAAAATGTCACAATATAAGCACCCATGAGTAACTTATTAATGAGAATTTCTGTACTAATAACTTCGATGAGTGTGTGGGGGAGGGGGGGGGATATAAAAAGTGACAAAAAAAGAAATTTTTAAGTAAAATTTGTTGGCAAGAAAAATACAATCTATATGGAAACGAAACAAAACAAAACAAACAAAAACATACATAATCAAACAAACAAACAAAAAACACATACCTAAAAAATACCTACACACATGTACTTCCATGATTTGATGAAACTGTACTGACATAAGCCAAATGTAAATTTTTTTTAAGTCACACTTTGCAACTACAGACGAGACTAAAATTTAACATTCAAAACATTTTGTGATTACTAATGATGAATTTTTTCTTTATGATCACAGCAATGATGGATGCATGAGTTTGAAAATTTGTACAAGCAAATGATGTAGACATCGCACATGATTTGAATGAAACATGACAATTTAGAGTGTGTATGGATTTCAGGTCAAACTGACCATTATTTCTGATGAGCTCGTTTAAACATACACCAGTCAGAGAGAGAGAGAGACAGACAGACAGACAGAGACAGAGAGAGAGAGAGAGAGAGGGGAAGAGAGAGAGAGGGAGTGGAAAATTAAGAAAGAAAGATCGATATTAACTACATCATGAAACAAGTAGGAAACATGGTAGGGAAAAAAATAGACAGCATACTATTGTTTTTCTGAACTACACTACACTACACTACTTTAACACGGTAGGGGAAAAAAAGGCATATTATTGTCTTTCTGAACTACACTACACTACACCACTCTAACATGGTAGGGAAAAAATAGACAGCATATTATTGTCTATCTGAATTACATTACACTAGCTACACTACACTACACTATTCTACACTACACCACACTAGTCTTGTAACAATAGAGGCTGTTCAATGTAGTATTTTTGCATTTTTGTACCACTTTGTCACAGCAGATTTCTCTGTGTGAAATTCAGGCTGCACTCTCCGGGGAGAGCACGTCGCCACATGTGCAGCGCCTACCCCCTTTTTTTTCCTTCTTTTTCCTGCATGCATCCTGTATTTGTTTCCCTATCAGAGTAGCTTTTTTCTACAGAATTTTGCCAGGGTCAACCCCCTTGTTGCCGTGCGTTCTTTTACGTTACGATGGTAACACACAGGACCTTGGTTTATCGTCTCATCCGAAAGACTAGTGCCCAAACCACCACTCAGGGTATAATGGATGGGGAAAAAGTTTTGGGTGATATATAATATATATATATATATATATATATATATATATATTTATATTATATATATATATATATATATATGTCTTGCTGATTGTAAAGCATGGCCAATATGAAATAATTAGCTTAACCGCTACTATTACTAAAGAGGTACATACATCACAGTTGTATTATAAGAGATCTCTGAGTTTCACAAAAGAAATTCAATTTAATTAATTAACAAACAGGCACATCAATAGGTAGGTTTTTACCACACTAAAAAAAAAAGTGCAGCATTTCGCGAGTATGTTATTTTAATTAAATATTAAGCTGTTTAAAAATGCTTAAAGAAAAAACACACACACACACACACACACACACGTATACATACATACACACACACACACACCACATTCATACAAAATGAAACAATCCCATGGGTCCATAAAGTCATGGGTTCAACTCACACCACCACCTGATGAATTCAGGGTGGGTTTTTTTCTGATCTTGCAGGTCAACTTCAAAAGCAGACCTACCAGTGCCTTAGTTCCCTTCGTGTATATATATAGAATACACATGCAGAGGATCAAATATACACCTTAAAAATCCCACAATCCATGTCAGCGTTCGGTGGGTCATGGACACACGAATGTACCCAGCACACATCCTTGAAGTCGGAATGCAACTACCTTCATGGTGGGCAAAAATGGTCAGCTGGAATGACGTGGGCTGAGCTGAAGAGGTTCTCCCAGAACCGAGTCCATTGGAGGAGTGTTGTTGCAGCCCACGTCAACAAGGGAATTCCCAAGGGAATCCACAGGCATAAGTCAAGTCTCATCTTCATATGCTAATTCTCACCTGGTAAACCTTGAGACTTTTTAACAAAACAACTAAAAAAACCCCCACATTTGTTTAAATGTCGAAAGTCTAGCCCGTACATTTACAACAAGAATATCACAGTCAAGCCTATAAACACAACTCTTGTCAACTGTCACTCACATACATGTGCAAATTAGGAATATGTCTACAGGTCCTTCCACAAACATATTGCACTAGATCTCACCACAGCAAATTATTGACCCTAAATCATAAATTTACACTCACATCTGGACACAGCAGCAGTTTTCTGAATTAATACCACTAAAACGGTAGCGATAAGTTAAAACAAAACGTTACTCATGGAGGTCCAAAATGTTACTCATGAAATTACAACCATATTAATCAATGCTTAATACCACGAATAGCACACCACTATTTACATATCACACCCAATTTCTATGCCATTGACACTACTCAGCTGAGACAAAGTAGATAATCACATTGATAATATTTAACAAGGCTTCAAGTGCAATCAAACAGGAACATTTATGAAAATTATTAAAAAGAGTTTAAAAATTAGTCATAAAAAAGTTAAATAAGTCAAACGAACAACTCTTTTTTCACGCACTATGCATAGCAAATTCTGCAGCAGAGCATAATACAAAGCACGACTTACAACTACCATTAATATAACCACGACAACTAGTAGCGGCTGTTGTTGCTACTACTACTGAATCATTTCTTGAAAAGTGCCTAAATTTGTGTTAGCTACTTTATACTTCACTTTACTCACTTCTTTCAAACTCAAGAAAATCAATCACACACACACACACACAACACACACACACACACACACACACACACACACACACACACACCACACACACACCACACACTGAGTCATGATAACCAGTCAACACTAAGCCCCTCAGCATTTCTTCTTTTTTCTCTCCTCTCTCTCTCTCCATTTTTCGCTTCAAGATGTGAACTATCTTTCTGGGAAAGGGAGTCAGCACTCGTGCTAACTCCAGGTGAAAAATTGCTTTGAACAGATGGTGGCTCAAAGCTAGACTTGATCCCAGGCCATCAAATTGCAAGCACAATCTCTAACCACACGGCTATCCCAGCCAGGATGAGTTTAGATGCATATGCAAGAAAAAATCCCCCAACCAGCCACCATGAAGCAGTGGTTTAGCACCTGGAAGGTCGCGGGTTCGAATCCCATAGAGTTGTAGGGATTTTTCTGACTCCGGCCAGCTCCTACCCAGAGTGAGTGTGCTGTGGGTTCAGTGGGGAGACTGGAGCCACACAGGCAAGGTTCATCCACTTCACGGATGCTAAATTTGAGCGTGTTGCTCAAATTACCTGACCAACACTGCAGGTGTCTGTTATCTGTCAGGCCTGGTTGACGCCGGGATATATTATGATCGTTAAGAGTAGAGTACAACCCTGTCAAGTAGTCTCAAAGCAGATGCACTTCCAAAGCAGCATCATTACATCATCCTCATTATCATTATCATGCAATAATGAAAATTGCCCGATTTGGTGGTCACAGTTGCTCTGGTCTCATGGTGACCTCAGATCTGTTTCCCCATACACTTCTGTGCCTGTGGTGAGTTTGTGTCAAAGCCTTTGGGGTTGGAGGTTCGCGGGGAGACTGTCGTTGGAGGGATGTTGTGGTGGTTGCCACCTCAAGTGACTCACTCAGTCTGGCTCTGCGGCTGAGCTAATACTGTCATTATTAGGGGCGTTAGTGGGTGGTGTCCTGCGTATGTTAGTCAGAACAAACTAACACACCAAAGTGACCCAAGTGCAGATGTGGTGGCCATGAGCCTATTTATGGGCTTGTGGGTCTTCCCAGGCAAGCTCTAATTAAGTTGTGGATCGGGGCTCACCCACATGTGGTCTTGACCCGAGAATGAGACATAACGAATCTGGGTGTGGCTGTGGCAGGGGAGATTGAAAAGAGTGGTGTGGGAACAGTAGGACGGGGTATGTCACAGAAGAGGAGGTAGCAAAAAAAAAAACAACAAAAAAAAACAAAAAACCCCGAAAACTCATCATATGGTAGTCATTTTGTTTTCAGGCTAAACCTCCAAGGACTAGCCAATGGTCAGATTTTGCGGACGCAACCGCTTTTAAACCTACCATGAAGGTAGCTAAGCCGCATTCTGACTTCGGGGAATATGGTAATAGATCAACATGGCTGGCTCTCCTTTGTCTCTCTACACCATGAAGATCTTGTCCACACTCTGGATGGCCACCCTGCAGATGGGACACATGCTGAGAGCAGCGCTGCATGTTGCGCAGCAGACGAAATGTTTGCAGGGCAAGAAAATCACCTCCACAGTCCCGCTCCATGCAGATCTTGCACAGCTGCTTCTCCTTCAGGGATTCATTTCCTGCTGAAGCTTCCTCAGGTCTGCACCCAAAACAAAACAAACGAAAAAAATACAAGGGCATGTTTTAGATAATAATGATGAAAGTTAAAGTTAAAGTCTGTCCCGAGCCTAAGGCTCATCAGGCCAGTGCTTATCCCGGTTTCTGTGGCGTTAAGCGACTGAGAGTCACAGACTCCCCCCTGGATAGGACGCCAGTCTATCGCAGGGCTAACCCCAACAAGGTTGGTACCCCTTTGACACCTGGGTAGGGTGAGAAAATAGCCGTAAAGTGCCTTTTCCAAGGGCACAAGCCATAGCCGAAAGCTGGGATCGAACTCACAACCTTTAGATTACGAGTCCGATGCCCTAACCACTAGACTGCCGCGGCGGTAATAATGATGGAAAGGTTGATGTTAATGGTGACGATGGTGATGCCGACAGCTAAAACAACAACAATGGTGATACTATACTATTACAACCACTGCTATGATTACTACAGCTGTAACTACCGGTACTGCTGCTGCCACTACTACTACTACTACCACAACTACCATTAAAGTACTATCACTATCACTATTGAACAGCTCCTCCTGCTGCTACCACTACCACTACTACAACTGAAGTCGTATGACTACTATTACTATTGCTGCTGCTCCTACTGCTACTACTGGTAGTACTGCTACTGTTATTACCAAGACTGCTACTACTTTACTTTTTAGGGAATGAAGTCCATAAAGTCAGTCCGTCATTTCAGCAATTCTTACAAAACTCTCTCTCTGTAGGTGTGCTCTCATTCTCTGTTTAACCATTTAATGGCCCCTGCCCAGAAATTTTCCAGGAACTAGATATGCACTCTATATCAGAAAATACCAACCACCAGGAACATTTCTGGGGTGACAAACTGACATAAAAAAGCCAGCTCCCGTGACTACAGTTAAAGGGAAATAACTCCAAAATTAGTGGAGATCACTTTCCTTTTGCTTGGCAACATCAACTGCAGTAAGGTGGGGGAAACAATCCTTGTTTAAGCTCATATTTTGTGTTATTTTGCATGAATCCTTGGACTGAACTTGTTCAAAATGGCTAACTCTTCTTGTTGAACGCATGACTTTACACAGCTAAAGAAGCAAGGAGAAGGGACAGGGGGACGGGATAGCCTAGTGGTCAGAACATTGCACTCGCAATTTGACGACCAAGGTTCGATTCCCGTTCGAGGAGATTTTTCTCCTGGAGTTAACATCAGTGCTGACTCCACTCTCCCTCAAAGTCCTTTGGATGAGACTATAAACCGAGGTCCCGTGTGTGAACGCACGCAGAACATCTTGCACACACGTTAAATCCTGTTCCACTTTTCATAAGAGTAGGCTATCATGTGCCGGTGGGAACAGATGACATTTACAAAACTGCATACACACGGGGACTGGATGTAAAAAAGCACAAGAGTGCTTATTCTATTATTCTCAATATAAATGAATAACATAAATAAAATAAAATTTTTAAAAGCGGCAAATGAGGTTTTAAGCCGCCGCTGTAGTCTAGTGGTTAGGGCGTTGGACTCGTAATCTAAAGGTTGCGGGTTTGATCCCAGCTTTCAGTCTATAGCGTTGTGCCCTTGGAAAAGGCACTTTACGGCTACTTTCTCACCCCACCCAGGTGTCAAAGGGGTACCAACCTTGTGTTGGGGGTTAACCCTGCGATAGACTGGCATCCTATCCAGGGGGGAGTCTATGACTCTCAGTCGCTTAACGCCACAGAAACCGGGATAAGCACCGGCCTGATGAGCCTTAGGCTCGGGACAGACTTCAAAATGAGGTTTTAGATGATCCTGACAGTGATGAAAACAGTCTTGAATAATTCGGGAGATCGTGAAGATGAAAAAAAATGAGTGAGATTTTGCCTCGATTTATATGTGATGCTATTGAGATGGGGGGCACTCAAAATAACAGTGGTGATGAAGAAAGTGTTGGTTTCTTTTTTTATCTATTAAAAAAAAAAAAAGTAATATACTTTTGCAGTGAAATATCATACTACTTTGAGCTTCCCTGAAAGCAGTATATGTTATATATACTGTCAATGGGCAGAATATTAAAATTATTTATATGATAATTTCTGAGTAATACTAATAGGAACACAAACACAGCAAGTGTTACTTAAGAATTTTATTCCCTGGCATATAGGGTGCACTTGCACTCAGCAGTTAAGAGGTTAACACACACACACACACACGCGCGCACGCACTCAATAATTAACGCACACAGGCTAACAAGCACCCACACAAACACAGACACACACTTTTACATGCTAACTATTAAATCAATGCACACACAGGCAAACACTCACGCACAAGCATGTGCACACACACACACACACACACACACACACACACACACACACACACACACACACACACACGCACACAATTCAGAAAAGAGCCTACCTTCAGAAGAAGCATGGCCATTCGTCATGCCTTTATCACCCTCTTCCAGCTCCAAAATAGTTGACAGCAGACTCTGTGCCGTCACAACTATGCTGGCACCTATGGTGGTGAAACACAGATGTTATTAGTAAAGAGAATATACAGCATTGATTCTGTCTTGTATACTATATATATGTATACGTGTGTGTGTGTGTGTGTGTGTGTGTGTGTGTGTGTGTGTGTGTGTGTGTGTGTGTGTGTGTGTGTGTGTGTGTGTGTGTGCGTGCGTGCGCGCGCATGCTCGCTCGCTTGCTCGCATTTATGTGTGTGCGTGTGCGCGTTCGTGTATATATGCATGAGTGTGTTCTCCAACTTAATGTCTTTTCACATTAAGTTATATCAGGTGAGTGAGTGAGTGAGTGAGTGAGTGAGTGAGTGAGTGAGTGAGTGAGTGATTGTGTGTGTGTGTGTGTGTGTGTGTGTGTGTGTGTGTGTGTGTGTGTGTGTGTGCGCGCGCGTGCGTGCGTGCGCATGCATGCATGCATGTGTGTGCATGCATATGTATGAAGGCATGTTTTGGGGGTAAGGTGGGGGTGATGTGGTTTATTGTGGAATCATGAAATAGTGCTATAGGTGGTGCTGGAAGTGGTCTGTGTGTGGGGGGTGGGGTGGGGTGGGGGTGGGGTTAAGGTGTAGTGTGTTCAAAATATACACGATTTACAAAATTCTTATAAGAATTCAACAAGAACACTGAAATTCAACACATCATTTAACCAAATGAAGGTGAATGTCTGATTTCATTAAACACACACTAGACCTTGAAACAGGTATCACCAAGATTAACAACAGTACATATATATATATAAACCTTGGACAACAATGAATAAAAAGCAAAACTGATTCTATGACAAGATGCTACTATTTCTAAACACAACCATACATACCATACCATACCATACCATACCATACCATACCATACCATACCAGATTGTTTATAGCCCTACCAACCACGCAAGCCATTATCATGGCTGTCATCTCATTCAGTTTCAGTGGCTTCAGTAACTTTCAACCCGAGGTTCAAAACCAACACCTCCTACTACTTTAAAATCTTCTGGTCAGAGTATAGCTGCCTATATGGCAAGGTATTTGAAAACAGTTAAACGTAAAGTCTATCCTGAGCCTAAGGCTCATCAGGCCGGTGCTTATCCCGGTTTCTGTGGCGTTAAGCGACTGAGAGTCATAGACTCCCCCCTGGATAGGACGCCAGTCTATCGCAGGGTTAACCCCCAACACAAGGTTGGTACCCCTTTTACACCTGGGTGGGGTGAGAAAATAGCCGTAAAGTGCCTTTTCCAAGGGCACAATGCCATAGCCGAAAGCTGGGATTGAACCCGCAACCTTTAGATTACGAGTCCAACGCCCTAACCACTAGACTACAGCGGCGGCTATTTGAAAACAGTCATACACGCAAATTTCTTTTTCTTCTTCTTTTTTTTTAACACGCAAACTTCTCAATCATTGTGCTACTTCAATCTCACAGTGATTCCCAAGTGGGATGAGTGAGCCAGAGTGCATATTCTGGGTGACCCTCACTAAGCTGGGGAACGCACAACAACAACATACCTTCAAATATCTAACACCGTCCATATGAAGAAAAAACAACAACATAAAACACACCACTAAATAGATTCTTGAAAAGCGATCATAATAAAACAACAACATTATGAAAATCCGACTTGCCTAGCTAGTGTGATGGGGTGGTAAGTAGATTACCTCCCATGCAATCAGAGCCCTGTCGCAGCATTGTGTTACTAAATCCAGACACACCTGCGAATTGTGCGATGCTCTGTTTCCTTGGGTGGTGGTCGAAAGCCCTCCATTGCATACTCTTTGCCTTCATGGTGAACGGTAGAATTTATGCAACCTCTTTTTAGAGGTTACGGCTATTTTCTCACCCCACCCAGGTATAAAAGGGGTACCAACCTTGTGTTGGGGGTTAACCTTGTGATAGACTGGCGTCCTATCCAGGGGGGAGTCTATGACTCTCAGTCGTTAAATGCCTAGAAACCGGGATAAGCACGGCCTGATGAGCCTTAGGCTCGGGACAGACTTTAACTTAACTTTTTAGAGGTCATGTCCTAACTGGCTAGCTGTACCCACCCGAGAAGCTGTGCAGAGATGGGGACATCACATGGCCCCTATGTCCACTCTGTTACACTAGGAAAAGCACGACAACACAAATAGTCCATCTCACCATTCTTTTCCCTCATGGCAGCCAGGGCCTTTTGCACAGACTCCACGCTGTGGCCCTCATACAACACGCCAACACGGCAGGGGTCTGCATCACTTCGTCCTGCGTCTCTCGCCCGTTCTTCACATCCTCCACAAAGCCCTCCCCTTCACCAGCTTGATGTACTGACAGTCGGGGAACCAGCGCGCGTGCTCCACGAAGGGGTCTCCTGGGGATCCCAGTCAAACAGCAAACCGTCACAGTGGAAACACTTCACTTTGTCACCATGACCTGCTCAAAAACAGAAAATATCATTATTATATATATATATTTTAAAGTATATAGTATATATAACATATATAATTGATACCATTATCATAGGTTACTATAATTATAAGTAAACTTTATACAATCAATAACAATTTCGTTAACACTACTACCCCTCTACTTCTTCTTCTTCTCCCTTCACTCACAGAGTAGTTATCAGGGTACAGTACTAATTAATTTTTTTTCAGGCTGTGTCTGTGGCAAGTTGAACTGGGAAGAGCCCATCCCAGTCAAGGTACAAGGTGCATGCTGGGTATGTACATGTTCCTGTAATCAACCGAACACTTGACATGAATTACAGGATCTTTAATGTGCAGATTTGATGAAGAAAGGTACTGACCCACAGGTCTACACTTTAGAGTGACCTAGGAGACTGAAAATTCCAACCCTTAATTTTTTAACACCAAATGCCACCACCGAGATTCAAACCCAAAACCCACAGAATTGATCTTATGACATTGTTGCCCACCCAGCAATAGCATCCATCTCTGCTGACAAGTGGCTCCCATTTGTGTGTACACTGGAAACTCACCAACACAATACACAAACCCTCCAAGACAAGGACATCAATGACAGCACACTAACTACACTCATCCACAAAACACATTAATAACTCACCAAGACAATCTATCAAAACATCCACTTCATTTTAACTTAAACTTACAAGTGAAAAAAACAAACTATAACACCTAAATTATACATAAAGCCAAGAAACTTACCTAGATAATAGGAAAATCCAAGAAAACAATTACCTTGATTACAATTGGCATGGAACAACTTAGATAAACTTAACACAGACTATATATATGTAAAATTTAACTTTACTTATTTATTTTTATATCAAGGATAATGGAATAAGCACTCATGTGCTTTTTTACATCCAGTCCCCATGTATATGTAGTTTTGTCCATTTTGTCATCTGTTCACATCAGCACATAATGGCCTACTCTTTCAAAAAGTGGAACATTCTGAACAGGTTTTAACATCTACACAAGATGTTCTGCGTGTGTTTGCACACAGGGCCTTGGTTTACAGTCTCATCCAAAGGATTTAGATCATATACAAAATGCAAAAAAAACTACCTAGATCGTACAAAACGCCAAGAAACTTACCTAGATAATACAAAACACCAAGAAACTTACGATACAGAACACCAAGAAATTTACCAAGATATCATTCAGTACAAAATGCCAAGAAACTTACTTAGATTCTATAAAATATCCAAGAAACTTACCTAGATAGTATAAAACACAAGAAACTTACCTAGATAGTATAAAACACCAAGAAACTTACCTACATAATACAAAACACCAAGAAACTTACTAAGACAATACAAAACGCCAAGAAACTTACCTGAGATAATTCACAAAATACCAAGAAACTAACCCGAGATCATTAAAAAAAAATGCCAAGAAACTTACTGAGATCATTAAAAAAAATGCCAAGAAACTTACCTGAGATCATTCACAAAACGCCAAGAAATTTACCTGAGATAATACAAAAATGCCACTTGAGAATCTTACCTGGATAATATACAAAACGCAAAGAAACTTATCTAGATAAAACAAAATGCCTAGAAAACTTACCCAGATAATACAGACCAGCCTGGGCCAGTACGTCCGGCTTCTGCCTCATCTGAGGTGGCCAACTGCTGAACGTAGCCAGACGCTCCGGCTCCACTGACATCTGGGGATTTCGGGCGTTTCCGAATACCCCTCCCGAGGTGATGTGCTGTCACCTGAGGAGTTATTCCTACACGTCACGGCATCACTCTGATGGGCATCCTCTCTCTGACATGACATTGCAGCGCAGGTCCAATACCCTTCTTCCGTCGGATCAATATCATGACCTCTGTTCAGGCTTCTGTGACCATAGCGTCCGTGACTGTCGCGCCATTAAATCTGACCTGGCCAGGCGTTATGCTGCCAGGTTCTAAGGGGATGTTGCCCACGTTTTGCCTTGAAACGAATGGACAGCCTGGTGAGTTTTGTCTGTGTTCGTTCTCCACAATGTCTCCATGCTCCCATTCTCGGAGGAGTTTGTTACAGAAGACGCATCGCACCTGAAATCAGAGAGTGTTGGGTGAGAAGAGAGAAGAGAGGAGAGAGAGGAGAGAGAGAGGAGAGAGAGAGAGAGAGATGAAGAGAGAGAGTGAGAAGATGAGAGATGGAGAGGGAGAGAGAGAGCAGAAGACAGAGAGAGAAGAAGACAGACAGCAGAACAGAAAGAAGAGACAGAAGAAGAAGAGAGAGAGAGAGAGAGAGAGAGGAGAGAGAGAGAGAGAGAGAGGAGAGAGAGAGAGAGAGAGAGGAGAGAGAGAGAGAGAGAGAGAGAGAGAGAGGAGGAGAGAGAGAGAGGGAGAGAGAGAGGGGGAGAGAGAGAGAGAGAGAGAGAGAGAGAGAGAGGAGAGAGAGAGAGAGAGAGAGAGGAGAGAGAGAGAGAGAGGAGAGAGAGGAGAGAGAGAGAGAGAGAGAGAGAGAGAGAGAGAGAGAGAGAGAACTCGAAAAATTTATTCACAGAAAGGCCATTGGCCATACATGAAGGGGGTTGCCAAACTGCTTAGTATTTTGGTGGAATAAAAGACAACAGCAATCACAACAGCAGAATTGTATTGCAACAAATCAATAACAAAAATATGACTTAAGATAATAAAGTATCTCTTATTCTAAAGGCTTTACACAAATAAAGAGTGAGGCTGCGCACAACCTCAGGCTGACTTGATGCCATGAGTAAACAGAGTCTAAATGAATTAGGCTGCTTTCTATATTTCACAGGGATGTAACTCTGCCTAACATCCTCTAGCACTGGGCAGAGAGAGAGAGAGAGAGGAGGAGAGAGAGAGAGAGAGAGAGAGAGAGAGAGAGGAGGAGAGAGAGAGAGAGAGGGAGAGTTCTAACTCTGAAAAAAATTATTCATAAGAGGCTGTTGACCCATACATGAACTTGATGAAGGGTGTTGCTGATCAACTCACTGAATAATGACAGAATATATACACAGTACAGCTGTAACAAACAAATGCACAGGAAAAAACCCAAAAAACTTTCGACCTTTTGACAACCTAACACCCCTTATTTCAGGGGCTTTACATGAATTACATAAAGCTAAATTTCTAGTATCAGGATTACAGTACACATAGATGGTGTGTGCTTGATGTATGCGTGTATGTTGATTTTTTCAACAAAATTGAGAGGATAAAGATAAGACAACCTCACCCCTTCCATCTCCGATTCATTCAATTTCAAGATTCAGAAACAATACAAACAGCTATTGAGTGTCTATCTTGTGTAGCTCCTTGCAAACTAAACCATCCCGACATGCACATCATGAATTATACAAAATCAGTGTTTCCAACTCCCAAGATTATTTTCTTAATTGAATGGACCCTTCTGCTTTGACTATAAATGACCCCATCTGCTTCTATAGTATGTTCCTGTTTTAGGTGCGGTTGTTGTTTTTTGCAGTATGTTCCTGATGCCAAAACTAAATCAACAGATTATGATCAAGTTTTTTTTATTTAGCACACACATAAAACAAACCCCCCCAAAAAAAACCAAGATAACAATATAGCATTACAAACTGAATAGGTGTTTTCATTGCTCACTTTAATGAGCACGCTGTTTTGATACTATGGTGTATGGTGTAACTCTTTCTCTCCATCCTCCCCTCCCCACCTGTCTCTTCTATCATATATAATTATGTAAATATATATCTGATCATCTGGGATTCTATCCCAAACCACTAAACTTGATCATGAATTTTTTTTTTTTTTAAGAGTTCCTCTAACAGCAACACTACTACTACATCACTTGTATTATTTATCACATACTAGCAGACTTCTTTTTTCTTTCTTTTTTCCCCTAAGATTTTAAAATCATCATTCTAAGTCTACATGGCTTACTTGTTTTAAAAGAAATAATACTGTGAAGGCATGTTCATGAACTTGCAAAATTTTCATGAAATTATACATTTTTACTTAAAAAATGAATGAATTTCAGGGATTAAACAAAATTACATCTAAACAAAAGCTTTAATCTACACACACACACACACACACACACACACACCACACACACACACACACAAAATTAAAAAGAACAAAGTAGGGTGTCTCTCACCTTATCACCTGCCCCTGTATACACAAATCCATTTTTTGCCAGGTCCTCTTTCCTCACAATATGTTGATGACGCCAGTCTGAAAATGTCGACAGACGATTCGCTTCTGATTTGTAGTGCTCAGGAGCACTGGGTGGTCTTTGTGAAGAAAACACCCTGTCATGAATAACGTCCGCAGAGTCTGTTGTAAGGTCAACAGGTTCCTGAATCCTGTACCCATTTCTGCTGCGAAATCCATGAGAAATGGACGACTCTGACTGGAGGTTGGGGGAGCTGAATCTTCGTCTAAGTCTCTGTCTTCTCTCCCGTTTGAAGCGGGATGAACGTAGTTCAACCTGTCTTCATCTGGTCCAATGTCCATCCCTCTATCACCCATTTAGTAGCTATTGTCAGTAGTGGAAAATATAAGAAATTTGTTGACAGTTTGTCTCACTGACCACCAAGGAGATGACACTATGACTGTACAAGGGATGAATCTGAAAAAGAAATCAAACCCATTCAAGTCATGACACTGACAGTTAGTGAGTTACTACGTTAGCGCAATAGGAAATTTGTTCGCATCAATTTCAATTTCAAAATGAGAAAAAAAAATTTTTTTAAATGTACACAAAAATTTGAGTCACATGGGGAAAAACCAACTTAGTAAAACAGTTGGAAAATGAACAATTTTGTAAACACAATCACAGACTAAGTTATGAAACACGAAATGACACATACTGGCATAGCAAAACAGGCAGCTTTTGAAACATTTATAGTCATTTATAGTCATTGATATTATTGTTGAGTTATTCATAATCACCCCTCAAACATTCCCCTTTTATTATAGAACTTGTAAACTTGTGAGCTTACACACTACTCTGATAAATCCAATACCAGTTCATAGTATCCCAATCTGACACAATTCTGTTTCAGTTCAACTATTAAATTCAATTAAGGAAGGTGGCAGGATGGTTTAATGTTCACATGCTTAACAAGTAAACCATGAGGTTTTGGGTTGAATTCCAAGTCTTGCCCTTTCTTCCTAGTTTGACTGGAAAATTGAACTGCACCCAAGTCTTTTGGAGGGGACTCTAATTTTTAATGCCTGGGGGGGGGGGGGGGGGGGGGGGAAGAGATTGTCCCATGTTATATGCAAAAATATCACCATTGCAGAACCTTGCAGCTTTAGCTCCCCAAAAAATAAATACAAAGCCTAATCAATAAACTCTTAACAGGATGTAAAAGTAGAATTAAAAAAAATTTAAACCCTAAGAATTTATTCTAAATGAAGTATTTTCTATGTAGAGCTCACTTGACAAACCCTTAGAAACACTCTATGACATTGCTGATAATAAACAACTTAGTGAATTACTAAAAATTCACAACCTGAGGAGAATTTTAAGACTTCAAGGGGGGGGGGGGGGGGGGGGGGGTCCTAGGCTTTAAAAAAATTTATATATATTTTTTTTACAGAAAATGTTAAATATATCTCAATATGAAAAAATATGAAAAGTTTCAAAAGTAAATTTAAAGAAAAAAAAAAACAAAACATATAATATATTAATATAAAATATTTTCTGCACCATCCTGGTCAGTTTGTGAGATTGGGATCAGTTTTACAAACTGCAAACTCCATCTCAGATGTCTCTTTCAGCTAGGTTTAAAAAAAAATTGAAACCAGAAAAAAAAACCCTCAGTACTTTAGCTGGTAGAAGTCATGGAGTTTTAAACTGCAGGTAACCAGTTACAACTTCTCTATCATTACTTTTCAAAGACAACACACTTTAAAAGTCTATCATTTTCATAAAAATACTCAGTTTCTAAAATTTGTTGTTGCTGTAGTTAGGCACTTCCAGCTTAACAATAATACCACGGGAGACACCCAGAAAATAAAAATTTAGTTTTTAAATATAAATGCACTCTGTCTTACTCATCACACCTGACAACCATGAGGCTGTAGAAGCACACTGAAAAGGGAACTTAGCATTACAACATGTATCACTGTCTTCTTGCATCTCGCTGTCACATTCAATTTCAGAGGATAAAATTTTCAAATTTTTCATTAGTGACAGTAAACACCATGCACAAAAAAAAATGTTAAGACTAATAAGAGTAACTTAGTAATGTCACTTACAGAGGATTTACCCTGGACCTGAGTGGCTGGATAGTGTTTCTAGGCGGTCTATGTGATATCTCCAAGATGGGGCCAAAGATGTTGAATCGACTACTGATGATGATGATATTGTTCCTGTCACAAGCTTTCGGTTCCTGGAAAAACAGCCAGCGACTTCCAATCAAACTAATTCTGGTGTGGAAGTAAGATTTGAAATGCAGTTTGAGTTTTAAGACACTCTACATCTGATCTACAGATCTATACTATTCATTCTAAATGAATAGAAAACTTCTCTAAAGAGAGACTAGAAAAGAGAACTTTCTAAGAAATCCCCACCAATCACCATCATGGTGTGGTGGGGGTTACCCACAATAGGGAACTTTCAGTTTCAGACACATGAAATCCCTTTAGTCAGTCATCATGACGAACAGAAGGAATTTAAGGTGGGGAATGTCCCAACCTTATATTTCCTGGTAATGGCCAAGACCTTACCATGCAAATGACACTTTAAAAAGACAACTTCTATCAATTACTTATTAAAATGCTAGTTTTGTGTCAAACTTTTAATAGATTAATAATAATATTAATATTATTGAGAAGTGCCGTTTGGTAAAATATATTTTATAGTTTGGCATGCAAGTACTCCCAGCACATTAATTATGAATAATGAAGGAATCTGAATGAGGAAAAAAAAAGTTGACTTGTTCTCACACATTTGGCATTTTATTTGTTCCAATGTATCACTACACCAGTACATGTACAGCATCTAAAAAAAAAAAAAGAAAAAAAAAAGAAACCATCTCTCTCTCTCTCATGTCTCAATTAAGATTGTGAGACTCTCTCTCTCATCTCTTCTCTATCTTCTCTCTCTCTTCCCTCTCTCTTCTCTCTCTTCACAACACACACCATTGTCTCAAATAAAAGAATCTGATTGAGACTCACTCTCTCTCTCTCTCTCTCTCTCTCTCTCTCTCTCTCTCTCTCTCTCTCTTCTCTTTTAAATAGTTAAGCAGGATCTAGATTCCTGAAAATGCTGGCCTATTGTGCTACTTCTTGATACTGCAAAAGTCTACATAAGTTACTTATTACAGATAGTTTCACACAAAGATCTTGCTCAGAGTTAATCAATGTGAATAATTATTTTGCTTTTTCAGTTTGTGAAAAAAATTACTTCAATTAGGCCTAGGGAATTTAAGCCCTGTCCCATGTTTGTTGATCTGGGCAGGCGTCAAAGACGAAAAATACATATTTTTCAAAATGGATACTACCATTGGTTACTTTGAATCTTACATCATCAATTTAAAAAGTCTTCCTTACCTCACATCTGTACTGATTTCGCAACCGTAAGAAGACGTACTGTGCTGTGGGGAAGTCCCTCGGAGTATTTTTCCCAGATTACTTTGGCCCTAGGCCCTGTGTTTGAGGCCGCACTCCATTTCTCGTCTCGCTTCCGGTCTAGGCCATTTAAATTTTAAGGTGGGACATGGGGTTCGAAACTGATGAAATTTTGTTTACAAGCCCATGTTAAAAGTTATGCCATATATTGAAAGGGCACCCACTTGTACCGCATAAAAATCAAAGAATTACTCAGTTTTCTGCACTGTTGCCATGGTAACAATCTAATCACTCACTCACTCACTCACTCAGTCCCATGTCCCAAAGGACGTAGGGGGGACATGAGAGAAGACGCAACGGAGATCTTTTTCCATGCTTCACGATCCTGTGTGGCTAGTAGGAGGCGTTGCAGGGGTTGGGCAGTCCAGTCTTTGATGTTGTCAACCCATGATTTCTTTTGGCGGCCTCTTCTTCTCTTGCCCTCGAACCCCATGTCCCACTAGTTTTTTAAAAAAAAATCCCCTTTTATCCAAATGTATGATTTATATTACATGTACAATTTTTGATAGATAGTGGTGGATTGATGTTTTCGGTTGTTTATTTCATTTTGTTCTCTTGTTTGCTCCTTATCTACTAACGCTTTTCTTTTTTTCCATAATCAAAATTTTTTTTATTGTTACTTCTGATTTTTGTCTTCTGAAAGAGTGCATTTTATTACCTTATCATATATAGTGTCCTTTATTCTTGTGTGTTGTTTGGTACTGCGTAAAGTCTTATTGTTTAGTATATTTTCAACTTGATGTATCCCTGAAAAGGGCGGGGACTGGATGTAAAAAAGCACACGAGTGCTTATCTATTATCCTCGAATAAAAGACTTTGCTTGCCTTGCCTTGCCTTGCCTTGCCTTGCCTTGCCTTGCCTTGCCTGTTGCCCTGACTGTTCCTTGCAAGATGGTTTTTGCTAGGGTGTTGTGCCTTGTGGTGTGACCAAACCACATCAGCTTTTTCCTCTTTATGGTGGAGAGCAAAGGCTCTTGGGGGCCCACACGCTTTTTGATTTCTTCTTTCACATAGTTATTGGTCTTGTGTTCTTTGTATGATATTTTGAGGAGTCTTCTGTGGCACTTGTTCTCGAATGCTTGGATTCTTCTCTCTAACTCTGCTGTCAGAGTCCATGATTCACAGCCATATAGGAGGATAGATATCAGGAGGGATTTGTAGAGGTGGTATTTGGTGCAGAAGCACCAATCTAATATGGTCGCCAAAACTAAATGTTTCAAAATCCTAAGCCTTTTTATCTACAACAAGTTGAAATAACTTGTTTCTACAAACATTTTTTACAACTTGAATTGTTTAAAATCACACAGAAAATTGGAAAGATCAGGGGGGTACCTCCCTACTGTCTGACAAAATTGGTAGATTCAATTCCCAACTGTATCCAAGACGTGGGAATGCAGCCACACTTACAGTGCTGCTGGTGGTGGTGGTAGTGGTGGTGGTGGGTGGTGGTGTGGTGTGTGTGTGTGTGTGGGGGGGGGGGGGGGTATAGCAAAAATCTAACAATCTATCAATGCTCTATGTTCCGTCAGCTCTATGTTCCGTCAGCTCTATGTTCTCTCGGCTCTATGTTCTCTCAGCTCTACTTTTCATATGCTTTCTTATGCTTCTACTGAAAACAACTGGGGTATCCTACTTAAAAGTTACTTTTTATATCAATTATTTTCTTTAGTTAATTCATTTGATTTTTGATAATGTGCTTATATGCAAATGGCAATTATTATTTCTTGCTTTAGTCATTCTGGAAGTCAATGGGAAGGACAAAACATTTGATTTAAATGGGTTAAAACTGCAAGACTTGGGTCTAGTTATGTCTCACTGCATGTAATTGGATTCGCATACTCCTCTATTTGTCTGTCTTTTTTTGCTGCCTGTATTTCTGTATGTATGTCTGTCCATTTGTTTGCTTCTCCCTTTCTCTCTCCCTCTCTCTGTCTCATGTCATTTTCATTATAAACTCACGCTTGACCACTGGTCAGTTTAACCATTGCTTGGTCACTGGTCACTCGGACCATTAGTTGACCTCTGGTCATCATGTAACTTGACTTGAGAGAACATAGAGATGAGGGAACATAGAGCTGAGGGAACATAGACATGCTCCCTCTGGGAGCACGAAACCAACAAACAATCAGAGCAAAGAAACAAAACAACAGCACACATAGCCTACTCGGGATAGCCTGGTGGTCAGAATGATGTGCTCGCGATCCGCTGACCCGGGTTCGAAGCACGTTCAAGAGGATTTTTCCTCTGGAATTAATTAACATCAGTGCTGATTCCACTCTCCCCAGAAGTCCTTCAGATGAGACTATAAACCGATGTCCAGTGTGCGGACGCACACAGGACATCTTGCGCACACATTAAAACCTGTTCCGCTTTTCGGAAAATAGACCATTGTGTGCCTGTGGGAACAGATGACAAAATTGACAAAACTGCATGCACGGGGACTGGATGTAAAAAAACCCACATGAGTGCTTATTCCATTATCCTCGACATAAAAGGAAAAAAAAAAGAATAGGCCTACCCCGTGCACGTGCGCGCGCGCGCACACACACACACACACACACACGCGCGCGCGCGTGCTCTCTCTCTCTCACACACACACACACACACACACACACACTTATAAACCACAGTTGCTTACACATGACTGCTCACATCTCTGGTGTAGGCTACATGTTTGGGTGGGTGGGTAGGTGGAGGGGGGGGGGAGCTCTTGTGGCAGTTTGTTTGACCCTACCCACAGCACACACAACAGTCTGACTACTTTGAGATTTGGAAGAAGGGGGGAGGGCACCGTTTTTCTTTTCTATTTCTTTTTTTTTTTTTGCTTGGGTTTTGTTGTTGTTGTTGTTGGCAGCATGAACAAAAAAAACAAAAACAAAACAAAATATCAGGTAAAAATGTACCAGAATTTGAAACAAAGTGGTGTATGTGTCGGTGAAGATTAACCTAAATTAGATTACAAACCAAACAAATCAGTGTCTGCCACGCTGGCCTTCTGGTCCTCAAATGGTAAAATCCTTGGGATACTGCAGAATGGCATGAATAGAATGTTGAAAATGTGCTGGTCAAGAAAGAGAAATAGAATCAGACAGCACTATAAATCAGGTTTCATTTAGGTGTGTTGTGTGTTCATTGGATGTTGTTCTTCACTGGGCTTTAAATTTGTTTTTTATTCACAGGTAAGATGTCCTTGCATGTTTATTTGATATTCTCATACCCATTTGTTACATGCAGAGAAAGGTCAGCAGTTTTGGGTTTCCTTGTTGCTTTTTTTTTTTTAAAGCGAAACCTGCAGCTGCAAAGTACGCATGTGCGCACGCACGCACGCACGCACGCACGGGGGACGGGATAGCCTAGTGGTCAGAACATTGCGCTCGCAATTTGACGACCCGGGTTCGATTCCCGTACGAGGAGATTTTTCTCCTGGAGTTAGCATCAGTGCTGACTCCACTCTCCCCAAAAGTCCTTCGGATGAGACTATAAACCGAGGTCTGTGTGCGAACGCGCGCAGAACATCTTGCGCACACGTTAAATCCTGTTCCTCTTTTCGTAAGAGTAGGCCATCGTGTGCCGGTGGGAACAGATGACATTTACAAAACTGCATACATACGGGGACTGGATGTAAAAAAGCACAAGAGTGCTTATTCCATTATCCTCGATATAAAGAATAAATGAAATCAAATCAAATCAAACGCGCGCGCGCGCGCGCGCGCGCACACACACACACACACACACACACACACACACACACACACACACACACACACACACACACACACACACACACACACACACACACACACACACACACCAGCACCATTGCCTCGACCAGAAACTCCGTGTTCAGACCAAAATGATAACCAACGAAACAGAACTAAGAAGACAGACGGTAGGCCTTCGTGTTTATAGTCTCTTTGATACAAGTACGGTATAATGCGTGCGTATAGGCATTTTCATCAGATTTTCAGAAAGTGACTCGTGTAACTACACGAATCACTTCCGGGAAATCTGAAAACTTATTTATGACTATAAATAAACCAACGTAATGATTACGTAGACTATAAGTGTGAAAACAGTTTGGGGTTTGCTGTTCTTATAAACAACTGAAAATGAAACGGAACTTATTGGATGCAATATTTCCCATAACATGTGCTCGCAAGAATGCATGTGCTGTGGGCAGATGGACGCAAAGAGGGGGCAGAATGTGCGCGTGCGTGCGTGCGTGCGTGCGTGCGTGCGTGGCGCGCGCGCACGTGTGTGTGTGTGTGTGTGTGTGTGTGTGTGTGTGTGTGTGTGTGTGTGTGTGTGTGTGTGTGTGTAATTAAGTCAATGATCTTTAACCAGGATAAAAGATTAAGCCTTCACAATATTTCTACATCCTTCCTTCACAGCAACAACAAAAATACAGAAAATCGACTTATAAAAGTATTCAAAAGACAGTGTTAATCAAATTAAAAAAACAGAAAAACAAACCAAAAAACAAAACAAAAAAACCCCAACTAATTGTGAATGAAATTTTTTTTAAGCCAAACCTCACAATCTAGGATAAAGGAAAACCAAGAAGTACAACGCAGCTTAATTCAGACATACAAGATATTAAAAACAACAACAACAACCAACCCAACCCCAAACAATAAAAGTAAGAGTGATAATTACAAAACAACTAAATGTACGGTAAGATTGAGCATAAAAACCGGACTCATACTTTGCCCATCAGATATTTCTTCAAAAGTTTTTTAAAACAGTTTTTTTGAAGGAGCTCATCTAAAAAGGAAAAAAAAGGTTATCTAAAAAGGAAAAAAGGTTAACTATCTCATAATGTTCTTCCTCAAAAAGCAAAGATTGACAAATATTTTTACGGGCTTAGGCCAAACAGTCTTCACCTTCACCTGTCCTGTAGTCCCGCTCCCCTGCCCACGGTGCTACGGAGGGCGTAGCACGTTCCACCCAAGGCCCATCCACTCTCTGACTTTGTCTTCCATCCTTTCCTCAGTCTGCCTCTTCTAAATGACACACTGACCTAATTAAATGTGTAATTACACCCTCCATAGGTCACCCTCAACGTGTTTCCCTTTCTAATATGATTAAGAAAGGATTTAGGTACACACATACCAAATTTCACACTTCTACTCAGAATCAAACAATTTGAGGATATAGTGTGTCTTAGCTGCTCTACTATTCGTCTTTCTCCCTTTACTGTTCCTTGTAGGCCGAAGACATATGTTCGTGTGACGTGCTGGACCTCTTAGTCCAAGAACATTTTGCCAAAAAAAAAAGGCTTTGGCAAAAAGTAATTGCTTCAATTTTTTTTTCACTTGTTTTATGTTTTGGTGGGTGTACTTGACCATCCCAAATGGTTTTAATAGAAAAAGTTAGTGGGGGGATAAGATTTAATTCGTGTTTGAAAAGAGTAGGTGCAGTGCAGCTGAACTGAATTTTATTTCCCATTTGTGCTGCTTTGCAAGCTGTTCTGGCTGTCCAGTCAGGAATTTGTACACTTAATTAAAGCAGGCTTGTATAAATTATATTTCTTAACTAAAACTCTTATACTCTGATGACCCAATTCCTTTTTACTGGGGGAAAACTAATGTAATTGCACTTCCCGTTTGCAAATTTGAGAAAAGTTTACAGATAACATTACTATAGGCAGAATTTGAACATTGTGCAATCATTATGAGTGTAATAATCTTAAACACTCAAAAATGCATTCATATGATGCAAAGAACATGATGTTTGATACATGCTGGTGTTGTTATAACTTATTTGCTTACCCACCCTCCTAAAATTAGTGAAAAACTAGATTCAAACCAAGTACAATTTCTGTCAATACAAAACTACTGGCAACAGGCAATCACCTTCACCCTCCACCTTCCCAACCACCACTCTCCCTACCTCTCCAACCCTCTCCAACCCCACCCCCTCTCCCTCCCTACCTCCCCCTCCTTTGTCCCTCCCCCACCCACCCTCCCTCCCCACCCCTCTCCCTCCCTACTCCCCCCTCCTTATTGTCAAATAATTATTTGTTGATGATACATCAATTCAATGTAACAGCAGTGTCCAAACCAGCTTGTGAAAATATGCAGGCAGATTTATTTTATTTATTATTTTTTAAATTTTATACCACTTATGTCACAGCAGATTTCTCTCATGAAATTCGGTGCTGTTTCTCCGGAGAAGCATTGCACAAGTGCAGCGCCTACCCATTATTTTTTTACCCCTCTAGGGATGGTGTTCTAAAAGGACACTGTGTGCATGCTGGTTTTTATGTACTTTGTCATCCGCTGCACACAAAGGCGTGTCCATTCATCGAAAGGCCGAACAGGGTTTTAACATGTCGCAAGATGTCTGCATGCGTTCGCACATGCCCTCGGATTTATAGTCTCATACCAAGACTTTGACATTCAGTTCGATTTTTTAAATTATAGATATTGATAAACTTATTGAATAGACAGAACTCAATCATATGTCTCTTATTTCAAACAAAACAAAGTGTATGTTTATAACCACTAGGCAAAAAAGACAGAAACTGCATCCTCCAATGGCACCACCACAAATCCAGTTCATCACAAAATGACAAACAAATAGCATTAAAACCTCAAAACATTTTAGAAACTGTATCAATTTTTTAAAAATACACAATGTACACATGTGAATGACAACAAATGAATTTTCAAGAAATACCTGCACATCTTATGAATTTTGAGAGACAGAGAACTTTTCGAGATTTACATTTTATCAGCCTTCAAAATTTATAACTGGACAAGGGTTGAAGAAAATGCTGAGGATTAATATCTTGTTGTAAATTTATAAGGTGGGGACAATCCATCATAAAATAAAATTAATCCCCTAAAACAGATATATTGTATTTTGAACACATTCTTTATTCCTGTGGTATGTTATGGAAGTGTTCATCCTCAATTGGAAGCTTGTGACAACTACAACGAATTTTTAAAAAGCGTAAACATATATATCTGGTAACAAGTTATATATTTTTCCTTACCAAAATCGATCTTCAAATTTCTATAATAAAGGCGTCCTCTATTATCCCACGGCTCACTCTCCATTCATTAACAAAATTTTCTTTTAAAAAGGCTTTGATATGTGAAATTTTAACTTTGATATGTGAACTTTTAAAACTTGAAGAAAATTAATACTTAAACATAACTGTCTCTCCCACAAAGTCAAATCCACTTTGTACTAAGATATTTTAAAAATCATAACTAGCCATGCTGATTGAATGAAATATTTGTCAAGTAAATCTATCATCATCTGGTAAACACTTGATGGCAGCTTTTCATACTGGAAGTGGAGCAGCTGCATCCAGAAACCCACCATTCCAACAGAGACCAAACTCGACAAGGGATATCTGCCCGTTTCTCCATAATATACTAACCCTCTTAGTCTGAACCTAGATTTGCTTGGATTAAATAATTGCCCCCTCTGAATCCTGATTTGCTGGGATTTACACACAATAGATTTCCATCAGGCTGTGACCATCACTAATTGCTACCACATGTCAAAGCTCTATCAGGCTAGAATTAGAAGCCCTGCTGAGAATCTGGAAGTAATTGTAGCTGCTGGTATGTGCTTAAAAGGAGGAAAAGGCTAGCAAGCATGTGTGCCTGACCTGATTCCATGATGGAATGCGAAATCTAGTGGCAGTTTGTGTTAAGAGAATCTGAATGCAAGAGGGCTAAAGGAGAACTATATTTTAAAACCTTTAACTAAAACTAATGAAATTATTGCTATATTTTCATATCCCCAAATTTCACATCCATACAACAAAACAAGTACAACAATTTTATGGAATAAATCAAGTGCCACATGTATATGTAGTTCTATTTGCTGTGTATCCTTATCAAGCTAAACATGACTTTAGCAGCTTTATCCTAAGCATTTTTCATACATTACATTTTCATATGCCCATAATTTCACATCAATACAATAAAACACATACAACAATTTTATGTGTACTTAGTTCTTTTTGCCATGCAGTCCTGATCAATTAAACATGACTTAAGTAGCTTTATCATAAGTATTTGTCTTGCATTTTGCAAAGCTACCACTGCTACTGAAGTTGATTCCTAAATATTTTAAAATGTTAAGAACTTCAAGGGCTTTTCTGCTATTTTACTTAATTTTTATGCTTTTCTGTTATTTTACATAGTTATTATGAGATCTATTGTGGCCGAATACCATGATTTTGGTTTTTACTAGATTTACAACAAGTTTTTAATGAGAACAGTAAGTATCCAAAATGTCTAAAGCATCTTGTAACCCTTCTTTGTAGTGGAGAATAAAAAGATATCATCGGCATAAAGTAAAAGTTGAACATAACTGAAGTATTATTAATACTAGCATAATAAAGACTGAAGGACAGTACCCCTAAGCCAACAAGGATCCCCATCTTGATCTACCCCTCCCTTACTGTCCATCCCCTGCACCCTAAAACCTAAAACTAACGCATGCAGCCTATGACCTTGGCCTCATTCATTCTGGCACCATTCGCCTGCCAGCGCGTGGGAACTGTCCGACCAGTGCCTGGAAGCGAGACTGACTTTCCCACACTTTTAGATAGGCCTTGTTCATGTATACATCTATGTACACGAGTCTCTGAATAAAACTATATTATATCCTATCGAGTTGTCTGTTAGTCTGTTCACATCCCTATATGTGTTTTCACTTTAAGGCAGTAAACTTATAATAAGAACCCAACCTAGTAGTGATATAAAATCATACAATAAAAGAATAAGATTTATTACAATAACTAGTTAACATTTTGCCATGAGATGAAAGTTGAATATGCTGTGTTAAGCAATTTGTGATAGATTTTGTTCCAAATCATTCAGAATGTGTGTGTGTGTGTGTATGTGTGTGTGTGTGTGTGTGTGTGTGTGTGTTACTTGATATCAATATTACTTCCCCTTCACAGGCTACATATCCTTTTAAAGAGTTGCATCCCTTTGAATTATTTGCAGTTGCTTTGTAGTCCAGATCAAAGGTTTCAACTGATGGAAATGAAGCAGTAGTTTTGATATGAAATCGTAGACTAACTGTTGATGTGTGTGAAGGTACTACAAGGTGAAAGTAAATGATTGTAGACAGACATTTTTTCAATTTGTGAAGATATAGTAAAAGACACCTTTTTAATTTGAAGTTGTTGGTATAATGATAAGTTGTAAAAATGTGAGTGCAAGAAGTGAAGCTGTGAGTTAAGAATTGCAGATGGGGGGAGGTGGGGAGGGTAATAATTTTTTTTTTAAATATAAGAACAAAAAGCAGCTCTCTCTCTCTCTTCCCCCCCCTCTTCTTTGTTGTTAATTTGGCTGTTGATGAAGTGTATCTAATTAATTGTTTGCCTAATCGCTGATACTTTTTAATTCTCTTCACATTTGTTGGTGACTTGCATCAAGATTTCAGAAACTGTAGCTGGCAGGATGTCTGCCTGATTTTCTATGCTGTCTGCATCAGGATAGCTGTCTTGCAGAAACCAGTGACTTGATGTCATTGTGAACAATAGTTACTGCTACTTTGGTAAAACACATGTGTTCATCTTCATCACTGGATTCGCTTTGCTCTTATTAAAACTTCTCAAAAATATGGTCTGCTATTGTTGTGAGCGAAATGATATCAAATTTGTTATTGTTATTGGAATGAGCAAACGCAAATTCATCATCATAGTGTTTTAAGAATTTAACTTTCATATGCACAGTATGCATCATTCTCTGCGTCCTTAAGTAAGTCATTCATGAAACACACTACATCATGCACTGTGACTTGGTCATCATCAAGAGAGTCTAAATACTGAATTGTCTGCTTGAAGGTTTTCAAGTCGCACACTTTGTTTAGGTCTACCAAGGCACAGATTCTTGGCAATAGGCTGAGCATTCCTAAATATCTGGGGGATTCCACAGCATTTGGAAAGTTGGTATAACAGACAGCATGTTATACTGTGTCACTGGCAATGCAGTCTTGAACAAATTCCAATTTCCCTTTCACATTTTTGGGCCCATGACTCTCCTCTAGACTCATAGTGTTCCAATACTGATTGCTGAAGCAGCATGGTCCTAATAGGTATCAGTTTTCCAGTGGCACCATTTGAATATCTTTTTGATTTCTCAGCCAGTTTTTCCCCTTTTCCACAGAGCAAACATTTTTTTTTTCAGTGCTTGATTGCAAATTTCTGCTTTTCCAGATGAAAGATTTGTTTAGGTCTCCTCAATTCTAGCATCAATAACTGTTTTATTGGCGTACATGGCACAGCAATCCTTATGTACAGAGTTCCCCACACATGCCCTTTGTTGTCTTTTAACAGACAATTACAATGGTTGATCCTATGCACCTTTCTGGGTCACTATAGGAGGTGGTTTCTGTGATGCTGAGGTCTTGCAGTTCAAGTCAAGTCAAAATGATCTTTATTGAGGGTAAAAGATTAAGTTTACACAACTTTTTTTCATCCTGCCCTCACAAAAAAATCAAGTTGATACAAATATGTTTCATGATTTCTTGCAACAGACCAACATTTTAATATGTAGGTGTATTATTTGTATCTAGATTAAGACCTTTTTTTTTTCTTTCTTTCCTTTATTGATGTGCTTTTATATCCATTAAAAAAGATTGTGAGGGCAAAATGGAAACTTTTGTGAAAGCTTTATGTTTTACCCTCAGTAAAGATCTTTTTGAATCACACACACACACAGAGAATCTCTCTCTCCCCACACACACACACACACACACACACACACACACACACACACACACACACACACACACACACACACACACACACACACACACACACACACACACACACACACACACACACCTCTGCTTATCAAAGTAACTATTGTTTTAAACACAACTTCCGATTTTACGAAAGAAACTGTATAATAATTATACTACAACACTGGCTGTGTCTGTTTACACCTGTGCTGTGGCGTCTGCTACTCCTTTTGTTTTGTCTTCCTTGTGAGTTTCTCACACAGGTTTTATTCATTACTTTCATTCTTTCTGTGACTGTAGCAAGATTCACAAGCAATATGGACTTTGGATCATCCCATTTATAGCTATATGATGGTCAGCAAAAAAAGTTAGGCCTATCTTTGATTAATTCGAAGAGGGGTCTGACCCTGAAACTGCGAGTGACGCAAAAACGAGGCTGCAAGTGTGACTGAAACTCCCGCCCGCTGGCGAAAATGGACAGAAAGTAGTTCGACATTAAATAAGTATGACACCATTTGTGTTGGCAGAAACAGAAGTTTATTTAGTTCAAACCACACAATGTGAAACAAAGTCAACAGCAATGACAGGAATGACTGATGGAGTTACATCGAGATGATGATGACGGGGTGATACTGAAACAAAGGAAAGAGAAGCAGATGTGATATAATGAAGCAGAGAGTAGAAGGGATGGACATACAGCACTAATACTAGGTGACGGTAAAAGATATTCCTCTATGCCCCCCAAGTCTTTGGAGGGAAACGAAAAAGACTGATGTAAGAAGCCTAATAAAGGGGTAAAACTGAAATTTAAAGGAAAAACAGTCCTGACATGATTGTTTTAACCACGAATTGTTCAATCAGATGCCATTGGCAGCGCTGAGTGTGAAGTTGATCATAAAAAGTTGGACCCCGTGACTAGACTGGAATTTGTTCATGCTGTCAGATAATGTTCATAGGTGTCATTATGTGTGACGGTTGGTGGGCTGTCGGATTCTGGAGGAACGCCGTGGGCCGCTGATGTTGGTGTCCGAGGCTGGGGGTGCATCACGCTCCATCAGGCCAGGGGTGTTGTGTGGCAGGAGCGCCCGTAGGGTACGTGGCAGGTTCTTGCCCTTGGCTGGTTGGGTGGAAGGTGCCGTGGTCCCGGAGCCCGGATCAGCTGTGACAGTGGGCGATGGACCTGGAGGGGGCGAGGAGGTGGGTTCGGCCCATTGGGGGGTGAAGGTGGGCTCGGCTCTAACTGGGGCACACTGGGGGTGGAAGGCGTGACGCGAGGGGCAGGCAGGGTGGTGGTAGGTCCTGGAGCCATCATGAGAGGAGCGCGTGGGACGACTGGCAGATATTTTCTTAGGAATTTTCTGTTCCGGAGAGTGACTCGCCCGGAGCCGTCCATACGCACGACGTACTGGTCGTACTGTCGCACTTCAATGATGAGACCTGTCTTATCCCATTTTGTTGGGTGCGGGCCTGTCTGGTTCTGGACACGCACACAATCGCCGACAGCAAGTGGTGGGAGAGTGCGGGTGTGCTCCGAGAGTCGCTCGGCAGTACGCATGTGCCTGTTCCTCAGGGCCTTTTCTCGGGACATCAGGGTTTCCCGCCAGGTGGTGTGGGGCTGGTACTTCCCTGGGTGGATCGGGATGAAGTCCCGGATTGGGCGTCCGAAGATGCATATGGCAGGGGAGAGGCGCGTATCTCGGTCAGGTGTGTTGCGGTATTGGAGGATGGCACGTTGAAACCTGTCTGTGTTCAGGGTTCCCTCTGTGCCAGTATTGTCTGCGATCAGCCGTTTGACCGTCTTGACTCCAACCTCTGCACGACAGTTTGCATGAGGGAACGCGACTGAGGAGAGCCTGTGATTGACGCCCCAGTTGCGGAGGAATGTTGCGGTGGTGAGGGACGTGAATTCAGGCCCGCCGTCCGAAGTCAATTCATCGCTGATCCGTAGGTGACGAATATTCGGCGTAGGGCAGTGATGAGTCCAGCAGCTCCATGTGCTGCCTCCTCTACAATGGGCCAGTTGCTGTACCTGTCCACTGCAACCAAGTAGTTGTGGCCTTTGTACTGGAAGTAGTCTGCCACGATACACTGGAAGGGGTAGGCTGGGTCCATTGGAGGGGTAGGAGGAGCACTTGGCTGAGACGGTGCCATGCGGTTGCAGGACTGGCAACGGGACCGCATTTCGGTGATGGCTGGGGTCATGCCAGGCCAGAAGAAGGAGGTCTCAGCTCTTGAGCACATTTGGGAGACACCCTGGTGGGCAGAGTGGAGGGAACGGAGTACCTGATCCCGGAGTGACGGGGGTATGATGACGCGATCGTGGTACAATATGACTCCGTCAAAAGTGGTGAGAGAGTCACGGAATTGATGGTAGGGGCGGAGGTCTGAGGCAAGCAAAGCCTTGTCATCTGGAAAACCATCCTCAATGGTATTGCTCAGTGCTATCATGGTAGGGTCACTGTTGGTGGCCAGGCGGATGTCGTCCCACGTGACAGATTTGATGACTTCTGTGGGGGTCGGGTCATTCTGGGAGCAGACTTGATTGGGGCTCTCCTGCCCATGGGTGCGAATGGCAGAAAGGAAGAATTGTGGCAGTTCGGGGGATGGGGGGGAATCGGGGTGGGAGACACCGAGGCCATGTCATCAGGGAGGGTCAAGGCAGTGGGGTCACTTACGGGCTTGCGGGAGACGGCGTCTGCGGCGGCGTGGCGTAGGCCTGGGATGTGGACAATGCGGAAGCGATAGCGCAGCGACTTTTCCTTAAGGTTTCGTAGGCGGGGGTTTGGGATGTCATCAAGGCAGCGGTCGCCAAAGGTCTTCAGTAGGGGTTTATGGTCTACCGCCACGATGAGGTCTGAACAACCAAGGGTGAAGTGACGGGCTTTGTCGAGTGCATCGACCACAGCAAGGGCTTCACCCTCAATTGGCGCATAGCGGGATTCGGCTCCAGAGGTGAACCGGCTTCCAACCAGGGTGATTCTCCAGCCTGTTTTGCAGCAGAATGGCTTTGAGGACGTGCAGGAGCAATGCTTCTGGAAGAGCCAGAACCCAATGCCGTCTTTGCTCCAGTCAGTTGCGAGGCAGGTAGGCCTTGCTTTGTCGAAGATCTCGACCCCTTGATGGATTTCGCCGATGATGAGGGCCTTAGATTCCTCAAAGAGCTGGTCAAGCTCAGGGGTCCAGTCAAATCGGGTGTTGGGTTTCAGTAGATCTCGAAATCTCTGCATTCGCTGGGCTGAGGCAAAGGCGTAGGATACCTGATTGATGAGGCCAAACCAACTCCTGACGTCTGTGATGCTCTTGGGGGTCGGGAAGTGCTGGATGGCCTCCAGGTAGCGTGCGCAGGGACGCACTGTGGTCGGTGTTATCTCAAAGCCAGCAAATTCCACTGTGTCTTTGCCAAACTGGAACTTCGAGGGGTTCAAGATGATGCCATGGTTGCCACAAGTGTCAAGCCATTTCACCGCCTGGAAGAACGATTCCTCGAGCGAGCTTGACCACATGAGTGTATCGTCCACGCACTTTGTCTTTTGAGGAAAGTCGGAGACGATTTCGTCGAAGCGACGACTGTAGCCATCACCGGAGGAGATGTAGCCCTGTGAAGCGACGCAATAGCGGTATCGGCCCCAAGGTGTGATGAACGTCGTTAGGTGTCTATCGGCTTCATCAAGGGCAATGCTGTGGTAGCCGTTCCAGGCATCAAACACTGTCTTCTTCGTGTGCGGGGGCACTTTACGAGCTTGATGGAAGGGCGATTGGGTGTGATGTGTTTCCCGTGTGGCGTACTGGTTCAGGGGTTGCAGGTCCACTGTGCGTCGTGGTTTGCCAGATTTCTTCGGACAGATGACCATCTTGTGGCACCAGGTGACTGGGGTGCCAACAGGGACTGGCTCAATGACGCCCAAGCGCACATCCCGATAGAGGCCAGCCTTGACTTCGTCCTGCCAGTGGATGGGGACTGGGATGGGGGTGTGGTGAGCCACAGGGCGGGCATCTGGGTCAACCATGAGGCGTATGGGTGGTCCCGACATCTTTGGGAGTGGCTGATGTTCACAAATGTTGAAGGAGCTGGAGCTGTAGTAGTCAAGCAGCCATTTCTCCAGACGTTCCCTGTTCTCCTCAGTGGCGGGGAATGGGAGGGAGGTTGGGGGTGGTGGCGGGGGTTGGCGGCGGGGACAGTTGCAAGCCTCTGTGTCAGGGGAGGGGAAATCTCCAGAGGTGTTGATGCTTGTCCCGCCGATGGTTGGGAAGCTGGGGGGGATCATCCCGAGGGCGACACATGCCTGTTTGCTCAGGAACAGTCTGTCGGTGGATGTGGTGAAATACACCATCTGATGTGTCTCCAGCAACGTTTTGGATGGGGATGTGCCTGAGATTCGTAGAGCAATGGCCCCAATGATGTCGATCGTTGCGCGATTCGCTGCCGTCATCTTCATGTTGACGGGCAATAGGTGTCGTCGGCTGAGTCCCATCTTGGTCAAGAGGGCCGTGCCTGCCAGGCATGACTGGCATCCCGTGTCTGCCATCGCTGGGTAGGTGACAGGCCTGGTAGGGGCGGGTAGGGAAGTGGGAAAGCCGAGGGATTGGGCGTCCGAGGGCACAGCGTGGACGATGACATCGATGAAGGGTTGGGGGTCAGAGGCTCGTTTCTCCCATGCCTTGCAGAATTCGTTGTACACGTGGTGGTCGAGGGAGACAGAGAGGGTGCTGGATACTGGGACTGCCATGTCGGTGCAGCAGAGGCTGTCAAACACAGCAGTAGTGTCGTCCAGGGGGGACGCTGCACTGGGATTGGCGGGACTTCGCGGCGATTGTCGGCAAACGCTGGCGAAGTGATGGGCTATGCTGCACTTAGTGCACTTTTTGTCGTAGGCTGGGCACTTTTTCATGCGCTCCTTCCTGCTGTTGCCATGTCCTGACTTGCCACAGTAGCCACAAGTGGAGGTCGAGCCTTTGCTGTCGTTGGGGTTGTTACGCAGTTTTTCTCTGCGCCTGTAGGAGCTTGTTGCTGCCGTAACGGTGGTTGGACCGCCCTCAACGAGAAGGCGACTGGCAGACCTCTTGCCACTCTCTTTGGCCTCCACGAAGCGAAGCGCGTCCTCCAGTGACATGTCTTGTCTGGATTCGCCAAGGATGTCCAGTCGAATGTCCTCGTCGTTCAGACCACGAATGAGGACGTCTCTGATCATGGTCTCACTGTAGTCCACTTTGGCATTGCATGTGTCAGATGGGCAATCCACCCTGTAGTTGCAAACGCCTGCCTGTCCTCTGAGACGAGCAGCGAAAGCTCTGATGGGTTCATCGCGGTCCTGTCGCATCTGCTGTAGCTGGACGCGGGCGACCATGATGTTTTCCTGCCGAACTGCCAATGATTTGATGTTCCCCAGCACAGTCGCTTCATCACTGGCGGACATGGCGCCGAATGTCCTGGTCAGGTCTTTGCGGAGGTCTTCATCGCAGCACTCGAGCAGCTGGAAGACTACGTCAGGACCACTGAGGTGTGTTGCCCGTTTGTAGTCAGCCCACCTCTGGAGAAAGTAGGCCCAAACCTCGCTCGTCCCAGCTGCTGACACAGTTGGGCGCCGGACTTTCTCCGCCTTGGCTGCCGTGTGTGGAGTAGGCGCAGGAGCTGCGTGTGCTGTGGCGCTGTGGAGGTTCAGCAGGCATATGAGCACAGCTTCTGGTGTGGCCGCGGGCCATGAAGCATCGCATCCGGGTGCTGGGCAGTTGATGTCAGCCATGTTGAGATTTGTTTCACATAAATAAGTATGACACCATTTGTGTTGGCAGAAACAGAAGTTTATTTAGTTCAAACCACACAATGTGAAACAAAGTCAACAGCAATGACAGGAATGACTGATGGAGTTACATCGAGATGATGATGACGGGGTGATACTGAAACAAAGGAAAGAGAAGCAGATGTGATATAATGAAGCAGAGAGTAGAAGGGATGGACATACAGCACTAATACTAGGTGACGGTAAAAGATATTCCTCTAGACATAGCCCTAAAAAGTGTTTTTACGTACCCCCCAAAAAAAACAACAACAAACAAACCCCAAACAAAACAACAGCAACAACAAAAACCCCAAACCCGAAACAAACTTTTATTAAAACCAGTGAAATGTAGTCGGGAAGGGTCAATTTACTAGTTCGTGTAGTCAGAAATTTTGAAGCAATTATTTTGCACCAAAAATAAAATTTTCTTGGACTATCTTTAGCTTGTGTGTGTGTGTTTGTTTTTTTTTTTACCCTGAAGCCACAAGCTCTTCATATGGTCCCGCAGTGGTATTCCCCCCCCCCCCCCCCCCCCTCTGGTTTTCACTTCTTCATTAGTAGTCTATCTCCTGTCTTTTTCCCTGACTTTGTTTTTTTTGTGACAAGATTTCACCATTTTGACCTGGAATCGTTGCAGCTATCATTCTCTCTGTCCTTTTTAAATTTTTAAAAATTAAAAAAAAAAATTCTTTTCTTTTATTTCGAGGATAATGGAATAAGCACTCGTGTGCTTTTTTTTTTTTTTTTACATCCAGTCCCCGTGTGTATGCAATTTTGTCAGTTTTGTCATCTGTTCCCACCAGCATACAACGGCTTACTCTTCCGCAAGGGGAATGGGTTTTAACATGTGCCCAAGATGTTCTGCGTGGGTTTGCACACGGGGCCTCGGTTTATAGTCTCATCCAAAGGACTTTGTAACTGTCTGTTTGCCTTTCTGTCTCTCTGGCACAACTTCAGTTAAATTGTACTGTTGTTTATCTGTTTTTGTTATTGTTTGTTTGCTGTTGTTGTTCTTAGTTTTTGATTAGTGCTTTTTAAAATCAAGTTATCCCTGATCAGAGTGCGAAATAGATGTAGACCGCCCCAAAAAACAACAACAAAAACCCCACCAACACAACAAAAAACAGCAAACACGCGAGTGCTTATTCATTATCCTCGAAATGATACAATTTTGATTTAATTTGATTTGATTTGATTTGATTTGATTCTCATCTTCTGGTATCAAAGCCTAGCCTAAATTGAAAAGCAATGGACCGGCGAGTGATGCCACGAAGGATAACTCGTCCCTTGACATGGTATTATAGTTTCGCTTTCAATGTTGTAAATCCCTTATTAACAGTGATTACTTAATTCAAAGTTGATGCCATTTTGAGAAAGAAGCCACAAATACGGATGACCTGGAGGGTGTGGGGGAATTTTTGCCTTCTCTAGATTTTCAGAATACAAAATTCTGTAACTCTGGGACGTTAAATTCTATAATTAGAAACCTTGATTAGGCATAAAAATCACTTTCGAATTTTATAGTTGAAGCTTTACAAAACCTGTTTATTTAAAGAAAAATACCATTGTGGTAAATTACAAAGAAAAAGTTAGTTAGTGAAGACTGATTCTGATTTCCTGAATACGAAACTACGACAATGTGTAGACTGGCCGACAATTTCCTTGGTAGCCACAACAAAACAGAAGAATGGCGGTCGCTTTGCGACTGAATGGAACGTGATTTCGACCTTCTCTTTACAATGAGTGTATGACAGAGGCATCAGTTTTGGTAAGTATTCCGGAGCATTAGTCTTTGGTCTTAATGTTTAACATATATTTTACTAAACCGATAGCATGTTCATTTAGGTATGCACTTGACTTGACATTAGACTTGAGCAAACAATGTCGATTGTGAGCAAACATGGAGATTTACCGCCCGTTGTTTCTTGTTCAGATGGTTGGATAGTGCCACGGTTGCTGGGTCGATGGTTTGAAAGATTGATGCATTTGTAGAAATCCACAACCCACGCATTACACAGATCTTGCAGGATTACTAAATGACTTGGAAGTGTACACAAGACCAAGTCCAAGACCAATGGTTTTAATTGGATTTTGATGTTAGCTTCAGTGTATAGTAAAAAAAGGAAAAAAAAAGTAATAGTATTCACAAAACTAGTGTAGCCTGCATTGATCTGTTGTTAAGGTCAGGAAAGATCAAAGAGTAGGTCTAGAGTATGGACTCGATAAAACAGTGGTATTTTATAAGATTGCAATTGATGCAACAAGTTACAGATAGGATGCACAGGCAGTGAAATCATGCCACATCAAACATGGTTGCCTAAAGTAGTTGCAGAACTGAGCGGCCATATTTGTGTTATAGTTTTCATAATAGTTGCACTTCCCAACTTTTTATTGTGAAGCAAAGTTTTGGTTTACCTTCATAAAAAAGCATATTCAGATCAAGATATAAAAATAAAGGAGAAAGGGGTGCACTGGTAGCCATATCATAAGTGGCAAGAGCATGTATTATAAACTAGTCAAAAATTGTAAGTTTTTCATTATTTTCATTCTCTGCTTCACTTGCACAGTGAGAACAAAACTTAACTACTCGTGTGGTCAGACGCAGATGTGATAGCTGAGTGGTTAAGACTGTTGAAATTCAATCCCATGGGGCCATGAAGTCATCTTGGCAGCATCTGGTGAATTAAAGGTGAGGATTTTACAATCTCCCTGGTCAATTTCAAGTGCAGACCTGCCAGTGCCTTAAATGCCTTTGTGTATACTCATGCATAAGATACAATATGCATGTTAATCAAAGATCCCATAATTTATGTCAGTATTTATTTATTTATTCTTTTATATTGAGGATATTGGAATAAGCAATAATATGCTTGTTTACATCCACTCCCCGCATGTATGCAGTTTTGTAAATATCATCTGTTCCCACCGGCACACGATGGCCTACTCTTACGAAAAGCAGAACAGGATTTAACGTGTGCGTAAGATGTTCTGCGTGCATTTGCACACAGGGCTTCGGTTTTTCGTCTCATTTGAAAAACGTTTGGGGGGAATACAGTCAGCACTGACTTGACCGTGAATTGAACCCAGGTCGTCAAATTGCGAGTGCAATGTTTTGACCACTAGGCTATCCCATCCTCCCTAAGTTTGGTGAGTTAAGGATACATAAACATACTCAGCATACATCCCTGAAGTTGGAATGTGGCTACCTTCATGGTGGGCAAAAGCAGGGGCATGTATACATAAAATCTCACCTTTTGGTGAACCTGAGAGCTGTAGCTGAGGAACAACAAAAAAAAAGTATGGTCAGTAATTTGCTACTCAGAATGCAGCTGTCAGCATTGTAAGTATAAACAGGTTACTGTGAATCCATATATCTAGGAGCTGCAGGTAAACATTTTCAGCAAATATTTTTTTTAACTTCTGAAATGAAATCCCCCATAGAGATAACTTTGGTTTTGATTCTTTAAGTCAGTTTCTCTGAAGTTTATAATCTGAGACCATTAAATGGTGCCCTGTAAGAAAAATGTATAAAATCTTGCACACATTAAAATTAATCTT
>CM060327.1:39196087-39198587 GCA_030674155.1 Stramonita haemastoma | reverse complement strand
TAAAGGATAAGCAACATTCAGGGAAGGTATGGTTTGCTTATTTAAAAACAAGCAATGATTCACCTTCACTCTCACCTAGCCCGTAGTCTCTTGGACCATGGGGGCACCAATGAAGATTTTGCAAGTAATGATAAGAAGTCAAATATCAGGGATGATGTTACTATTATTACAGCTGTATTTTCTAATGATGTTGTTTTGGGGGTCACTTTTTTTTTTTAACCCATATAGTAACATTTAAAAAAGAAAGATTAGAATTAGAGTCTTTTGTTCCTGATCTTATGTCAGAATATTGTTTCTCTTAAAACATGTTGTTCAGTTTTGACTGAATGATGTGATTTCTGCCACACTGTGGATTTTATTGCTGAAATCCATTGTAGCAAAAGCCCTAAGCTGTTAAGTGGCCTTTGTTTTTGCTATTAATATCTTCTTTGTAGTTTTTAAAATACATAATTATTTTAATTAATGGTAGTTCAACATGTTACTGATGTTCAGATAAAATAATTAAATTCTTAAATTAAAAAAAAATTAAAAATCAATTTTTTCTAAGGTGTGAGATTAACTTTAAGGAGCGTGTGGTCATAAGAAACACTGTGCTTGTGAAAGTTCTGATACTTTTGAATGTTCAAAGTGAAAGATTAAAAAAAAGATGTTGTTTTTAGACTATTTTTGTTAAAAAAAAGAAGCAAATTGAAATAGAGCTTAAGAAACCAAACCCCAAAATTCCTTGGTGTCATTTAAATCATTTTGTGAAGAGTTTTACTGAAAAATTATGAGAATGTCATATATGATTCAGTTGCATGACTGTGTCCACACATATCGCCTTAAATTTTCAACTTTCACGGGAAAAGTAAAAAAAGCCCCAAAAGTATACTCTCATGTATATAATAAAAAAAAAGTGAAAATGTTTTTGCCTTTACCATTGTGACAAACGTCCCAACAGAAGAACCTGCTCACACTTGTGGGGGGGAAAACCCCAATTGCCACCACCGCCATCATCGTCATTATCGTCATCCTCAAGATCTTTTATTATCCATTTTCCGATAGTGCTCCATGCCGGAATGGCTTAGGCCCTGGAAGTGACAGGTGAGGAGGAAGGGGACTAAGAGGACTACGGTGGTGCCGAGTCCTGAAGTGTTAGGACCCTGTGTTTGATGAGGGAGTAGTGTAGCGTAGTGTAGTGCAGTGCAGTGCAGTGAAGGCCTTTGGCTCGACCGCCCAGGAGAAAAGCGTTTGTAGCAGTGTGACTGCGTTTGGTTGTGACCATCATGGCTGCTGCTTCACGGAGGGAGTCTAATGTTCTCAAGTCCGTGGCTTGGAATCGCTTTGGTGAGAGAAAGTTCTGCTGTTGTTTTGCTCGTAATCATAGATAGAAAATTTCTTGCTTCACCTTATCTGTAGTCTGGAGGACTGTTGGGGCACCACTGAAGAAGATAAATGATGAGAATTGATTTATAAATGTGAAGAAAACTAGTTTATGACAAAAACCAAAGGTTAGTAAAAACAAAGAAACAAACAAAAACTACTCCAAAACGTCAAAAAGATAAAGTTTTTTGCAAAGTGTACGCAATTCATTTTCACGTAGAGGTTTTCTTGATTTCTGCAAACTTTATCATCTCTCTGTCTCTGTCTCTGCCTCTCTCTCTGTCTCTGTCTCTATCTCTGTCTCTCTGAGATAGAGGCACCTGTGTGTGCATGTTGTGTGTGTGTGTGTGTGTGTGTGTGTGTGTGTGTGTGTGTGCGTGCGTGCGTGCGCACACCGTGCATGCATGTATGCGTGCATGTGTCTGTGAGTGTGTTGGAATATAATCAGATTATATTAAGCACAAAAGGTACATATTCATGAAAGAAAAACAAGAGCAACTAAATTCTGCCCCCCCTCCCTCCCCATTGCAAATATCAGTCAGAGAAAGATTTTTGTTTATTTAACAACTGCCTTTTGTAACACTATTTCAGCAGATTTAGATCTCCTTACTTCAGTGCCAAATTATATTATGTATAACCATTGATTAAAACAAGGACACCGGACACTTTGGACATATTTGATCTGCCAAGAATTTTATATATGCCTTGTACATTAAGGGTTGAAAAGTATTTTGGATCAGGTAAAAACTTCACATTAGTTCTAAAGATGTATTCAAAATGTTTGAACCTCTTTATGAAAACATTGCTTTTGTAGATTTCATCAAGCGGACAGTTGTTTTCTCTCAAGATTTACATTGCATGAAGAGAGAAAGTTGAGCCTTTTAGGTAGACAGTTTTTGTTCTCAAATATATGTGTATATTTGTGCAAAGAATGAAAGACACAGGTTTTCTTTTATTTGTGTGAAAGATGGGCATTTGATGGTTTATTGCATTATAGTTTCAATTGTGTTTTGTAAAGTACCAGGTTTTTTTTGGGTGGTGGTGGTTGTATTTGTGTGATAGATATCAAGTGTTGTTGCTTTTTTCTGCTCTGGTCTATAGTTTTTGTTTGTTTTGTTTCTTGATGAGCGCTGCAACA
>CM060327.1:39148587-39191087 GCA_030674155.1 Stramonita haemastoma | reverse complement strand
GCTCCCTTCCCTCACTAGGCCCAGGCAGGAAGTGAGGTTTAAAAAACATAAATATCCCGATAGGCACTCTTTTTTTTAAGGGGCGATCACTCAACTCTACAAGGGAGTTACTGAACTTGGCGCTTAGTAACGCCAAACACAAAAATACGTTTTGTGAGGGGGGTTACACACACCCTTCGCAGGAAAATGTTGCTATCTTTTTTTCAAAAAAAGTGCTAACATTTCAAACAAACAAAAAACTCTACCCTCTCAGGGTAAAAAACCTTCAAGTCTTCAGCTTGAACAAAAATGCATACCCAATCCAAGGTGGGTATCAACGTTTATCCTAAAAAATCATTTTAGACAAAACCTTTTAAAGTCTCTGCTTAATTTTAATTCTGCATATCTACCCAATCTAATTTGGATACTGAAAACAGAACAGCACACAAGAACATTCCACATTTTACAGATGTAGAAAATGTAAACCTGAACATGACTCTCACAAAGTCACACCTGCAAATATGCAGCAAAACAAACATTCATAGAAACGTAAACTTGTAGACTCATAGTCACACTCTGCAAATTAGCAGCAAAATAAAAACATTCAAAAACGTAAACTTGTAACTCAAAGTCACCCTCTGCAAATATGCAGTAAAACAAAAACATACACAAGAATTACAGCAATCTCAAATGCACACTTAGTTGCTGCATAACTCCATCCTTCTGTTCCTGCAACTGTTGAGGTTGCACAGGAACAACATCACACCTGTTGGTCAGATCCCGAGTTTTGACACTGACAGGATCTCCATGCAAAATGGATCTCCTTGGTGCAGGCACTGGCTTCCATTCCGACTTCCCTGGGATGGACTTTTCCCAGCCAGGCTTACCCACACTAGACAACAAACCCCTCTGACCAACTGGCAAACTCTTACGGGAGCCACCTTTCAGGGCATCCCCCCGGTTGTTGGTAAGAGGCTTGGAAGCACCAATGCCTTGACCACAACCCTTTTTTTCCCTTCTGATCGGGAAAATCACTTGGACCGTCTTTTCCTCTGCACCATTTCCTTCTGGAAAGGTGAGGAAAATGAACATTGTCCCGATGGTTGCCTCTAGGGCTACCATCCACAACCACTTTCTGGTCGCATACTTTCCGAACACCACCCTGACTACTACAATTACCTCGCCGATGTGGCGGTATGTAGCAGCCGGGTTTGTTCCTGTAGGAGGATTTTTCGGGTTTTGTTGAAACCCCGTTCTCACTGACTTCGGCTTTAGTAGCCTTCTTTCTCCGCTTTGCCGACTGCGACTTGACCGGGCAATCACGAACAATGTGACCAACACCTTTGCATCGGTAGCAGGAACTTTTTGGCTTCTTTGAGTGGCCTCTGAGTCTCTCTGCTACCATGCTTGCCAACTCTTTACAGTTGATGGCCACCTTTTCCTGTTCCTGATGTGTCCGGCCCGTCACAGCTGACATAAGCACAGAGGATGATTCCTCTAACTGCCTGACTGACTTCAACAGCGAGGTCAAGTCAGGCGACGCAGAACCTGGTCTGCCGAACTGAAACTTCAGCTCTCGAGCCATAATGGGCTCCATCAACATGACACTATTCATGAAGACAAAATAAACATTTCTGGCACACTCATCATGCGAATACAAATCACACTTATTCAACCGAATAAAATTTGACCACACATGCGCCAGAAAGTCCGATGGATTGTCACTTTTGTCCATCCGCATCAGTAAGAACTCGGCCAGCAGTTCCACTTGGGTCTTGACACAGCCAAACACATCACTTAGACAGTTGACAATGTCCATGGCAGAAGAGCAGGACTTGGCAAGCTCCCATGCCACACCACGCAGACTGCGCCGAACACTGGCCAACACATCAGAGGGGGAGTCGTTCCCTCTCATCAGCACATCGACTTGCTCCTCCCACTTAGCGAAGTCGACTTCATCACCACCTGTTGGCCTCGATCCACTGAAGATACCAAGCGGTGCCAAAGGCGTAGATGGCACCACGTGGACCTGGATCCGGGTCTGTAGCAGGGCTGTCATTTCGGCATCCTGCTTGTCGACCCTCTCCCTCAACAGGCGGTGACCTTCCTCCAGGGCAGTGAGCGTCTCCCGTAACTGCCGGTTCTCCTCCTCAACTGCAGTCACCCCTGCTCGTACCCCATCATCTCCCAGTTGCTTCATCTCTGGTCCCTCACTTCGACTGATCATGATCTCTATGTATGAAAAACCTGAACTTACAATTAACGTTAATTTTCCATTAAAAATTTTGTTTATCTTTTTCTTTGGGAATTTTAAAAATTCCTACACAACTTTATCAAACTGTTAGCAAAAAATTAATTTAAGTTAACGACAAAAAATTATCAGAGCATTATTGCTGCTCTCAGCAAAATCACAATTTTGCTAACCAAAATTTCACTTTCTATGAAATTTTAATTTCCTTCCAACCAAAAATCTCACAATACTGTTAGCCAAAAATTAAATAAGCTAACAACAAAATTCTTTTTCAGAGCAAAATTTTTGCTCACTGCAAAAATTGAATTTTGCCTACACTTTTACTTCCAGTGAAAATTTAAATTATCAAACACACACAAAAGACGTCACACCTTGTGAAATTCAAAGTTCCACAAAGATCGCAAACATCCTCTCACGGTGGAGTTGCAGCTTCAAAACAGACTAACAGAAAAACACTCCCTAGTCCCTTATTGGGCGCCAGAAATGTAACGGGTCCTACACGGGAATTATCTAAGGCGCCACTCTAATTCCATTCCGCCTAATTCGGTACTGGAAATTTAGTGTCCTAGACTAATTCCTGGTTTCTTTAGTAACCCTAAAGAAGAGTAGGGCTCAGCTACTTATGGGCCGGGGAGTGATAAAGGGGGGATAGGAAAGAGGATAGTAGAAAAATAGAGGAAAAGGAATATAGAAGAGGTAGGAAAGTAGGTGAAGTGAAATTAACTAACCTCAACTCACTCAGCAGCCACACTGAACACACTGAACGTGACGAATAACACCATTCATTCAATGTGACTCCAGACCGAGTAAATTGGGTTTATAACATATATTCCACAACACAACCTACAACACTACCACATTACACAAAACACCAATGACTAACTGTACTACAAGTACAATTAAAAAACAAAAGATAATCTGTTCCGCCCTAATACAACAAAATTAGATCGATAATCAGTCTCCGATCAGGCACATTAATAAAAAACAACAATGGTAAGGGTGGAGATTTAATGATGGGGCAAAGCAGGTGTGACAGGGGGAAGACCGATGTTCCTTAATCAGGAACATCTAGACTCAGGAGCGAGTCTCTGTCACGCTCCCTTCCCTCACTAGGCCCAGGCAGGAAGTGAGGTTTAAAAAACATAAATATCCCGATAGGCACTCTTTTTTTTAAGGGGCGATCACTCAACTCTACAAGGGAGTTACTGAACTTGGCGCTTAGTAACGCCAAACACAAAAATACGTTTTGTGAGGGGGGTTACATATATGTATGTGACTTAATGTTAGCATTTTTTTTAATTTTATGTTTTTTATATCGAGGATAATGGAACAAGCACTCGTGTGCTTTTTTTTTTTTACATCCAGTCCTGGTGTATATGCAATTTTGTAAATCCTGTCATCTGTTCCCACCGGCACACAGTTGCCTACTCTTTTGAAAAGTGGAACTGGATTTAACATGTGCGCAAGATGTTCTACGTGCGTTTGCACACGGGGCCTCGGTTTCTAGTCTCATCCGAAGGACTTTGGGGGAGAGTGGAGTCAGCACTGATGTTAACTCCAAGGGAAAAATCCCCTCAAATGGGAATCAAACCTGGGTCATCAAATTGCGAGCGCAATGTTTTGACCACTAGGCTATCCCATCCCCCACTGGATCTAGTGCACTGGTTTCAGAGGTTTTGACTGTTTAGGATTCATGGTCATTTTGAAACAAGAACACTGATGGACTCCATAGCCGAGTGGTTAAAACTGTTTGACTTCAATCCCATAGGTCTATGAAGTTGGGGGTCTTGAATCCCGGCTGCGTCTGGTAAAGGGTTGGAATTTCTTTGATCTCCAAGGTCAACTTCAAGTGCAGACCTGCCAGTGCGTTTATTCATTTTGTGTATACACATGCAGAAGAACAACAATGTACATTAGAGATCCTGTAATTGATGTCAGCGTTCAGTGGGTTACAGAAACATGGACATACCCAGCATACATCCCTGAAGCAGGAATGCGGCTACCTTCATGGTGGGCAAAAATGGTTGTACACGCAAAAACTTGCCTTTGGTGAACCTCAAGAGTTCTAGCCAATAAAAAAAAGTACCCAAACTAAAAAACCAATAAAAACAACAACCTTAAAATACTCTTCTGTGTGTGTGTGTGTGTGTGTGTGTGTGTGTGTGTGTGTGTGTGTGTGTGTGTGTGTGTGTGCTTGTATGTGTGTGTGTGTGTGTGTGTGTGTGTGTGTGTGTGTGTGTGTGTGTGTGTGTGTGTGTGTTTGTGTGTGTGTGTGTGTGTGCGTGTGCGTGAGTGAGTGAGTGAGTGAGACAATAAATGAATGGTATGTATGTGTGTGTGTGTATGTGCGTGCATGTGTGCGCATGAACGTGCGCGTGTGTGCATGCACACACACCTGCGCCCATGTACACACTTTACACCATTCAAATCTTTTTTCATCCCATTTCCCTCTCCCATCCTGCAGGACAACTCGGCCAGACAGAACGGCGTTGCTGACTCGGACACCACGACAACCACAACCACCACAGAAACCTCCACAAACAAAGACCACAGCAGCTCAGGAGATGACTCCGCCTCCAAACCACAATCCCCTTCGGCCTTCGACGACCCTCAGTCAGACGACTCGGAGCCGGAGCCTGAAGGTGACGTGTTGTTCACAGACGATCAGCAGCGTGCCATGATGGAGCTCATGGCCCAGAAGCATGACAGTGGCGATTATTCAGGTATCCTCAAACCGCCTGGACACACTGATTGGGTCACATGTATGCTCCTCAGTATAATAGTGTAGTAGGATTAGGGTTTGGGTTGATTGCTGAATCTTTGCATGCATGCTGGTTTTAAGCTTGCAAATTTTGAATCGGTTTTTCTTGAAAGTTTAATGAGAACAGTGTAACTTGTTAAAAAAAACAACCCCGAAACCAACACCCCCTCACTCCCCCAGTGTAACTTATTTATTGTGCCAGTCACATGCCAGTCAGTGCATGCCAAAGTATGATTATTCGCTGATCAGTGCTAGTTCATTCAGATTTTAATTGGCGATCATTGCGTGGCAATTCTGATTGGTGACCAGTTAGTGTAGTGCATGCCAATTTAACTGATTGTCTAAATCAGTGCATGCCAGTTCTGATTGATAGTCGATCAGTGCACACCAATTCTGATAGGTTGCCGATCAAATGCATGCCAATTCTGATTGGTCACTAGCAATGCATTGCCAATTTTGATTGATTGCATAATCAGTGCATGCCAGTTACTGATCATTCAGTATATGCCAATTTGATTGATTGCACAATCAGTGCATGCCAGTCACTGATCATTCAGTGATTGCCTATTTGATCGATTGCACAATCAGTGCATGCCAGTTACTGATCATTCAGTGATTGCCAATTTGATTGATTGCACAATCAGTGCATGTCAGTTACTGATCATTCAGTGTATGCCAATTTGATTGATTGCCCAATCAGTGCATGCCAGTCACTGATCATTCAGTGATTGCCAATTTGATTGATTGCCCAATCAGTGCATGCCAAGTCAATTGATTGTGGATCAATTTATCTTTAGCAGTGCATGCCAGTTCAATTGATTGCCGATCAATTAATCCCGAACTCTAGTAATGAAGGCAGCACTTCTTTACACAGTACTGTGGAGCATCCATTTTCCTTTGTGTGTCTGGACAGCTGTGGTCTGTATGTTTTTGTTTTTTTTTAGATATGAAATACTGTGAAACTTAAGTTTATGTGTGGATAATTGAATGGAAATGGTGAAGCATTTTCGTCAAGTTAAGATACAGGTTGGGGTATGGATGTGACATTATTTAGACTATAAAAACAAGAAGAAGATGATATCAGGAAAAAATAAACCATCCTCAAAGTGGAGAAACTTGATTAATGAATTTAATGTTATTCATTCTTTCAGCTCAAAACAGGAAAAAGCGTCCAAACAAAAAGAAATTTGGTTTGTATGTATCCCATTCAAAAGATGAAGAAATTTGTATTGATTTTTGGACAAAATGGAAAAGTCAAGGACACTTTATGGTAACAGATCGAAGTGCAAGTAAAAATGGATCAGGCTTGGCTAAAAAATGGCCATCAAAACTTTGACTAAAAGCTCAAATTGACAAGAATTTGGATCTGCTTTGTGGCAATGACTATTTACAGAAATCTTATCCATCCCTTCCTTGAACTGTTTGCTTTCTGATCTATCAACTCTTTAGGCAGTGTAGTGAAGTACTTCATGAACAAATAATCAGAGTTTGCCAGCCAGATGAGCTCACAAAGAAAGAGACAACATTCATGTGCTTTGGTTTTGCCAAGTTTACAAACCCAAACAGACTGGAAGATGGCATTTGTGCCCACTGACAGTGATTTAGTAGAATGCAAAAACCATGTTCTTTCCCGATAGCTATTTGAAATGGACACAATGAATTTTAAGACATTTTTTTTTAGTATGAGATGTATTTTTCTTTTTTTGTATAGTGATCACAGTATTTCATATCATTCATTTATGCTTTGAGTGAGCAACATACTTGTGTGATAGTGGTATCGAATTGAAATTTTTCTTTTTTTTTGGTGCAATTTATGAAGTATAGTTAATGAATCTTTCTCCAGTTCATTTTTTAAATTTTATTTGTGTATATATGCATTTTTTAAATCTTATTGGAACTGTTTCTAAAGGAGCATATACATTGCATACTTTTATTAATCTATTTCTTTATGCTGTCCGTTAGGGTGTAGTATCATTATTATTACCTTTGTTTGCACCTTATAAAATTGAGCATAGGAAATAATCTTTTTTTCCGTGTAGTTTGAATATTGAAGGTTAAGTAACTTAATGCCTTTTAAGAATTTGTTAATGCATTTCAAGAATTTGTTGATGACAATTATAAGTTTCGTGTACTTGATTAAAATTTTTTATTTATCTATTTTTTTATCATCTGCTCACACATGTAAGTAGAAGAATTATGTAGTAATTTATGTCATAATCTGTTCACACAAGTATGTTTCTGACTTGTTCATTTCAAAGCATATATGTATACATGTATACAGACCACAGCGAACAGTGAAACTTCTCTGATTTTTGGTGTGCGACATAATTCCTATTATTTACTCTGACAATATTCCATAGACGTGCCTTGATTTATTAATCTTTCTCAAATGCTGTTGGTTGCATTTATTCAGAGTTTTTTCTTGTTAAAATGTAAGGAAGTTTGCCTGAAACAAAAACCAACATGAAAAAAAAAAAAAGAAGAATGAAAAAAAAAATCCCAACAAAATCTGTTTCATTCAAGAAATCAAAGAGAAATTTCACTGTGTTCAAGGTTTGATGTTATCTGATAATTTATGTGTACATAATTTGAATTTCGCCCATTTTAATCGCATGCTTATTTTCATTATGCATGATGTCGTTTGACAATTCTGTTTTAATTATCAGGCAGCAGCATTTGTGTGCTAACCCTTTTTTTTTTTTTTTTCATCATTAACGTTATTATTTTGGAAGTTTTTTTCATTTTGTTTTATTACTTAACAGTTTTATTTCCTATGTTAACATTTGTATGTATTTTACTTGATTCATGTGTATAATACACAAATATTTTTCTTTCCTTGTTCAGTATCGTGAAACAGGATGTGATTCCCATGGTAAAAAATGATTGGTGCTTTAACAGGGGAAGAATAGGGGGTGGAGAGTGCATTATTTGTTTGTTGGTTTGGGGCAGAAAGGCTTGTTTTCATTTTTTTTCTTTTATTTTAAAGGGTGCTTCAGCGTTGATTCTAGGCTGTGCCGTTGTGGGATTCCCGCATAATTTATCTTCCAGGTGCAAAATATTTTGTGCGGTGCGTCCAAAAAGTGAAACTAAGGCTGCATCTCTGAATGACAGGTGCACTGTCATGACTGCTTTGTGAATAGCCTCTATCAAAGTGTATCAAACCAAGGGCTATTTTCTGTCGATGTTTCTGATTGGCAGAGCTCTTCAGTTCTGACCAGTCACTGTCTCTCTTTTATCATCATTGCCGTTCACTATGTAAACAAGATGGAAAGCGGTGGAAAAGTTTGGAGAAATGATTCAGTAAACAATGAGCCAAAAAGATGACACAAACAGAGAGCCAGAGTTCAACTCTGGAAGTTAAAAAAAAAAGAAGTTTTCTCTATCACCTTGTCGATGTCAAGAATAAAAGCTTTGCCCAGTACAATGGCTGGTTTTGAAGTAATGGCTAAGGTAGAACATAAAGACTGTGTGAAAGTAGCTGGTTGTAGGAAGATTGGACGACAGAATATCAATGATAACAGAGAGTAATCCAAACTTACAAAAGGTTATAGAAGCAATCCCGTGTTAATTCTTTGTATAGTCCAATTTTGTAATCAAGATGGTGAGGATTGCAAAAGTTCTGGAGATATGCGATCTAGAAAACAATGAGCAACACAGCTGTCAAGTTTCCCTGCACTTTCAGCTGCTCTCACAGCTATCCATTCCGTATCCCATCCCACCATAGCTGGGGCCAGGTGGTGCTAATTATAGCAGGAACTGACCACACTTGGACTTGGTGACAAGAAGGGGCGCACTAAATTTAGCACTCTTGACCCAGTGGTGATGTTGGATTTGCGTGATGTGGGAACAGAGAATAACCGAGAGTCCCTGGCTTTCTGCAGCATGTGACCGCACTGTTGCTGGTTATAATGTTTCTTGATGATCTGTTATCCCTCATGCAGCATGGGGATGCAGGGGGCTTGTCAGTGTAAAAAGCATCCCACCTTTCAGAAATTTTTGTGCCATGAATTCCCTCTTTTTTTTTTTTTCCCCTCAGTTTGATTCTACTGTGTTTCGTTTCTTTCTTGTTGCCTCTTCTTGTCTATGTTCTGCTTGCTGTCTTGGTCCATTCTCCTGCCACGGCTGTCATTTTCCCCCCCACTTTCAGCTCCTCTCAGCTGCTAATTATCCCATCCCATCTCGGGCCCAGCTTGGGCCAGCTGGCTCTATTTATAGCAGGCACTGACCCCACTTCCACGTGGTAAAAGGAAGGGGCATGCTAAATTTAGCACTCTTGACTGAGGGATGTTGGATTTGTGCACTGTGCTAGCTGCCTTTTTCCAGAAAGACTTTGAAGGTAACAATTCTGTCCCACACTGAAGTTGGATGCGCTAGGCCTGACTTGTCAGGCGCTCAACGGCAGCTCAACATATTTTCACTCCTATGACAGACAACAGTAGTTGCTTTTTGTGTTTTGAGGAAGCTGCAGGTTGGCAAGTGCATATTGCACGACATGTGCAAAAATTGTCCCCCGGCCCTCTTTTTTTTTCCATTTCAAGGGGGCACTTTGTCTCCCTTTTTCCATTTCAAGGGGGCACTTTGTCTCCCTTTTTCCATTTCAAGGGGCACTTTGTCTCCCTTTTTCCATTTCAAGGGGGCACTTTGTCTCCCTTTTATCATTTTCAGGGGGCGTTTCATCCCACTTTTTCCATGTTAGGGCCCCCTTCCTTCCACTTTTTTCACTTTAAGGGGGCGCGTTGTCCCCTTTTTTTCCATAAGGGGACATTTTATCCCCCTTTTTCATATTTAAGGGGTCAAATATCCTACTTATTTTCAATTTAGGGTCCCTTTCGGCCTCCCCCCCCCCCCCCTTTTTTTTTCACTCTATGGTGACACTTTGACTGTTTTTTCCATTTTAACTCCGTCATAATAGGCAACATTAGTGAACACTACTGTTCACACACTATAGGCATCAGCACAGGCCATGTTGAAAAGAACAGTTTTTTCATACAGTAACAAGGTTTCACACCTGTTATATCTATTTATTTTTTATTTTTATTCTTTTATATTGAGGATAATGGGATAAGCACTCATGTGCTTTTTTTCATCCAGTCCCCGTGTGTATGCAGTTGTGTAAATATTGTCATCTGTTTCCCACCGGCACACAATAGCCTACTCTTTCGAAAAGCGGAACAGGATTTAACGTGTGCGCAAGATGTTCTACAGTTGACTTGCACATGTAATTAATAGCAGACATATCCCCCTTCACCCATCTGCCCAGTTTTTTGTTGAAAAACCGACAGTGTTATTCTGACACAGACTAAATGCCAAGAAACCAGCAACAGCGCAGAAAAACACTTGGCACTGAGGAGAGTTGTTCAGTAAGAAACTTGGGCAAAGAGTTAATTAAGGGGGCACTTTTGTCTCCCTTTGCTCATTTTCAGGGACCCTCTGTTTTTCCTCTTTTATGTAGTCCTAGAATCAACGCTGGAGTTTTAAGCATCAGTGAGAAGTGGACACAATGTTTTTAACCGCAGGAGTCCAGGGTAGCAGGAAAACCAGTTAAGTGGTTGTACAAGGTCTGAACAGTTAAAATGAGAAAAGTTGCTTTTGAAATTGTAGTGTGTGTAGCCTTGTATGGAAAATCATACTTGATGTGACAGTTTCTCTCTTCTAGTGCCTTCTTAGGGGTTGTTGGAGATTACACTAAATTTGTCCTTCTTCTTCTTCTTCTTCTTCTTCTTCTTCTTCTTCTTCTTCTTCTTCTTCTTCTTCTTCTTCTTCTTCTTCTTTTCTTCTAAGTGCTCTGACAGCAACTATCGTGTGTCATATGAGCAAGAATGCTTGGGCTGCTGTCATGAAGCACCTGACAAGTCAGGCCCTAGCGCATCTGACTTTGGCGTGACAAAATTTTTCAGCTAGCATGTCTTAATTTATCTAAATCACCTTGTAGTGAATGGACAATTAAACCAATGAGAAGAAGAAGAATGTCATAATTAATCCCTGTCTAGGACCGAGTTGCGTGCTGGATATGTTGGTGTCATCCATACATAAAAACAGGCCTAAAACAGGCCTCCACTGCCTGGAAAGAGAAATGATTTATGATGTGTGCGTAAGGTGCTGTGTGTGCATTGGATTGTGGTTTGATATCAAAGATCAAGAACAAGTTCACAAAAAGTGATAGAAGCGATCATGTGCCATTTTTATTTTCTTTTCTGAATCATCTTGTCCATTGCATTGCATTTGTCAAATGCTATAGCAAAGTGGTTAAGACTGTTCAGCTTCAGTCCCATGGGTCCATGAAGTCGTGGGTTTGAATCTTGGTGGTGTTGGTGACTTGAAGATGGGGATTTTTACAATCTCCCTGGTCAACTTCCAAGTGCAGACTTGCCAGTGCCTTAATTCCATTCATGTTATATACTAATACACATGCGGAAGATATAATATGCAGGTTTAGATCCAGTAATTCATGTCAGCATTCAATGGTCACAGAAACAGGAACATACCCAGCATATATCCCCCAAATCAGAATGTGGCTACTTTCATGGTGGGCGAAAATGGTCGCATATGCAAAAATCTCACCATTGGTAAACCTTGGCTGAGCTCTAGCTGAGGAACGCCAAAAAAAAAAAGTTAAAAAAAGACAGAAAAATCCATCACACTCACTTACAAGTCTGAAAGAATTTTAGGGGAGTGGATGTCAGTACTAATGTTGGGTGTTGGGGAACCTTGAACTGTGTTGCTGCAGTTGTGTATTTGTGGGAATGGCGGGTTACTGGTGTGTGTGTGTGTGTGTGTGTGGGTGTGTGTGTGTGTGTGTGTGTGTGTTGTGTGTGTGTGTGTGTGTGTGTGTGTGTGTGTGTGTGTGTGTGTGTGTGTGTGTGTGTGTGTGTGTGTGTGTGTGTGTGTGGTGTGTGGTTGTGTGTGTGTGTGTTGTGTGTGTGTGTGTGTGTGTGTGTGTGTGTTGTGTGTGTGTGTGTGTAGTGTGTGTGTGTGTGTGTGTGTGTGTGTGTGTGTGTGTATGATTGTGTGTGTGTGTATGTGTGTGTGTGATGGTGTGTGTGTGTGAATGTGTGTGTGTGTGTGTGTGTGTGTGCGTGTGCGTTGTGTGGTGTGTGTGTGTGTGGTGTGTGTGTGTGTGTGTGTGTTAGCGGCTTGGTTTTCTAACTTGGGTCAGGTTAATTTGTTTTTTTCTTTTTTGTGGTTGTTGACATTAATGTGGAGCTGGGTTTAACTAAGGAAGAAAAGTGTGGGGGATCAGGCAGGTAGTGGGACTGAAGTGATCAGTGTGTGTGTGTGTGTGTGTGTATGTGTGTGTGTGTGTGTGTGTGTGTGTGTGTTTATTTTTATTTTATTCTTTTGTTTCGAGGATAATAGAATAAGCACTCATATGCTTTTTTTTATACATCCAGTCCCCATGTGTGTGCAGTTTTGTAAATCTTATCTGTTTCCACCAGCACATGATGGCCTACTCTTATGAAAAGTGGAACAGGATTTAATGTGTGCGCAAGATGTTCTGCATGCATTTGCACATGGCGCCTCGGTTTACAGTCTCCTCCGAAAGACTTTTTGGGGGGAGTGGAGTCAGCACTGATGTGAACTCCAGAGGAAAAATCCCCTAAAACGGGAATCGAACCCGGGTCGTGTGGTGTGTGTGTGTGTGTGTGTGTGTGTGCGTGTGTGTGTGCATGCGTGCGTGCATGCGTGTGTGCATGGTGTGTGCGTACATGTGTGAGAATGAACCTGTGCATTTAAGTCACTGTGTGTGCGTGCGTGCGTGCGTGCGTGCTGCGTGCGTGCGTGCGTGCGAGCGAGTCGAGCGTGTGTGGGTGTGTGTGTGTGTGTGTGTGTGTGTGTGTGTGTGTGTGTGTGTGTGAGTGAGTGTGAGTGAGTGAGTGAGTGAGTGAGTGAGTGAGTGAGTGAGTGAGTGAGTGAGTGTGTGTGGTGTGGTGTGTGTGTGTGTGAGTGTGTTGTGGTGTGTGTGTGTGTGTGGTGGTGGTGGTGTGAGTGAGTATTTTATATTTTTACTGTGTAACAGATGAAAAAAAGTCATGTTTTGTGATCATACCTGTAGGTATGGACATTTAGATCTGCTCTATAAATCATTCATACAGTCATTTATACAGTAGTGTAGTGGGTGGTGGATACAGTAAATCGCAAGAACCCCAGATGAGAGGAAACTTCATTGATGCTGATATTGAAAGAACAATAAAGATGTATGTATGATTATCACATGAGTGCTTATTCGATTATCCTCGATATAAAAGAATAAGCATGAAAGAATAAAAAAAAAAAATCATTTGTTACAGAAGTGTTTGCAAGATTTTTTGTTTTTTATTCTAGCACCCATTTCTGACCAGGCCTCTGTAACAGACCCCACATTTATTAGTAAGCCCAGAATTCCAGAAAACCCCAAACCCACAACACAAAAAAACCGCCCCGTGATAGCAACCTTGACCTTAACAACGCTGTTTTCAGATGACCCCCCGAGTACAATGTCAAGGACAGGCTGAAGGAACTGAACGCGGAACTGGCCATGGAACCCGACCCGGACGACCGCAAACACCGCGTGGGCTTCAAAGAGGAGCTGGTCGACCTGGTAGCCCCACCCCCCGAAACAGCCAGCGACGATGACGACGAATCGCCCCGCAAAACGACCCCGGCTGACGGCGGGGACAGCAAGCAAGGGGGAGGAGGCGAGCAGGGGGGCGGGGGGGACGGTGGGGGCGGCCCGAAGAAGAAGAAGAAACAGTTTGTGGTGGAGAGGGACGGCAAGTTCGACGTCCTGGCTGACCACGAGCTGACCGCCTCCGAACGTGCCATGTTTAACATCCCGGACGAGGGGAAGGAGGAGTCAGAGACCAAATCCAACGATGACGGCAACAGCGGTGGTAGCGGTAGCGGTGGTGGTGGTGGTGGTGGGAGTCAGATTCAGGCGGGGGAGGCGACAACAACAACCAGGCTCCTGGCGTAAAACCGGCGGGAACAACAAGGAGAATGTGCGACCCTCCCCTCCCTCCAAGCCTCGCCCCAACACCGCCGGGGGTTACTCGAGTTCGCGTCGCAACGTGCGACCCTCGCAGTCGCCCAGGCCCCAGACGGCGTCCTCGGACCGCTATGGCAAGGGGGCGGCGTCCTCGTCGTCGTCTTCGTCGACCAGCCTGCAGGATTTCAACTACAACTCTCCCTATGCCATGACCAGCCAGGAGAAACATCAGGCGCGAGAGAGAGCCAGGTTTGTGGTTTTTTTTTGTGTGTTGTGTGTTTTGTGTGTGTTTTGTGTGTGTTGTGTGTGTGTGTGTGTGTTGTTTATTTATTTATTTATTTTTTTATATTATTTATCTTTTATATCGAGGATAATGGGATAAGCACTCGTGTGCTTTTTTTTTCATACAGTCCCGTGTATATGCAGTTGTGTAAATATTGTCATCTGTTCCCACCGGCACACAATGGCCTACTCTTACGAAAAGTGGAACAGGATTTAACATGTGTGCGCAAGATGTTCTGCATGCGTTCACACACAGGACCTCAGTTTACAGTCTCATCCGAAAGACTTTTGGGGGAGTGGAGTCAGCACTGATGTCAACTCGAGGGAAAAAATCCCCTCCAACGGGAATCAAACTTGTTTGTGTGTGTGTGTGGGGGGGAGGGGGAGGGGGAGAGGTTGCTGTGTGTGTGTGTGTGTGGTGTGTGTGTGTGTGTGTGTGTGTGTGTGTGTGTGTGTGTGTTGTTGTGTTGTGTGTGTGTGTGTGTGTGTGTGTGTGTGTGTGTGTGTGTGTGTGTGTGTGTGTGTGTGTGTGTGACCCATGCACTTGGTAACCGTGCACAATGCCGCTTAACGTTGGCTAGGGGAAAGTGAGTGCTCTGACCACTGAGCTATCCTGTTCCCACATTAATTTATAGCTGGCCTACTCTTGCACAAAAAAAGATGGATGGGGATTTCACCTGTTGCCTGTCTCCATCTCCGCTGTTGACGGTAGGAGCTCCACACACAATGCAGCCAGGGTTCCCCATCTTGCTCTCTGTCTCTGCTGGGTTTTATGATCTCCTGTAGCCCTTCCAGATGCCCGATCTCAGTGTTGATGGGGGGTGTGATATGTTCCATACAAGTAACATCTAAAGTCTGCATGAAATTACGGATGTGTTTTCATGCAGACTTTAGTTTACAGTCATATCCAAAGCACTTGCAGAGGAATGGAATCCAAATCAGTTATGAGGCCAGGTGAGAGATACCTTCAGAGAACTGAACCTCAACAACTCAATCTTGCATGATCTTCAGTTGCTTCATCTCTTCTTCTCTCGTTTCGCTTTACACCTTCATGTGTGTCGGGGGGGGGGGGGGGGGGGGAAAATGATGGCCATGTTTTTTCCAGCTCCTTTTGTGGGCCGTGCAGCTTGGTTTGTAGGGTTATCACTGTCCGTACACTTTCTTCCTCAGGTTCGTATAGCATGTATCTCTGAAGAGTTTGTTTGCCAGTCTGGGTTTTATTTTTTTTTTTTTTTTTTACCACAGGCACACATGTCATGGGTTCGATGCTTTAATCATTAGTGCTGTTGTTCTGCACCTTAGCATCACTGGAGTTGACTTTTCTTCTTCACATCTAATCCCACTGGCTTTCACATCACTGAAGATAATAATTCTTTCTTCACATCTGTATCCACTGGCTTAGCATCACTGAAGATAATTCTTCTTCTTCACATTTAATTCCACTAGTTTTAGCATCACCAAAGATAATTAGTCTCTCTTCACATCTATGCCACTGGCTTTAGCATCACCAAAGATAATCCTTTTTCTTCACATCTATATCCACTGGCTTTAGTATCACCGAAGATATAATCCTTTTTCTTCACATCTATATCCACTGGCTTTAGCATCACCAAAGATAATTATTCTTCATATACACTTTCACTGGCTATAGCATCACCAAAGATAATTATTCTTCATTCACATCTTTCACCGGCTATAGCATCACTGAAGATAATTATTCTTCATACACACTAATTCACGGCTTAGCATCACTGAAGATAACTTTTTTTTCAACCATTATCCACTGCTTAAGCATCACCAATATAATTCTTCTTCTTCACATCTATATCCACTGGCTTTAGCATCACAAGATAATCTTCGTCTTACAGTCACTCCACTGGCTTTGGCATCACCAAAGATAAATTTTCTCTTCACATCTATATCCACTGGCTTTAGCATCACCAAAGATAATTCTTCTTCTTCACATCTTTTTTTTCCTCCTTCTTCTTCACATCTATATCCACTGGCTTTAGCATCACCAAAGATAATTCTTCTTCTTCACATCTATATCCACTGGCTTTAGCATCACCAAAGATAATTCTTCTTCTTCACATCTATATTCACTGGCTTTAGCATCACCAAAGAGAATTCTTCTTCTTCACATCTGTATCCACTGGCGTTAGCATCACCAAAGATAATTCTTCTTCTTCACATCTATATCCACTGGCTTTAGCATCACCAAAGATAATTCTTCTTCACATCTATATCCACTGGCTTTAGCATCACCAAAGATAATTCTTCTTCTTCACATCTATATTCACTGGCTTTAGCATCACCAAAGATAATTCTTCTTCTTCACATCTATATTCACTGGCTTTAGCATCACCAAAGATAATTCTTCTTCACATCTATATCCACTGGCTTTAGCATCACCAAAGATAATTATTCTTCTTCACATCTATATCCACTGGCTTTAGCATCACCAAAGATAATTCTTCTTCTTCACATCTATATCCACTGGCTTTAGCATCACTGAAGATAGCTGATCTAATCCCACTGGCTTTAGCATCACTGAAAGATAAATTTTCTTCTTCCCATTCACTTCCACCGGCTATCATCATCATTGTTGACTGTTGCAGGATGAAGGAGCAGCAGAAGAAGGACGAGGAGAAGCGGCGAAAGGAGAGAGAAGAGTACATGCGGCAGGAGTCGGAAGATGCCTTCCAGGCCTGGTTGAAACGGAAGCGAGACGACGACCGGAGGCGACGACAAGAGGAAGATGACAACAAGAAGAAGAACTCCAAAGAGGACAGGGTAAGGCTGGAGGGACTTGTCACTTTGATAGCCATTTTTTTTTTTTTGGTTTTTGGTTTTTGTATTTTTTTTTGGTGGTGATCCCCAGTATAAACTCTGAAGTTTGATGGCAGGTTTTGTGGATTTTTTTTTTTGGGGGGGTTGTTTTTTGTGGAGTGTATGTGTTCAGTGCTTTTAAAAGTCTGTGTGCTTTCGTTCAGCGAGATGTGTTGATTTTTTGCTTTGTGGTTTATATATATATATATATATATATGTATATGTATAAACGTGTGTGTATTTCTGTATTATCACAGTTTTCTCTTTATCAAAGTATTCTCAGTTTTGATGAAATTGATGTTTTTGTCATGTTTTGTAAGTTTTTATGAAGACATGATATTACAAGTTTTTTTTGCTTCTGTTTGTAAGGATAACAATGCGTTTGTCATCCTATCTTCAGATAATTATAACATATATTTTTTTTCCCATTGAAGACATGTTTGTAGTAACTGGAAAACTAATTTGTAGAGATAAATAATATGCCAAAAAAAGAAAAAAAAGAAAGCAAGCTGACCACTAACTTTTTCATTTCTTACTCTTTACAGTCGAAGGAAGCAGAGGTGATTATGAAAACCTTTATTCCTTCAGAATCATTCTATCACTCCTTGTGTCTCCTTGTTTTTCTGGTTTTTGTTGTTGTTTGTTCTCATCTTTGTTGGCCAGTTAATTTGTACTGAGATGTGGACAAGTGTTAATTTTTAGTATTTGGTGTCGAATTTGTCAGTTATGTGTCATCGCTGAAGAATTTGTCAAAGTATGGATATATATAGATACAGAGTGGTAGGGAGACCTGTGAAATTGCATAAAAGTAAGATTTACAAGCAAGCAATTATGTACACTCTCATACACACACAGACGCACACGTACGCATGCACACACATGCTTGCACACACATGCACACATGTACACACACACGCACACACACACACACACATACACATACACACACACACACACACACACACACACACACACACACACACACACACACACACATACACACACACGCACACATATGTATAATCACACATATAGAATTTCTCTATCCATGTTTCTCAGAAGCAACCCATCTGCTACTCAGATACATATATGCCTGTATAAGTGTATATAGGCAGGCGCATATGTGTATATATAGGGGCATAGATTTGGGTTGGCAAGCATACACATGCATGAATATACACATGTAGGCATGTGTGCATCACTCTAGAACACACATGCTTGTATGCATGCATGCAGACATACAGATATTCACACTGGCAACACAGACACACAGAGACACAGACAGAGACAGACAGACAGACAGACAGACACGACACACACACACCACACACACACACACACAACACACACACACACACAGACACACACACACACACACACACACACACACACACACACACACACACACACACACACACACACACACACACAGACAGAAAGTATCTCTACCCACATTTCTCAGAAGCAACCCATCTCATCTGCTACTCAGCGGTTACTGCTGGCACTAACTAACCCATGTTCCACTTTCCTTTACAGTCTCCAGACTCAGAGCTAGAGGTGATTATTCCATTCTCCTTCCCATTTTCTCCTCCTTCTTCTCCTCTCCTTGTGGTGCCAAATGTTGAAAATTCTTCAGGAGATTCATCAATACAATATGGACGCAAATACTTTTTTTTTTTTTAAATCTCAAGGTTGAGAAATTAGGGTGGGTTATGACACAATGACAGCACTTTAAAAAAAAACAACAACCAAAAACAAAACCAGCAAAATAAATAAAGTATGTGTATCATTTTTTTAGTCTTTTATTTTCCTCATGTTGTTTAAGATATGATACCTAATCTGGAGCCTTGTGCCGATTCTTTTTTTGAAACAAACTACATTTTGAGATGTGAACAGCAAAGACGAATTTTGCCTTCAGAATGTGTATGCATTTTCTTTATATTTAAGGCGACAAAATCCCTTTTGAAAAGTTGCAGAAAATGTCATGACTTAGATAAAAAGTAAAATCAAGTCTAAAGTTTTGTTTCGGTATGACACTTTAAAAAATTGGATCTTAGTCTGTAAAGAAAAATGGATTGGAATCTGATCGGATGCTTTACGATCTGGCACCACATGTCTTTCTTTAGAAAAGAAAAACCTGTTCGTTATTGTGACTTGGGAACTAAACATTCTGTGTTGATCTGTTCTTCGTATCTACAAGATCAAATCTTAAGAACACATTGCAAAGACCATACATCCCCCATACCAATACCACACACACACACACACACACACACACACACACACACACACACACACAACACACACACACACACACACACAACACACACACACACACACAGACACACACACACACAACAACACACACACAGAGAAAATATCTCTACCCACATTTCTCAGAAGCAGCCCATCTCATCTGCTACTCAGCGGTTACTGCTGGCACTAACTAACCCATGTTCCACTTTCCTTTACAGTCTCCAGACTCAGAGCTAGAGGTGATTATTCAATTCTCCTTCCCATTTTCTCCTCCTTCTCCTCTCCTTGTGGTGCCAAATGTTGACAATTCTTCTAGAAATTCATCAATACAAATATGGACACAAATACTTTTCTTTTGATCTCAAGGTTGAGAAGTTAAGGTGGGTCATGACACAATGACAGCACATTAAAAAAAAAAGAAGAAAACAAAACCGGCAATTAAAAAAGTATGCGCATCGTTTTCTTTAGTCTTTTATTTTCCTCCAGTTGTTAAGATGTCATACCTAATCTGGAGCCTTGTGCCGATTCTTATTTTGAAACAACTACATTTTGAGAAAGTGAACAGCAGAGATGAATTTTGCCATCAGAATGTGTAAATATTTCCTTTGTATTTGAAGCCGTGGAATTAATTTTGACAGGTTACAGTACATATCGTGACTTAGATAAAAAGGAAAAATCTGATTTAAAGGTTTGTTTCCGTATGACACTTTAAAACTTGGATCTTAGTCTGTAAAGAAAAATGGATTGGAATCTGATCGGATGCTTTACAATTTGGCACCACATGTCTTTCTTTAGAAAAGAAAAACCTGTTCGTTATTGTGACTTGGGAACTAAACATTCTGTGTTGGTCTGTTCTTCGTTACTACAAGATCAAATCTTAAGAACACATGGCAAAGACCATACATCCCCCGTACCAATACACACACACACACACACACACACACATACACACACACACACACACACACACACACACACACACAGACACACACACACACACACACACACACACACACACACACACACACACACACACACACTCATGCATACAGAACATTACCCACATTTCCATGAAGCAACCCATCTCATCTGCTACTCAGCGGTTACTGCTGGCACTAACTAACCCATGTTCCACTTTCCTTTACAGTCTCCAGACTCAGAGCTAGAGGTGATTATTCAATTCTCCTTCCCATTTTCTCCTCCTTCTCCTCTCCTTGTGGTGCCAAACGTTGAAAATTATCCTAGAGATTCATCAATACAAATATGGACACAAATACTTTTTTTTTTTTTTAATCTCAAGGTTGATAGATTAGGGTGGGTCGTGACACAATGACAGCACATTAAAAAAAAAAAAACGAAAACAAAACCGGCAATTAAAAAAGTATGCACATCGTTTTCTTTAGTCTTTTATTTTCCTCCAGTTGTTAAGATGTCATACCTAATCTGGAGTCTTGTGCCGATTCTTATTTTGAAATAAGTGCAATTAGAAAAGATAACAGTAGAGACAAATTTTGCCTTCACAATGTGTAAAGATTTTCTTTATATCTAAGGCAAAGAAATACCATTTTGAAAAGTTGCAGAAAATATTGTGACTTTGATAAAAAAAAAATCAGATTTAAAGTTTTGTTTTGGAATGAAATTTTTACAATTTGGATCTAAGTCTATAAAGAAAAATTAATCAGAATCTGACCGAATGCTTTACAGTTTGGCACCACATGTCTTTCTTTAGAAAAGAAAACCTGTTCGTTATTGTGACTTGGGAACTAAACTTCTGTGTCAATCTGTTCTTCATTACTACAAGACCAAACCTTAAGAACACATCGCAGAGACCATAGTTCCCCATACCCCCTCACACCACCCCCCCCCCCCCCCTTACACACACACACACACACAACACACACAACACACAACCACACACACACCACACACACACACACACACACACACACACCACAACACACACACACACACTCTACACACAAAAAAAACACCACATCAAAATATTTTTTTGTGAAAAATTGAAAAAAAATTGGACAACAAAAATTATAACACAAAGTCTATGTATCTGTAAAAACCTCCCCAGCATTTCCATGTGAACTGTTTCCATCCTTCTAAAATGCTTTGCCCATCCCTCCCTCCCCACCTCTCTCTCTCTCCTCTCTCTCTTCCTGTTCATCGTCACGCTTCTGACCAATTCTGTGTGTGACTAACTTCATTGTACTGGGAAACACTGTGTACTCAGAATGTGTGCAACCGTATGTTTTGTGAAGCATGTGTACCATCTTCTACGTTAACTTCAAAAAGAAAAATTACTTTGGTATTTTTTAAAATTAACATGTTATGTCTTTATTATTTTTTAAATTTGGTATTGGTGATTTTGTGTTATTAGTGGTGTCTCGTGGTGTATGTGTAATATGTGGTGTTGGTGATTTTTCAAATGTTTTTTTTTATAATGTTTGTGCATGGCAGGTATTGGTAGATTTGATGTTATGTGTGTGGTTGTAGTAAAGGGGGTGAGGGTGGGGGTTGTGTTTGTGAATGTGAAAAACAGGAGCCTGGGGGCATTTCTGCATCCTCTCAGAAGTCAAGGAATTTAAAATTTCACATATTAAAAAAAAAAAAAAGCAAACTGGTTCTAAGAAAAAGACTTCAGAAAGTAAAGTATCCCATAATGAAATAACTTCTGAGTGTTGACTACCCATATATATTATATATTATTATATATATAAATATTATATATTAATATATATATATAGAGAGAGAGAGATGAGAGAGAGAGAGAAGGAGAGAAAGAGAGAGAGAGAGAGCAAGCATTCAGAAGTCTTGATTTGAATGCAGCCTGGACCCCCCCCCCCCCTTTCCATTTCCCCCCTCTCCCTCCCCCCTTCTCCTCCACCCCTCTCCTTCCCCCCTCTCTCCTCCACCCTCATCATACTCATTGTAAAAATTGTGTTAAACCTTTATAGGCAAAAGGGCTTGTTATTGATGGAGAATTTGTACAGATCTGCAAGTGTTGTTGCTAACTACCACAATCTTCAGGACTTGCCCTAAGTCCTTCTTCAGTCTGAGTAAGCTGAAAAGCATGTGGTTACTTAGGTAGTAACAAGTTGATAGTTGGAGGAGAAGAAAAAAAAATCTTCATTCGTTCACTACAAGTGTGAAGAATCAAGTTTTCATGACCTTGTGTTTGTTTAGGTTTTGTGTCTGTGTTATCTGGTGGGAGAATTATTAATAAACTCTTGACACTGCTTGAAGAATCGGGCTTGAAGCAGGTTCAGATTAAGGGGCTGGCCATGTAGCATGAGTGAAAAAGCTTTATGAAATGACATGGAGACAGAGTAGAGAGTGGAGAGACAGAGTAGAGAGTGGAGAGAGAGAATTGAGAGTGGAGAGACAGAGTGGAGAGACAGAGTTGAGAGACAGAGTTGAGAGGAGAGAGACAGAGTTGAGAGTGGAGAGACAGAGTTGAGAGTGCATTTATAATAATATAAGGAAAACTGCAAACCCCAACCTCAGCAAACACTGTTGTACACAATTCATCAGTGCTTTTTTTCTTTCTTTTTTTTTCTCTGGATAATGGGTGCCACAGTATGTTCCAAGGGAAGCAAGTAGGTTGATCTTTGACAGCAACTCGGGATTGTGGAGTTAGCTCCCTGCCATCATTTGATCCATGATCCAGTAGAATTCTAAGGGTTTTGAAAAAGATAGTTCAGAGAAGAGATGTCATCTCTTCGAATTGTTAAAAAAAAAAATGGATATGTTCATTATAAGTTTCATCATATCTTGGCAATGTGTGAGTTTACTAACCCTTCTCATGATCACTGTATCTGACAAGAAGCATGGGCGCTAACTGGACTGGGCACAGTGATGTTTTCTCTTTTCACCCGTTGAATTCTGTCAGTCCTTGTAAGGCAGAATCAGGCATCATCTTATCATGCTGCATTCTTAATGGTAGTTAGTGGTTTACTTCTTAAAGAAAATTCAGGTAAAAGATTTAGAGTTGATATGTTAGTTACAAATGCAATGTGCATGTCTGTGTCTGTACTTGCAAGATTACAAAACACATAATACAAACAGCAGCATCGACATACACTACAGACATGTACTTACAAGCATACTTGCATGTAAATCACGCATATGCATGTCACACATGCACAGGCATGCACGCATGTACATGCAACAATCACACACACACACACACACACACACACACACACACAACCACACACACACACACACACACACAAACACACACACACACACACACACACACACACACACACACACACACACACACACACACACACACTCCACACACACACACACACACCACACCACACACACACACACACAACACACACACACACACACACACACACACACACTTTTTAAAAGTTGAAAATCATGCCAGAATGTAATTCACCTGACGACACATCGGATGTGATCTCATTGTTCTTATGCAATGTGGACTTAGGCAGGCTGTCACATAATTATTACAAGGACAACTCAGTGGCTTTTTTTTTGGTTTTGTACATGTTGCTTTTGTGTTCATATTCTGACATTGGTGTGCTATTTTTTTGCTCGATGGTGCAGTTTTGTGGCAAACCCCCCAACCTTGATGTTGCAAGTGACCTATTTTCCAGGTTTTAAACCACTACTTTTTTTAAAATCGCAGGCATAAAGGTGGACTATAATAAACAAATTTTGTCTTCATTTTCCTCAATGTCAGCTTTTAGTAGTAAAGGTCAGTCTATGTGTAGTCTATAAGCAGATTTTTTTTTGGTCAATTGCTTGAAATCGGTTTTTATAGTAAGATGAGTCCATTCTAGTTTTAACGCTTAATGCTGCCATAGCTGACTTTAGTCAACACTGCACCGTTCACCACCTTAGGCGACTTTGGCATGGGAGAGAATTGTTATCTTTTAAGTCCTTCTGGGAAAGAAAAGCAGGAGAATGGACCAAGAAGGCAGAAAATAGACAAGAGGGAGGTGACAGGAAGTAATGGAACAAGGCAGAAACAAAGAGAGGGATAGAAAAGAGGGAGTTCCTAGCACAGAATTTCCAGATTGTGGGGATAGTTTTGATACTGACAGGCCCCTGTATCCCCACTAGGGAAAGCCCTTTTGTTTTGAGTTTTGTCATTTTGCTGATTGTAGTTTAAATGAGGCTTATCCCCCCCCCCCCCCCAAATCCTTACCCCTTTAAAAAAAACATTCATATGGTGTGTGTAATAACCCAGGAAGAAATAGTATGTGGATGTGTCTTTGTGTGTATATGTGCATCATTCACCTCTGTGCATAACATTGTGTTTAGTACAGAAATGTGTATAAAATTATATTTGTATGTAAATTGTGCGTGATTTACCTCTGTGCATAACATTGTTTTTGTATTGTATATGTGCAAGATTCACCTTTGTGCATAACATTGTGTTTATTGTATATGTGTGCAAGATTTACCTTTGTGCATAACATTGTGTTTGTGTGTATATGTGCATCATTCACCTCTGTGCATAATGTTGTGTTTGTACATTACATGTGCATGATTCACCTCAGTGCCTAACATTGTGTTTGTACATACATGTGCATGATTCACCTCAGTGCATAACATTGTGTTTGTACGTAAATGTGCATGATTCACCTTCTGTGCTCATAACATTGGTTGTGTTTGTATGTAAATGTCATGATCAACTCTGTGATAATTGTGTTTGTATGTATATGTGAGGTTCACTTGTGATCATTGTGTGTTTGTCACGTAATATGTAACATCTCACATTGTGTTTGTATGTAAATGTTCATGATCACTTGGATACATTGTGTTTATGTATAGGGCAATTCATCTGTGCATCATTGTGTATGCTCTTCTCTTGCATACCATCGAGTTTGTACAAAAATGTGCATGATTCACCTCTGTGCATATCATTGTGTTTGTACATAAATAACATCCCATTTTTTTTACGTAACTGCATGCATGATTCACCCGAATGTTCCTGTGCATGACTAAGTGTTATATATTCATTCACCTGTTGACCAAACTCACAGGCCGACAGTGAAGGATATCCTAACATCCCTTTCCTGGAGCCCTTTGAACCCATTGTTCGACTGCAGGTATTGTGTAGCTGCCCTAGTCCTATATACCCCCCGCCGCTCGTCTTTCTGTGTGTGTGTTTGTGTGGATTTTTCTTTTTTCATGGCTTCATTTTGGTTTGCTGTGCCCTGTTCCAGAGATGTGCTGCTTTTTTTCTGTTTTTTAAAATATTGTACGCTGACCTCAGTTTTCTATTCTATATATTTATATATTTTTTTATAGATTTTATTGATTTATGTGCATGTTGTGTGATCATGTGGAATTTTAGTTGTATCTGATATTTCAGTTTGGTTTCTTTTAAAAATTTTTCTTGGAGTGTACATTTTCGTGTAATGTATGCACAAAGTTTTTTTTTTGTAAAAAAAAAAAAAAGGTTTGCTCCTGTAATTAATTTCTTAGTATGTTTGTGTAGTTAGTATTTATTTTAATGTATCTATGCATTCATTTTTTTTATCCTGCATTTTTTTATTATTTAGGTTTTTTTTTGTATTTATTTATTTTTTTTCTTTTGTGTGTAGAGTTTTGATGTGTATGCATATCATTATTTCCAGGTGGTCTTTTTTGTTTTGTTTATTTGTCTGTATTTTTGTGTGTGTGTAGAGTTTTCTTTGATGTGTATGCATGTATCTGATCTGAATTTTTGGGTTTTGTTTTGGTCTTTTTTTGTTGGTGAGTCACGTATTTTTGTATGATATTATGGGTAGAACCTTTTCTGGAAAACTGATGGACTTAAAAAAAGAGAGAGAAAAACCAAAATAACTCTCCCCTCTTTCTTTGTGATGGACTTAAAGAGAGAGAGAAAAAGCTAAAAGCTTGCCCCTACTTTTTTGTGATGGACTTAAAGAAAGAGAGGGAGAAAAAACATAACATGTCTTTCCACTTTCTTGCAGTTTTGTGGTCAGTGTTACCGACTGTTGGATCTTCTTAGTTAAACAAAGTCTGCTCAGCCTTATTACAGTCAGAGAGTTGTTTTCTTTAGTTTTATTTACATGGAGAAGACGCTGGGATGGGATTGACAAGCAGTAAGAATGATGTATGGTAGCAGTACATATTACTTCTCATCCTCTCTCATCACTCTCTCATCATCATCATCATCATCATTCATTCATTCATTGTTGTTGTGGTGTTTGTTATGTTGCTGTTGATGCTCTTTTTTTTTTTTTCTTCTTCTTCTTATGGTTGTAATTGTAATTTGGGGTGCTGCTGCTGAATTCATTCACCGTCGATTAATCTTTACTTCATGTTTGATATTTTGGTTTGAATTTATCTTAGTTAATGAATAAAATAGTATGAAATTTTGTAAGCTACTAGACAGATTAATTGATTGGCTGGTTATATATTAGACCACAGACGCTAAAGCCAAGTGGTTAAGACTGTTCAACCTAATCCTGTGCGTCCATGAAGTTGTGGGTTTGAATCTCGGTGGAGTCTGGTGAAGTAAAGATGGGGATTTTTATGATCTCTCAGGTCAGCTTCAGGTGTAGACCTGCCAGTGCCTAACTTCTCTTCATGTATATATACCATGCAGAAAATACCCACGTTAAAGGTTCTGTAATTCATGTTTGTTTGATGGATTACAGAAACATTAACATACCCAGCATACATCCCTGAAGTCACAATGCGGCTCCCTTCATGGTTGGGAAAAGCAGTTGCATACTCTATTGGTAACCCTCGGAGCTCTAACTGAGGAACAACAAAAATATAAATATATCAGACTTAGCTTCTTAATTTGTCAGTGTGTGTGTCAAACATGTGGATGAGTGGTACTGTATGTTTTGTATTGAATTTTTTTCAGAAATGCCAAACTAAATGTAGATGCAGCAGTGTCATGTGTGTGTGAAATCATTGAGTATATTAAGTAGGCTGTATTTGGCAAGTGACAAGTGCAAGGTAAAGTAGAATGCGCTAGACTTCAGCATCTGGACAGTCGACATTATAAGCGCTTTGATTTGTTTTGGCAAGATATAGCACTATTATTATTATTATTATTATTATTATTATTATTATTATTATTATTATTATTATTATTATTATTATTATTATTATTATTATTATCATCATTAGGTAATATTCTTTATACATGGCAGGCTCCCAGCATAACATGTTCATTCTCTAATAAATGAGGAAGGGGGGGGATGGGGGGAAGGGGTGGAAGGGGAGCCCCAGAATGAGAATATGGCTGCTTATACAGTAGAGCATAAAAAATATGTTATTTGACATGTACGTCATACTCTCTCTGCAACTCGAAAGAGCATCGACTGACGCCCTTAGAATAGTGAGTGAATGAACTGGAGTATTTTTTTTCTGCTATTGCTTTTCAAATATTTAAACAGAAAGCTTTTTAAAAAAAAAATTAAATTCTTGTTGCATGGATATATATATACAGTATTCCAGATACTTTTGTTTTCTTTCACTTTGGTATTTGCATTCTATCTCTCACTTTCCTCAAATATTTTCTGATGAATTATTTTATCGTTGGATGTGACTCTTTGTTTTTGGTTTTTATATATATATATATATATATATATATATATATATATATATATATATATATATATATATATATATATATATATATATATATATATATATTATATATATATATATATATATATTATATATATATATATAATGTTTTTTTGGGTTTTTTCTGTTAAAAAAAAAAAAAATTCCTTCTTTAGCAGTGTACCTGTAGCTCTTTTTTAATTTTTTTTCTTGACTCGAATTGGCTGTTTTATAAAATTTTGATTATTATTATTTTTTTTCTTTAGGAACTGACGTTTCAAGACAATTTGACATTGAATCATTGCATCAGTATGCAGTGTTTTCTTTACAGATTTTGTGCTTAGCAGGCTATTTTGATTGATGTGAGCCAGTTGTGTTGCGAGTGTTTTGTGGTAGAGATTTGGCTATTTTGGTTCGCACAGAATGTTAAGTGTCATCTTTGTGGCTAGTGTACAGTGCCTTGTTCATATTCTGAAAAACTAGGTGGGAATTTATGAATTTGAAGAACTTAAAGTGGTGTGTGACTCGTGTGTGTGTATGACTGTGTGTGTGTGTGTGTGTGTGTGTGTGTGTGTGTGTGTGTGTGTGTGTGTGTTGTGTGTGTGTGTGTGTGTGTGTGTGTGTGTGTGTGTGTGTGTGGACATGTAGGTCTCCCTATGTGTGCATAGGTATGTATAAGCATGCGTGTGGGATGTTGTGTAGATTGAAGCATTTATCTGTAAATGCACATGCAAAATGTGTGTGTGTTATGTGTGTGAGCATGTGCACAGCTTTGAATTAGGATTTGCATGTCTGATAGAGTACAAGTGAAAGGAGAGAGAGAGAGAGAGAGAGAGAGAGAGAGAGAGAGAGAGAGAGAGAGAGAGAGAGAGAGAGAGAGAGATGTGTGTATGTGTATGTGTATGAATGTATGTGTATGTGTATAAGAGGTTGACAGAGAGAGAGAGAGACCGACAAAGAGACATAGACAGAGACACCAAACTTTAAAGGAAAACTTAACTCTGGTAATACATGTCTGTTTCAAAGTTGTCCTTTTATGTTAGGTACAGGTTGCTTATTCAATGTACCATCTGGAAATAAACTTTTGACTTTGACTTGCATGGGAGGACATGTTTGCAAGTGCCTTTATGGCTTTTGTCTGGTTGTTGAGCTGATCAGAACACTTGAGCCCTATTTCATGCCAGTTTTATTGTTTGTATGAAAAACACATGATCACAGGTGAAGATGATGAGGATGATAATAGTGATGCTTATTATAACAGTAGTTAAAATGATTGATGTTGTTATTATTATCATTCAGCATGCTTTTTGTTGTTGTTGTTCTTTTTCACCTTCTTCTTGTCATCATCATTATCATTGTTATTTTTGTGGTTATGATGATCATATCATCATCAACAATAGCATTCCTGTTTTAAATTATTCTATTATTAGTAGTAGTACTATCATGATCATAATCATTGTTATCATAACTATAATTGTTGTTATTAATATTTTTATTATCATTGCTACTATCACGTCCGTGCTTTTAGCATAAAGAAAAAATACCAATTTGTTTTACTCCGTGGTAGACAGAAGTTTGATTATTTTCAAATTTTCTTTAGATAGATGAATGGATGGAGAGAGAGAGGGAGAGGAGAGAGAGAGAGAGAGAGGAGAGAGAGAGAGGAGAGAGAGAGAGAGAGAGAGAGAGAGAGAGAGAGAGAGAGAAAGAGAGAGAGAGAGAGTACATGTATGTTTTGTGTGCACATGTTTCATCATACTTTGCATGTATGTCTGCCATAAACCATACAAGTCAACTCCCCACAAATAAGCTACATTTCTGCGTTAGATTTTTCCAACTCCATATCTGTCTCCCTCTTTTTTGCCGTAAGCGCCTGTGCATACATATACGTGAGCATGGGTACATGAGCATGCTCACGTATACATATGCATGCATACACGCATGCGCCAATGATGCATCATTGTGTGTGTGTGCAGTCCAAGGAGAGTGAGGAGGCGTTCCGAGGCTGGCTGAAGACCAAGCAGGTGCAGATGAGACGAGAGAAGCTGCTGAAGAAGCGCGAGGAACAGGAGATCAAAGATGGATACTACGTGCGCAGCCGAGAGGAGTGTGACCAGGCCTACAAAGAGTGAGTTCTGTTCCTCTTTTTTCTTCTTTTTTTTGATAATAATGTGATAGGGTGGTAAGTAGATTACCTCCCATGTGACAGAGCCCTGTCGCAGCGTTGTGTTACTAAATCCGGACACACCTGCGAATTGTGTGATGCTCTGTTTCCTTGGGTGGTGTTCGAAAGCCCTCCATTGCATACTCTTTGCCTTCATGGTGAACGGTAGAATTTATGCAGCCTCTTTTTAGAGGTCAGGTCCTAACTGGCTAGCTGCACCCACCCGAGAAGCTGTGCAGAGATTGGACATCACATGGGCCAATGTCCACTCTGTTACAATAAGTTTAAGGAGGAACGAAATGAGGCAGACCAAGGAAGAGATGGGAGGACAACATCAGCGAATGGACAGGCCTAGAACTCAACAAAATTTTGGAGAAAGGCAGAACAGAGAGAGAGAGAGAGGAATGGAGGGAACTGGTTGTCAAGTCTTCAGGGGTGCCCCCATGGTTGCCGGACTAAGGGATAGATAGATAGATAGATAGATAGATAGATAGATAGATAGATAGATAGATAGATAGATAGATAGATAGATAGATAGATAGATAGATAGAATATGTTTATTTCAAGGATAATGGAATAAGCTCATATGTGCTTTTTCTTTTTTTTTACATCCAGTCCCTGCGCGTATCCAGTTTTGTAAATTTTGTCAAGTGTTCCCACCGGCATACAATGGCATACTCTTTCGAAAAGTGGAACATGTCTCAACATGTGGATAGAATGTTCTGCGTGGGTTTGCAAACAGGGCATCAGTTTATGGGCCCATCCGAGGCTATGACAGATGTATTGGTTGGTAAGTGGGTGTGTAGATTTCATTTGAGCCAAGCAAGTTCATTTTGTATGTGCATGTATGGATGTATGGAGGTAGGTGAAAGGGAGACTTTTAGAGAGAGATAGAGATGGGGTGGGGAGGGAGGGAGGAGAAGGAAGGGGAGAGAGAGGAGAGAGAGAGAGAGGAGAGAGAGGAGAGAGAGAGAGAGAGGAGAGGAGAGAGAGAGAGAGAGAGAGAGAGAGAGAGAGTAAAAACCCCCACCTATCAGTGTGAGATTGTAAAAATCCCCACCCATGAGTGCTGCCTAGTCTAGAACCATTGACTGAGGGATTTGAAGCAAAATGCTTTTTGCCAATGATGAATTGGCTGATCTGATCTGAGGTAGACAAGTGGCTAGTTCAAGGAAAAAGAACTTTAAAAAAATACCTCCCTTAATTTTAAAGATATTTTTACAAACTCTTTAACCTCTGTCTCTGTCTGTCTGTCTGTCTGTCTGTCTGTCTGTCTGTCTGTCTGTCTGTCTGTCTGTCTGTCTGTCTGTCTCTCTGCCTGTCTGTCTGTTTGTCTGTCTCTCTGTCTCTCTGTCTGTCTTTCTCTCTGTCTGTCTGTCTGTCTGTCTGTCTGTCTGTCTGTCTCTTTCTATGTCTCTGTCTCTCTCTGTCTCTATCTCTGTCTTTGTCTGTCTGTCTGTCTTTCTCTGTGTCTGTCTCTCTGTCTGTCTGTCTCTCTTTGTCTCTGTATGCTCACAGAACCTTCAACAATGTAGGCTTGCACAATTTAATGCATTTTTGTTAAGTTGACAACAAACCAAACAAACTACAACAAAACCAGTATCTTTATATATATATGTATATATGTATATATATATGTATATGTATATATTTCTTTCTTACTCCACACAGATGGCTGAAGAGGAAATACGCGGAGATCCGGCGACAGAGGGCGGTAGAGAAGCAGCGTGTGCGGTCCTTCAGAACCTACACCAAGCGGTCACGCAAGCAGCAAATGATGGCCCGCGCCGTGCGACAATCCCAGGCTTTCCGCTACGTCGACTACTACGGATACAGATTTTAGGATGGTGTTAATTAACCATTATGTGTTTTTTGTTTGTTATTTTGATACAGATTTTATGATATGTTGATTTAAGGAATAAAATATTTTTTTCATTTTATTGATTTTTTTTTTTTATTATTAAGGATTATAGGTTTTGTTTTTTTTGGTTGTTATTTTGATGTATTTTATTCATTGGTGAGCCCAAGAGGCATCAAGCTCATCAGTATATCTTGCTCTTTGTGAATAAAGAGGCAAATAAAAATAAATATATATATATATATATTGAAGTCAGAGATTCTAGTTTGGAGTTTTTGTAAGAATGTATTCTCAGAGGGTTTTTTTTTTGGTTTGTTTTTGTTGGGGGTTGGATAGTAATTGGGGCTGGGGGGGGGGGGGGAGTCAAGGTGGGGTCTGGAAATAAAAGAAAAAAGTGGAATTGATGTTTTGATTAGCATACAAGGACCGATATGTTGACTCCATTGCCAACTCTCGCCATTTTAGATTGCACATAATCAGCAAGATGGCAACAGTTCTAGTGATAATGGAGGACAGTCAAGTGTTATATCTGATCTTATTTTGTATGAAAGCATTTTTTTTATTGCCATTATTGTAAGCTGGGTTTTTTTGTGTGGATTTTGAAACACAACAGCACCACCCATATGTAGAATGACATTTGCTTGCTTTTTTTTCTTTGGTAGGGATTTTGATTCTGAAGAAATTTCTGGCCTTCCCGGTAAAGAAAAACATTTGTTTTGTCTATTTTGGTAAAAATGGGGGTTTTCATTGTATGAATAGGCTTTATGTATATATATATAAGCTACACACACACACAACACACACACACACACACACACACACACAACACACACATACACACCACACACACACACACACACATACACACACACACACACACACACACACACACACACACACACACACACACACACACACACACACACACACACACACACACACACACACACACACACACACACACACACTTCCCTGTTCTCTCTCTCTTCTCCCCATCATCTGTGACCCACCCCCCCCCCCCCCCCCCCCCCCCCCCCCCCCCCCCCCCCCCCCTACCTACCCCTAATCTCAATCTCGCTCACTCCCATTTTTACATTTACACTGATACTGCCACATTGAACAATACTGATACTACTCCCTCTCTCTCCCTGCTTACCAGAAAAAGAAGAAAAAAAGATGGCATAGGAAAACTGTCTCTTTGTTACTTAAGTTAACAGTAGTCGTAAATTTTTGTCAAAGTATGTGTTTCAAATGTGACATGCGTTTTTGTGATATTTGATGATATGGAATAGTCAGATGTGTAGTTGTACTAACGGTCGTGTTGGTTGCTGTTGGTCGTGTTACATTTATTTATGTGTGTGTGTGTGTGTGTGTGTGTTTGTTTGTGTGTTTGTTTGTTTTTTCTCAGGGTGGCGGTTTTGGGTGCTGTTGATTAAGTTGACATTATTATCATTATTGTTGTTTAAAAAAAGTGTGATTGATCGTACAGGTGTTAGCTGTCCTAAAAAAAAAAATACTGTTCTGTTCTCTCTGCGCATTAGAATTAGTGATATTTTATTAATAGAATGTTAATGTGTCACCAATGGGGAGAGAGAAAGAGTGAAAGATAAAAAAATATGATCTTCAATAATCAAAACTTCAACACAGTTTTGGCATAGCAGGTTTTTGATTTTTAAGTTTATGGTGAAAGATACAGTTATGCCTGTAATATATTTCACAAAGTACAGTATATGATTACCTAAAATTATTGAAAATATATAGGAAAAAATGTATGTAAAAAGAATTAAAAAAACGCTATCGTGCATATGGGTTTATATTCCCGCTTTTTTTCCAGCTTAACATTAACGACTAGACTGTTGTTTATATATATATATATATAACATATCAAAAACAGTTATTTATATGTATATATCATATCAAAAAAGAGAAATAACAGAAAATTGTCAAATGATAAGATGAATTAAAAAAAAAACAACCTTGGAAATAAAGGTAAGTGTATGATCTCAAGGTTGCTCTTAACTGAAGCTAACAGCAAAAATTAAAACAGATTGCAAATGTGATTATATCATGACAACATCTCTAATAAACTCCATCCTGCACTTCCGCAATAAATTGTTCTACATTTTTCTGAAGTCTTTCGCTTTATGTTGTATGTATTTTTTCCTCATCAAAACAGGTATTCTGTCATAACAGAATGTTGACTTATAAGAGCCTGCTGTTTAATGACATGCGTTTTAGACAAAAAGGGGCATGTCATGCTAAGAATGACATTAAGTATACAATAACAAAGTGTTGTGATAGCTGCCATCATCTTGAACAATGATACAACCAACATTGAAGAATAGTACGATCAAAGTGTTCTGAATTTTATGAATCATAGATACTGAGAGCTCATAGATCTGATTTTGTTCCTGGTTTTGGCAGGGAAAAAAATTCTGGTGAAATTTTTGTTTCAATGATAGTGATCTTCGATGGAATTGCATATAAGATACTCTTTATTCTCATTTGGGAAAGTCTCAGTTTGGCTGATTCCAGCCTTGATGAAATGAATACATGTACTTTTTATTCCCATTTGGTTACAGTCTCTATTCTGCTAGTTCCAAAAAGTCTGGAATCAAATCTACCAGGCACAGGAATGAAATTGTTCCTTACCAGTGGTTTAGGAAATTTTGTTTCAAAGAGTAGTTATGTATGAGCCTATCGTTGATAGATTGTAAATAACACGGCCAGTTTTTGTTTGCAACTGTATTGGGAACCTGTTTTGAGCCAAAAGATATGACTAAGTTCTGCACAGTTTTCGGGTAGGACTAGACAAGATAATATTTTGTAGAACGACCTAAAGTTGCGGAAAGTTGATGTTTGCTGCTTCAGTTTTGAAAAATTTTCCAGAATCTCCGAATGCTAGATGATGTTGTCTTCAGGAAAAGCTTAGATGAAGCTTGTAACGGGTGTGCGTTCATTAGTCCTGTATAGGAGTTGTACATAGTTTTGAGTGGTGAAACTCTCTCATGTCGCTTATAAAAGAAAGTGGAATCAAGGATGAGAGAGGATGGTGTGGGCTTATACAAACAGTATCTTTTGAGTTGGTTTGGTAGTGTCTGCAATCCATGATAATATACTTATTCTTTTCCCTACCTACATATATTGTTTATGTTGAAAGATTTTTGTTTGTTTGTTTGTTTGTTTGTTTTTTGGTTTGGCTGCATACTTTGTAGGAAAAGTTGAGCCATGTCTGGTATAAGTATTCCATACCGGTATATTTAGTGCTTTTAATTTTTATTTTTTTATTTTTTATTTTTATTTGTTATTTTTTTTTTTAGTATATGTATTGTTTATTTGTACAAGGCAGTTTGGTTTTTGTTGTTGTTGTTGTGTGGGTTTTTTTGTTGTCTGGTCTATTAAAAATTTTAAATTTTATTTTATTAAAATGTTTTTTTTTAAAAACGATTTTATTCCTTTGATTGTGGGAAAGTTGAGCTGTGCCAAAGTTGAAATGAAATCTGCACTTAATGCCTTAATGTCATAGAGCTAAAAAAGTGTCAGTATGAACAAGTTTAGTGCCTCTGATGTTTTTTGTTTTTTTTGGGAGGGAGGGGGGGGGGAGTTGTTTTACATATCGGGTTTGATTTAATGCTGATTACCTTTTCTTTTTTTCCACACTTTGCTGCTTATGTGGGTGTGTTTACATTTGGGTGTAGGGGTATATGTGTGTGTGTGTGTGTGGTGTGTGTGTGTGTGTGTGTGTGTGTGTGTGGTGTGTGTGTGTGTGTGTGTGTGTGTGTTTGTGTATGTGTGTGTGTGTGTGTGTGTGTGTGTGTGTGTGGCGTGCGTGCGTGCGTGTGTGTGTGTTGTGTCAAAAACCGGTAAGTAGAAACTGAAAAATTGCAGCATTGCTACAGCTTGTTTCATTTTACACATACACATGACTGCTCCTTCCTTCCTTCTGTTTTCTTGCCAAAACCACTAGAAATATTCCACATCAAAGATCTAACATTGTAACCTGCATAATCTTTTTTTTAAATACATGAATATATGTATTCACATACTTTTTTTTTTTTTTTAAGGAAAGTCATGTTTGAACTGTGTATTCTTACATTTTTATTATATAAAAAAATCTCTCAACTTTCCTTTCTGTGTTACGAAAAGTATGTTATTGTTGTATATCATATTCATTGTATTTGTGTATGTAAGTAGACCAGGACACATCTGTGTGTTAATTTGTGATGCATTTACCAACAAACATGACCATTTATTTTAAATCATGTCAGTCTCATAATGTTGCCCGTTGTGATTTTAACTGATGCGATATCTGTGATACAGTATACATGAGATCTTTGTTTCTCTAGACTCGGGTTATCAGACGTTTTTGTATTGTTATAATCTGGATAAAAACAATAACAACAACAGCCGAAGCAGGTTTGCAGGTGTATGATCCAGCACAACAAAACCAAATTTGGAATGCAGTTGAATTCCGTTTAAGGGGAGGTTTTCTTTTTTGTGTATATCCCATGGTCTGGCAGAATGTTGCATTTTCACACATATGACAGGCAACAGTATTTGCTGTCTGAGTGTTTGAGAAAGTTGTGAGGATGAAAATGATTCTTCAGTGTACAAACATTTTGATCGCTGGTGTAAATAATTTGCCATCTTTTCAACCTGTGTTTCTCAATGCCTGCAAGTTTTGTTGGTTGTTAATGATACTATTCAGGTGCCTGTGTCTCAAAAATAATTAAGTTTTATTTGTTGAATAAAGGATCACTCGGTTTACTCTGATAATTATTTTTAACATAAGTATAGTGGAGATCTTGAGTTGGATATTTTAAACCAACAAAAAAGGGAAGAGAAAAGAAAAAAGTCTCATAAGTGCCCTCCTTTGCATATTTTTTGCAATGAAGCACAATTTTGACGATGTCTACTCCAAGACAAATGACAGTTATTTCATTTATTGATACACACAATATATCTCGTACTCATGCCTTGGAATTTCATACGAAACGGGAGCTTGCCATTTTTTGGTGTTCTTTGCTTCTCTTCTGTCGCTGCGTTGAAAATGATAGACAGAGCAACTTTGAGGTTTTTGATTTTTGCCCCAAAGTATTGGTGATAGCCAATACTTGTTCAAGTCTCCAAACTATCCACCATGGCTGAAAGTAATTGGGGGAAAAGTTTATTGAAGAAGCAGTTTACAGTTCATCGCAACCTGATTGAACTAGGTCTTGGATTAAGGACATGGAATCGAAAGAGAAATTGTAGTTTACTGTGAGTCCGCAATTTTCTTTTGGGATCTAAACTGCTTCTTTGAGTGGAGGGCCACTGTAAAGAAAAGATCTAAAAAATATTGACGTACAGTTTGACTTTCAAACTTGATTAACTTTTGTGTGCAAATTTGCCAAGGATGCTGCAACAAAACATATTTTAGGATTTTTTCATGACTACCTGTGTTGCAAAATCTTATTGAGGACCTGACAGGAACAAGGCTGTATGTATATTTTGTATGAGTAGGGTCCATATAACTTGAACTAACTGACAAACGTAACTGAGTAAAACACAAGCAGAACAGTAGTAAGTGTTGTCTCTATGAAAAGTTGAGACTACCCAAGAAAAGTGTACTCTGATCTCCAGCACATACTTCTTGGCAATGTCCAGCTGTAAGTCCAAATTTAGTAACACAATTTTTGTGCATGCACTGTGCTAATGAAGGGAAGCAACTGGACTGGTTTGAGTCACCATGTCTTATATCATTTCCAAAAGAAGACAGCAAAAGAGCAGTAGCAAAAACAAGCCAGTCATTAAGTTGCATTCCAGATTGTTTTGTTCTGTTGTTCTACCTGTGTGTAGAGATTTAAACATTTTGTTATTTAAAAAAAACAACATAATGCAACGGCTGTAATCTTTGCTTGATATGATATAATATCTGCTGTCTCTCATAAAACAAAATGAATTAAAAAGAAAAAGCAGAAGAAGAAAAGGTATGATATAGGGCATAAAATGTAGTTGGGATGATTTAGGGATTACTTTAGACAGACAAAAAACATCAAAACAATATTCACCATATGTAGAATATTAGATATTTAATTTAAAAAAAAAATATATAAGTGGAAAATCTGAACATTCTAAAGATTTATTTTAAAATATTTCCACAGATTTATGTAGTTGTAAATGTTCTTGTTTCTGAAGGCAGAATTATGGAAATTTTGACAAGTGCCAAAAGTGTCTTCTTCTTCTTCAGTTGCAGTTTTTTTATTTTGTGATGAAGATGATTGCTATTTAAACAATAAACAAAACAGAAAAAGTTGCCTTGTCTGTGTAGAATGCAGCACATAGGCTTGCCTTCTTTTACTAATATAGGTAGCTGGGTGAAACGGTTTGGTGAGTGTTTGAATTCAAACTAAGAGTTCTTTAATTTGGAGGGTGGGCAATTGATGAAAGCAACGAAATAAAGTTTGGTTCCTTGACTACACTGGTCCAGTGTTTGTGTGCGTGGTTTTGTGTGTGTGTGTGTGTGTGTGTGTGTGTGTGTGTGTGTGTGTGTGTGTGTGTGTGCACGCGCGCGCGCACAGTCATGCGTGTGTGTGTGTGTGCGTGCACGCATGCATGCATGTGTGCGCGTGCGTGCGTGCGTGCATGCGTGTGCATGTGCAAGCTTGTATGTGTACAGAAGCACTTGTCATTTCCATCCTACTTTTGGTATGTTATTACTGACAATTCTTAGAGCAGAATGAAACAAATCAAGGGTTTCCTGTCAGAACTTTCTACCAACCGCTTTTTCAATTTTTGGCATGTGAAGACTCCTTTTAGCATACACTTTACTGCTACAAAAAATCTTTGTGGCTGCAATCAATTTTTAAGTAGCTATTTACAAAAATCATACTGGTTTCAAAAAGTGCACACTCAGCCCAGTCCTGCCAAAAAATACCCAGAATAGGATAGTCATTTCTTGCAATGCAAAATTACTACCCATATTGATTCCCAGTACTGCCAGACCTGGTCACATAAGGAAGGCTTGTACCTGTTGCACTCTTCGGAAGAGTAGGACATTGCCTGCCAGTGGAAATGGATGACAAAACTGACAAAAGTGCGTACACATGGAGACTGGATGTAAAAAAAAAGGCACACGAGTGCTTATTCCATTATCTTCGAAATAAAAGATAAAGTAAAAATAAAAAATAAAATAAAATAAAGGCCACTCCTGGCAGTGTCAGTTCAGCTACTGTTCTGATTTCACCTTCCTGCCCAAACTGTCTATCTGGGGATGGTCCAAGCTGACAGAGGCAAAGTGGCTGCAGGCTACCATGCTTTGACCCTGAACAAACTGGCCAGCTGTACATACAGTGAATTCAGTTTGTCCGATGCTTTTTGTCAACTTCTACTGGTTTTCCACAAGGCACCATTCTGTCCCCTATCCTCTTCATCTTCCACACCAGTGACTGCTCTCACCATTAATCAGATATTCTGATGACTCTGCTCTGGAAGAAGGAAAAGAAGAAGAAGGAGAAAAAAAAGCAGAAACACAAAACAGCCCAACAACAGCTAAAGGAAAAGAGTCTGCACATGCCCCAAAGTGAAAAAGTGGCTAGTATGGGAGACAGTTCTGGCTGGTAACACTGGATTTGATTTATCACTTCAGTGTTGCTGATCCTCATAACACTTACTATTGATGGAGAAACTAGACCAAAGATGGTGGTGAGGGGGGCTGTAGGGGGAAGGGGTGGGGTTGGGGTTCGGTCTGACCACACTGGTATTACCAGTCAGAAGATCATGAACAGTTAGACATGTCTGTGATGGGTGTGGGTTTTGGAGTACCTGTTGTCCGCTGAGATAGAGACACAGAAAAACCTCTTTGAAATAGTATATGTATGGGTCGTGAGAATACCCCTAACGTCAGCAGTGTGAGTTCGAGAGTGGTAGCCGGTGAAAGTTTAAAATTTATTTGGATTAAAATTTTTTTTTTTATTTTTACAAAAGATAGTTTAGTTCCCCTCCCCCTTTTTTTGGTTGTTTTTCTGCTGTCCCTTCCTCTTTTTTGCAATGAAATAAAAGATCCTGTTAACCAGGGCTGCCGTGGATTATGAAACATATGCTTTGCTATCTGTACTTTAAGGAATTTGCACACAGAAGGAAACAACAGAAAAGAAACCAACTACTGAATCCAAAATATTTTTTAAATTGATAAGGAACTGGTTCTTATTTTTTTTGGCCTCTGTCTCTATCACGACATCTGTTTTTGTCTAGATATTTTTGTTTGTGTGTGTGTTGTGTGTGTGTGTGTGTGTGTGTGTGTGTGTGTGTGTGTGTGTGTGTGTGTGTGTGTGTGTGTTTTTTGGGGGGGGGGGGGGCAATCTCTCTCTCTCTCTCTCTCTCTCTCTCTCTCTCTCTCTCTCTCTCTCTCTCTCTCTCTCTCTCTCTCTCTCTCTCTCTCTCACTCTGTCTCTGTCTCTGTCTGTCTGTCTGTCTCTTTCTCTCTCCCCTCTCTCTCTCCCCCCTTCTGTGTGTGTGCGTGTGTGCGCGCGTGCGCGCGAGGGGCGTGTGTGTGCATTCATGCGCACGTACGTGTGTGTGTGTGTGTGTGTGTGTGTGTGTGTGTGTGTGTGTGTGTGTGTGTGTGTGTGTGTGTGTGTGTGTGTGTGAATAAAATGTATGTGTATTTGGGTGGGTTCGTGCGTGTGTGTACATGTGAGTGCATGCATGCTTAATTGTATGTGTACATGCGTATGTTTGTGCAAACATTTTCACCCATGCGCATGTGAGCGTTGATTTGTGTACTTCTGTCTTTGCGTCTCCATTATTTTTTGGTGCAAGTTTCCTTTTGTGTGTGTGTGTGTGTGTGTGTGTGTGTGTGTGTGTGTGTGTGTGTGTGTGTGTGTGTGTCTGTGTCTGTGTCTGTGTCTGTGTCTGTGTACATGCGTGGGTCTGTGTGTGCAAATGTACCTGTTATTTGTGGTCATACATATTTAATGGCTGATCTGCTTTTAAAGATATGCTCTCTGATTTTGTTTTCACATTTAATGCTGTATTTTTTTTTTAGTTTAAAGAAAAACCCTATGGCAGAAAGCAGGTGGTCCTTATCTTTTAATCCTGAGAATCGAAAGACATGATAAAAAAAAACTTCGTAAGAAGGTAGGAAAGAAGGAAAAGAAAGAAGAACAGAGACAGACAGGACAGACAGACAGACCGACCGACAGACTGACTGAACGAGGAGAGAGAGAGAGAGAGAGAGAGAGAGAGAGAGAGAGAGAGAGAGAGAGAGAGAGAGAGAGAGAGAGAGAGAGATCCATAATCTACTTTGTCCGTCTGTCTTTCTATCTGTCTGTCTGCCTGTCTATCTGTCTGTCTGTCTATCTGTCTGCCTATCTGTCTGTCTGTCTCTCTCTCTCTGTGCTTGTTTGTTTATTTGTCTTTGTTTGTCTGTGTCTATGTGTGTGTGTGTGTGTGTGTGTGTGTGTGTGTGTGTGTGTGTGTGTGTGTGTGTGTGTGTGTGTGTGTGTGTGTGTGTCTGTGTGTCTGTCTGTCTGTCTGTCTGTCTGTCTGTCTGTCTCTCTCTCTCTCTCTCTCTCTCTCTCTCTCTCTCTCTCTCTCTCTCTCTCTCTCTCTCTCTCTCTCTCTCTCCCCCCCCCCTCAACCTTATTGTGCACATTGAGCAGTACACGTTGATAGAAATGAATAAGTATGTTAAGCATGCATTGTATCAGATATTGCTGTACTTTTGAAACGAAATGCAAAAGACAATAATGAGAACATTGTTTGTAATTTGTGTAATTTGGCAACACAAGATGAAAATTTAATTCACTTTGTTTTGGAATGTCCAGTTCTTGGAGACCTGAGAAAAGAATTGATTCTGCAAAGACATTGGAACTACCCATCTCTGGTCAGGCTAGCGCAACTTATGGCACCTGAAAATGAGCAAACTTAAAAAATCTAGCAATATTTCTGTATAAGTCTTGGAAGCAAATAACAGATAGTAGGGTAATGTGAATTTTTCAGTCTATGATAAAATTGTTATTGAATCATTTAGTTACAATGAAGACTTGACCGTAAACGCCTGTACACTAGCACTTTTGGATGTTGCTACCCCTAGGCTACAGAAGGGGCTTTGACCCAACTGAATAAATCATCTGATGTCTGAAGTCTCCGCCCCTTCCCACTTTCTCCCTCCTCATCTCTCACACTCCTCTCCCTTAAGTAAAATGACCTAGTACCTGTTTCAGATTTATCTTTTATTTATTAAAAAAAATCTTATTCTTCAACAGAAGGGAGTGGTGTGTGTGTGTGTGTGTGTGTGTGTGTGTGTGTGTGTGTGTGTGTGTGTGTGTGTGTGTGTGTGTGTGTGTGTGTATGCGTGCGTGCGTGCGTGTGTGCGTGCGTGCGTGCGTGCGTGTGTGTACATTTTATGGAAATTTGCATGGGATGGGTTTGGTAGAATGATTGCAATGGAATCGAAGTTCGTGACCTGAGTCTTTGAGGTCATACCGTCTTTCGTTTTTATCTTGATCGTGATTATCAATATTTTATTTTGTTGTACTGTATTTTCTGTATCGCTATTTTTCTTTTAATCTGAAGGGTAAAACA
>CM060327.1:39133587-39136087 GCA_030674155.1 Stramonita haemastoma | reverse complement strand
GAGAAGAGAAAGTAGTGAGGAAGAGGAGATGGGCGCCGCCCTCAATATGCTGGCCCCTAGAGAAGCTGAGGTCTCTGATGCCTTACCCCTCTACGACCATATAGGTTATGGGACACCTTTACCTTGTTCTATTGAAAAAAAGGGCTTTAGGAGTTAACCTTGAGGACAAACCGGCAGTTAGGAGTCCTGGTGGAAGTTCAACAGTTGTTGACAACTTTGTTGTGGCAACCCTCATTCTGTGGGGGTGTGTGTTTTTCTTTGCATCTGTTTTAAAGCTACAGGAGATGTGAGGAGGGGAAGGGGAGGGGAATAACTTAGTGGTTAGAGCACTGAACTCGTGATCTGACCGTAACTGATTGCAAAGGTTCGAGTCTCTACTGAGCGGTGACCCCTGTAGTTAGCTTTGATATTGCTTTCAATTCCCGGAAAGTCCTTCATGTGAACGCATGAAGCACATCTGATGCACGCGTGAACATTCCATCTACTTTTTTTTTTTTAAATAGATGACTACGCCAGCATTGACCATTGGGATGGATGACTCGAACATACCCAGCATGCATCCTGCTACCTGGAGAGGGGTGGGCTGCTCCAGGTTCTACTTGCCTACGTCACACTGACAAAATTTGGAGCATTGCTGCAAAGAGACCCCCAAGAGTAAGTCAAAAGTCATGTTGAGACAAAAATGACCATATCAAAGGAGAAGAACAGGTCATCATTCTAAAACTCCGCACTGGACACAACAGGCTAAATCACCTTATGTCCGCGAAGCTGAAACTTGCTCCCTCTCCCCTCTGTGCCTGTGGTAAAGAAAACCAGACGGGAGTGCACATCCTCAGAGGTGTACGCTATTCAACGACCTGAGGAAGAAAGTGGCCGACGGAGATAACCCTACAGACCAAGCTGTACGGTCCACGAGAGGAGCTGGAAAGGACATACCATTATTTTTCCCAGGCACATCTGACAGTGTAAAGTGAACGAGAGAAGAAGAAGAAGAAGAAGAAGAAGAAGAAGAAGAAGAAGAAGAAGAAGAAGAAGAAGAAGAAGAAGAAGAAAAGAAGAAGAAGAAGAAGAAGAAGAAGAAGAAGAAGAAGAAGAAGAAGAAATGGTGTGTGTGTGTGTGTGTGTGTGTGTGTGTGTGTGTGTGTGTGTGTGTGTGTGTGTGTGTGTGTGTGTGTGTGTGTGTGTGTGTGTGTGTGTGTCTCCCTGTGTTTGCCTGTATGCCTGTCTGTCCCTCTTTCTAACTTTTTCTGTCTGTCTTTCTCTGTCTCTGTCCCTGTCTATGTCTCTCTCTGTGTGTCTTAGTCTCTCTTTGTCTCTGTCTCTCTGTGCCTATTTTTCTGTCTGCCTGTGTGTTTGTCTGTCCCAGTCTGTCTCTGTCTCTGTTTGTCTGTCTGTCTGTCTGTCTCTCCCCCTTTCCCCCCAAAATCCAACAAAAATAAAAAAAAAACGTCATTGTGCATTGAGAAGTATACGTTGATAGAAACGAATAAGTATGTTACACTTACATGGTCGAAATTTAGATGTGGTGTATCAGATATTGCTGTACATTTGAAACGATAATTATGCAAAAGACAATAATGAGAATATTGTTTGTAATTTGTGTCAAATTGGCCACTCAAGAGATGAAATTCACATTGCTTTGGAATGTCCAGTTCTTGGGGATCTGAGAACAGAATTCATTCTGCAAAGATATTGGAACTACCCATCTTTGGTCTGGAAAGCTCAACTTAGTGGCATCTGAAAATGAGCACACTATAAATATTTGAAGTGAATAACAGATAGATCTAGTAAGCTAATGTGAAGTTTTCAGTCTATGATAAATTTTCATTGAATGATTTAGTTACAATGAAGACTTGACCGTAAACGCCTGTACACTACCACTTTTGGATGTTTTTACCCCTACAGAAGGGGCTTTGACCTAACTGAATAAATCATCTGATGTCTGAAGTCTCCGCCCCCTCCCCCTTTTCTCCCCTCCCCATCTCTCACACTCCTCTCCCTGAAGTAAAATGACCTAGTACCTGTTTCAGATTTATCTTTTATTTATTAAAAAAAAAATCTTATTCTTCAACAGAAGGGAGTGGTGTGTGTGTGTGTGTGTGTGTGTGTGTGTGTGTGTGTGTGTGTGTGTGTGTGTGTGTGTGTGTGTGTGTGTGTGTGTGTGTGGTGTGTATGCGTGCGTGCGTGCGTGCGTGCGTGTGTGCGTGCGTGCGTGCGTGCGTGTGCATTTTATGGAAATTTGCATGGGATGGGTTTGGTTAGAATGATTGCAATGGAATCGAAGTTCGTGACCTGAGTTTTTGAGGTCATACCGTCTTTCGTTTTTATCTTGATCGTGATTATCAATATTTTATTTTGTTGCACTGTATTTTCTGTATCGCTATTTTTCTTTTAATCTGGAGGGTAAAACAGTATAAATTGAGCGGTGGCATAGTCCTGAGTTGTTCAGTGCTTCACAGAGTTTGCTTTGGTCGCTCGTCATGTGAGTATCTTTAATCAT
>CM060327.1:39113587-39126087 GCA_030674155.1 Stramonita haemastoma | reverse complement strand
GATCGACAGATGGGGGTGCAGACAGAGTGGAGGAAGCGGGACTCTTCAGCACCCAGGGTGCTGTGGCAGGTGGCCTCACAGCGCTGCTCGGACACATCTGAGCCTGCCTCGTTCAGGATCTGCTGCACCTTCAGCCTCATGTACTGCACCAAGCTCCCGGCTGCACACAACCAACGTGAAGAAGACACCTCTATTGATGAAGGCAACATTTTCAACTCTACGATATTTCCGGGTTCGATGCCTGGGTCCCCGACAGTATAAAACAGCACACCCCGCCTTCTGGAAATTCTGCGCTAAGAATTTCCTCTTATCTATCCTTCTCTTTGTTTAAGGGTTTGTTCCTTTTAGATTTCTGTCACCTCCTTCTTGTCTATTATCTGTCTTTTTGTTCCATTTTTCTTGCCTTTTTTGGTTGCCCAGAAAGGCAAAAAAATATATCAATTCTCACCCATGCTGACTGAAGTCGGATGCGTAAGGCCTGGCTTGTACGCTTAATGGCAGTGCAATGCTCTTTCGTTTTCGCTTATATGACAGACAACATTTGTTACTGTCTGAACGTTCGGCGGAGAAGAGCTCTGTGACCAAGAAGATATTTTTGTAGCCATTTTACAATATTTTAAGCTCAACAATAACTACCACAAATCGAGAAGACAATCTCTCTACGATTAACAATGCTTTAAACATTGCGATAAGCACAAAACATCACGAAAAAGGAGACATCTTCATACCTGTTTACAATATTCTTAACTCTATGATCATAACCTCCCTCCTCCCCCAAAGAAGAAGACATCTCTATAGCCGTTTGCAATACTTTTAGGCACCACACCACACACACACACACACACACACACACACACACACACACACACACACACACACACACACACACACACACGCGCGCGCGCGCGCGCGCGCGCGCACACACACACACACACACACACACACACACACACACACACACACACACACACCAACAAACAAACAAACAAACAAACAACTAAAAAGCCAAAACCTCGAACAAACATTTTAATCGATATTTTGCTTTAGTAGGTATGTGTGAGACCAGTAAGTGTGACTATGATTTTTTTTTTTTTTATAGCGTATATGGCAACGTTCTGGTGGTTTCTGCGACGGCACTGGAACCACTCCGTCGGCGATTGCCTTTCCAATGGACCATTCCATCGACGTGGAGATGGGGGGGGGGGGGGGGGGGGGTGTCTCCTGCATGGGTAACAGCTTGCCCTGTATACTTACTTACCCAGGCTTTACGCTCTAGAGCGCAACTCAATAGTCTTCCGAGACAGGCGGATGCCTACCATTTTCATAACGTGCCATGAGGAAAACCATGATATTTTTCTAAATCGATACGAAAAAAACAACAACTTGTGAGGTACACCACAATTTTGTAGGATACAAAAACAGACTCACGAGTCAGGTGTAGGTCTATCAGCTGCCGTTTTTCCACAGGCACAGAGACAGTCAGCGGTAGCAGCGCCAGGAAAAGGACAGCCAGCTTCATGGCGGAGAATGAATTATGATCTGCCCACATCATTATTATCGGAAATCAGTAACAAGTAACGACACTAATGAATAATTATATAATCATATCGGTAGTAGATTAAAGACAACGTGAATAATGGCGTGAAGTTTCGAAGTTTTGAAGTCCCGTCACAAACAGTTGGTGATTGAAGAAGACATTTTAAAAAAGGCATTTTTATTATTTTTATTTTGAGAAGATATATTCATCCTTTTTTTTATTTCGAGGGTAATGGAATTAGCTCTCGTGTGCTTTTTTTTTTTTTTTTTACATCCAGTCCCTGTGCGCATGCGGTTTTGTAAATTTTGACATCCGTTCACACCGGCACACAATGGCCTACTCTTCTTAAAAGCGGAACGGGTTTTAACATGTGCGCAAGATGTTTTGCGTGCGTTAACACACGAGACCTCTGCTTACAGTCTCATCCAAAGGACTTTTTTCTTTTATGGGGGTGTGTGGGGGAGTGGAGTCGGAAGAAAAAATATTACCATGTCTTCAAATAAAATCAAGAAACCTACCTCCTACAGTGACTATGTACCTTTGTCTCCACCAGTTTTTTTTTTCAAACCTGTCCCGACCGTACACGGGCTTTTGTCTGGGAATGACTTAGTGTCCAAGTAACTTATATATTCTTGTGTTTATCTGTCCACCGCTTTAAATGACCCTCGACATTGTCAAGTAGATAATTATAATCAGGCGAAGAACATATTTCTGTTTCTCAATTCAGACTTTTCAGATGCATGTAACAAGGAGGCAGTTTTTAGAGATAAAGTTGAAATCATTTTGCGATTTGAAGATCTGCATTATGGACAATGTGTCTGCCAGAATTTAGGTCAAGAAACTGGCACAGTGACTTCTATTCCCGGCCTTTTTTCAGGTCAAACTAGAAAAAGGATTTGATTGTTTAGAGATAAGAAGTAAAGGTTGTGGGATGTTTTGCCATGTTATTGTTTAGAGATAAGAAGGAAAGGTGGTGTGATTTTGTCAGGGTTTTTGAGCAGTGACATGCCTGTCATTGACATGCTGACCAGTCTTTTGTCAAAGAACGATTTAAAGGAGATAACTTTTCACATAAAATACAACAGTTGCATTTAGTGTTTTGATGACCTTGCAATACATGGCATAGTTGTAATTTCATGACATCACACCATAACCTGCCCAACCTGTTATCTTTATTTCGAATTAGTCTTTGATACATCTATTTTACACATGAATATTCAGGAATAAGTTAGCATGCATGCATGCATACATATATACGTACATACATACATACGTACATACATGCATACATTCATGCATGCATGCGCATGCATCCGTACATGCATGCATACATACATACATACATACATACATACATACATACATACATACATACATACATACATACATACATACATACATACATACATACATACATACATACATACATACATACATACATACATACATACATACATACATACGTACTTGCGTGCGTGCGTGCGTCCGTCTGTTCACCCGTCCACCCGTCTGTCTGTCCATTAGTTTATACATAATAACACAACAATTTTGTTGCAACTCCAATGGATATTTCAGAAAACGATATAAAATGTAAGCCGCTTGCGTAACACCGACGCCGATACAAGTAATTACAATCTAAAATGTTTAACTAACCTGCAAATTGGTTTTAAGCTCTTGTTTAAAACAAAAATGTGTGTTCCTTCGTCATCCATCAGGAAGACTTCATAACATGCCCACCTGACCAGAAAATGAACTATTCCATGCTCATTAGAGATGACTGTTTTCTTGTTTATATAACTTTTTAAAGAAAACTGTTTTACATGGATAATTTGTACTCGTTTTTTGGTTCAAATTTCAAATTCTTTATTTCCTGTCATCCCTTCGGGGATGTAGATAATTTTTACATAACATAAAAAGTAAAATTGCAACTGAACAACACACGTGCACCATGAAACTGGACAGATGAACACAATACTATGGAATAGAAAACTGTCTGTTCACACATTTCAAATTCCTTTAACAAAGTTTACATGTTATTTCTGATAATCTTAATCATTTTAATAGCACTGAGCAGAGCCTTCTTATTTGATGAAAAAACCCGAAACATTGATAAACGTTGGATTTGAGAAAGGTGTGTATAGATTGCATCATCTTCGGCACGAAAACGATACCTTTTCAAAATCGGAGGAGTTTAGGGAAATATACAGAGTGAGCGCAAACTTTCTAGCCTACTATGGATGCATTTACGCAGTAATTTAAAAATTATAAAAAAAAGGCATCGAAGTTAAATTTAATAAAGCTAAAGAAAACTTAGGAGATAACTGACATGATTTTTGCTGTTTATTAAGTTGGGAGACAGTTTAGCAGATGCAAATCATATTCACTGATTATTATTATTATTATTATTTTTTACATATTATTGTCAATCATCTTACGTAACCTCTACTCAAGTTAGTATTTGGGGAAAAATCCAATTCCTTTACTCCAAACTTACAGAGGCAAGCCACATAAAGGCAATTGTTTTAAAGATATCAGTTAAAAACCATTTGAGATTTTGAAGACTGCCTATAGACAATACTTTTACCTACACTCAGTCAAACACTTATACACCTGGCTGTTTAATTAAATCTGTCTAAACTCGTTTCTGGTCAAGAAGTGTATTTTTCTGCTCCAAATTATCTCTTGAAAAAGCTGCAAAGTGTGGATAGGAAAGCAATCAAAATAGCGCTACGAGTGCCGATTCATGCCAGTACACTAAAAACTTACACAGGAGCTCATTTACTTCCCCTTTCTGAACAAAGAATGTGATCTGTCTCAAAATATGTCATTCGAAGTCTTGCTATTTCAAATTCTGTCCGCAATGAAATATTTATCAATCAAAAGGAATATCCAAAAAGAGCTAGGAACATATCTTTTTTGCAGCCCATAAGAAATTATACCGAAGACGTTATGAAGGAAAATAATATCGATATATCAAACGTCCCAGTTTTACCAGTGGTTTCCCAGATTCCTTCATGGGAACATAGATATGCAAATTTTTATATCGATTACACAGAAACAAAAAAGGACACTATTCAAAATCTACTCACAACTGAGGTTCAAAATCATATACATTGTCGTCATTTAAACCACTTAAAAGTATACACGGGACGGATCTGTCTTAGAATCGGGCATGTGCGGGGCTGCATTCGTTATACCCTTTTGTATTGGAAAAGGTTTTACAATATTCACATCTCAATTGTTCACAATTTTTATGGCGCTAAATTAGCTTTCAAATATTTCTCTTGCGATTTATAATGTTGCTTTTTTGTGTTGATTCAAAATCAGTTTTACTTGTTTTGAAATATTAGGATTCAAAAATGAGAAATGACGTTATTTTTGAAATTATGTTCCTTGTGCATTCCCTTGTTTCTAAAGGTATTGGGATAAATTTTTGCTGGGTGCCATCACACTGCGGTCTTTACTGGAGCGAGTTGGCAGATTCTCTGGCAAAACGCGGTGCATCAGAATGTGCAAGTGACATAATGGTTAATAGCATAGGTCTACGTTTATCTTCATTTGAAATTATTTCAATTCTTGCAAACTCCATGTACTCAAAGTTTTTTTTAGACTTCAATTGGATCGTTTGTGTTGCCCACGAAATTTAGAAATTATAATTCATAAACTACGTCTAATTGCTTGGAAAACTAAATATTCAAAAAATGTTTTCTGCATGTGTTCTGCTATTATATCAGTCCATCATATATTGTTTTATTGCCCTGTGTTCATTGCCTCGTATAAAAGCAAAGGAATAGATCTAAGAAAAAAAGGAAATATCCAAAGTGTTCTGGGTGATTCCGAGTTGCATGTCCTAATATCATTTGCAGAAAGTATTTGCCAGTCACCAGTTTGACAGTTACTGTGAATAAAATTTTTATAAACTTATCATCATCCATTACATTCCTCACCCTTTCTTTCACCTTTCCCCTCATCCCCTTTTCAGGACATTCTTAAGTGAATGCACCATTGTCTAAATCACCTTGTAGTGAATGACATTAAACTGATGAGAAGAAGAAGAAGAATTCAGTCAAGGAAATGGCACAGTGACCTCGATGCTCCAGTTTATTCCAGGTCACAATAGAAAAAAAGAAATCTGTTAGAGATAAGAGGAAACATGTTGTTTGTGTGACTGTGCCAGGTTTTGAGGAGTAACGTGACCCGCCATTATCATCTCCACTTATCTTCTCCCTACACTTCTTCGGGAGTTACCTAGGCACTGCACTTTTTTATTTTTTAGGGCAGTGTGTTGTGAGTAGACTGACCCTGGCGGAGCTCACCCTTATCTAGGTAGTAAAGTGCATGCTAGGTATATTTGTATCGTCCTACCTGGCCTACTTTTCTATAATTTGCGAAAGATTGATGAGGTTTTGAACCATGTGTGCAAGGTGTTATGCACGTTGGGTATCTGATTAGTTGGTTGAAGGATTGATTAATTAATCAAGTAGTTGCTGAATTGATTAGTCAGGTGGTTTTTTGTTTTTGTCTGATTAATTGGTTGTTAGATAGATAGATAGATCACCATGTGCATATGCCAGGGACCTGTCAATATAAACAGCAGCACCGCCTTTTAGAAAATCTGTGCTAGGAAATCCCTCTTTTCGTTTCTGCCTTGTATTGTTCTTTTTTTCCCTGTCACCCCCTTCTTGTCTGTTTTCTGCCTTCTTGGTCCATTCTCCTGCCTTCTCTCCCACACCAAAGTAGGATGCGCTGGGCCTGATTTGTCAGGTGCTTAACGGCAGCGCAACGCATTTTCGCTCGTTGTGAGGGACAGCAATAATAATAATAATAATAATGATAATAATAATAATAATAATAATAATAATAATAATACATGGAATTTATATAGCAATAATTGCTGTCTGAGCCTTCGAGGACAAAGAAGAGAAGTTGGATAGCTAAGTGAACTGAGGATGGGTGGAGAAGTTGTTGTCAGAAGGAGAAGAAATCTTTACCCTACTGGTTTCTTATTGTACAGCTCCCTAGTTTGTTTGTTGGTTTGATTTTCCTAGTATTTTTGGTGAACATGTTTTTTTTTTTTTCTTCTTCTTAATTTGATATTGCTACCACAGAAACAAAAGTGTTGGCACACACACACACACACAAACACAGAGTGTGCGCTCACACTCAGTGCACACACGCACATACACTGCACACACAGACACAGACACACAGACACATACACACATAGTCTACCCCTCCATCCCTTCTACTCTCCCCCTCCACCCCAACAAAAACCACCACCACACACACACACACACACCACACACACACACACACACACACACACACACACACACACACACACACACACACACACACACACACACACACACACACACACTCACGCACGCACACACACACACACACACACACACACACACATACACACACACACACACACACACACACACACACACACACACACACACACACACACACACACACACACACACACAAAGAGAACAGTTACAAGTTTTTATTCATGATTTGGAATCGAACCAGTGACTGGATCACATTTTTGTTTTGCAGACAGACACAGAAGGAAAACAAAACAGCAGAAAAACAGCTTAGGGGGAGGCGGTGGTATAGTAGGTATGCTGGGGTCGGAGTCCAAACAGATTGACCAGACTCTGGAACCTGAAACAGAGGTCACAAACAAGGTCAGCAACCGTGGAACTGACCATTCGTGACTCTACACTATGTTAGGACGGGATAGCACAATTGTCAGCACATTGCGCTGGCAATTTGACGACCCGAGTGCGACTCCCGTTCGAGGGATTTTCCCCCTGGAGTTAACATCAGTGCTGACTCTACTCTCCCCAAAAGTCTTTCGTATGAGACTTTAAACCGAGGCCCCTTGTGCAAACGCACGCAGAACATCTTGTGCAAATGTTAAATCCTGTTCCACTTTTCGTAAGAGTAGGCCATTGTGTGCCGGTGGGAACAGATGGCATGATTTACAAAACTGCATACACACAGGGACTGGATGAAAAAAGCATATGAGTGCTAATTCCATTATCCTCGATATAAAAGAGTAAATAAATAAATAAGGATACAACACAACGTCAGATGATGAATATATATATATATATATATATATATATATATATATATATATATATATATATATATATATATATATATATATATATATATATATATATATAATATATACGTATATATATATATATTTTTTTTATACCACATTCAAAACCATACCATACCATACCATACCATACCATACCATACCATACCATACCATACCATACCATACCATACCATACCATACATACCATACCATACCATACCATACTTATTCTTGTTCTTCTATATCGAGGATAATGGAATAAGCACTCATGTACTTTCTTACATCCAGTCCCCGTGTGTATGCAGTTTTGTAAATGTCGTCTGTTCCCACCGCCACACGATGGCCTACTCTTACGAAAAGCGGAACAGTGTTTAACCTGTGCGCAAGATGTACCATACCATACTATACTATACCAATACGATACGATACCATGCCATGCCATACCATGCCACACCGTATCATGCCATGCCATTCCATGCCATGCCATACCATGCCACACTGTATCATGCCATGCCATGCCATGTCATGCCACTTGATGAAAGCAAAGAAGGAGGAGGAGTTGAAGAAGAAAAAGAAGAATAGGGAGAAGGAGGAGGAGAAAAGAGAGAAGGATTTGAAGAGGAAGAATCTGAACCAGAGGAAGAAGAATTTGAAGAATTAGAAGCATCATCATCAGCAGCAGTAGTAGTAGTAGCACAGTATAGTAGTAGTAGTAGTAGTAGTAGTAGTAGTAGTAGTAGTAGTAGTAGTAGTAGTAGTAGTAGTAGTAGTAGTAGTAGTAGCAACAGCAGCAGCAGCAACAGTAGTATTAGTAGTAGCAGCAGCAACAGTAGTATTAGTAGCAGCAGTAGCAACAATAACAGCAGGAGCAGTAGCAGCATCAGCATCAGCAGCAGACAGCAGTAGCAGCAGGAGCAATAGCAACAACAATAGCATCATCATCATTAGCACTAGCAGGAGGAAGAATATCAGCACTGACGATTTGCAGAGCGGGGTGCAGACGGTGTGCACCAGGTGAGACTCGTCCACAGCGAAGGAGTTGTGGCAGGTGGCCTCGCAGCGCTGCTCCGTCACGTCAGAGCCCACAGTGTCCAGGATCTGCTGCACCTTCTGCTTGATGAACTGGATGTCGATCAGGTCTGCACAGCACAGGGCAGGGGACACACACACACCGTATGATGGTGGTGAGGAGGATGAGGACGATGGTGAAGGTGATGAGGGTGAGGATGAGGGTGAGGAAGAGGATGGTGAGGATGGTGAGGATGATGATGTTGAGGATGATGTTGAGAATGAGGGTGAGGGTGAGGATGATGGTGAGGGTGATGAGGGTGAGGATGATGGTGAGGAAGAGGATGGTGAGGATGGTGAGGATGATGATGTTGAGGATGATGTTGAGAATGAGGGTGAGGGTGAGGATGATGGTGAGGGTGATGAGGGTGAGGATGATGGTGAGGAAGAGGATGTTGAGGATGATGTTGAGGATGAGGGTGAGGGTGAGGATGATGATGATGGCGAGGATGATAGTGAGGACGAGGGTGATGGTGATGATGATGAGTAGGAGGATGGTGAGGATGATGGTGAAGGTGATGGTGATGATGAGGAGTAGGAGGATGGTGAGGATGATAGTGAAGATGATGATGATGGTAAGGATGAGGGTGATGATGGGGATTGTGGTAATGGAGGGGCGTGATGATGGTTCAGGTTGTAAAGATAAGATTGGTGATGAACTGGATGTAGTGGAGTCGGCACTGATGTTAACTCCACAGGGAAAAAATCCCATTGAACGGGATTCGAACCCGAGTCAGCAGATCGAGAAACATACACAAGGAGATGTGCGTGTGTTTTGTGCACAGATCTTTGGTTCATAGTCTCCTCCGAAGGACAGGTAGCTAGGGGGAATAGCGTTGGATCCCATGTCCGCTGCAGAGAAAAACTACATCCCCTCAAACAGATGTTACTTAGCTAAGGATTCCAACCCAGGCGCTCATATCACAACTTTGTCGTGCTAACCTCAAGGACCTACGCTAAGATGAGACCAACAATAACATGTGTGCTTTCTGCCCGCTTGTTCCATTCTCCTACTTTTTTCCCCTTTTTCCAGAAAAGACATGAATAGATAACAATTCTCTCTTATACCTTAGAAGTCGAATGCGCTAGGCCTGACTATACTTGTCTGGCGCTTAAAACGGTAGTGTGATGCATTTTCCCATATTCCGATACTTTATTGTTTCAAAAACCGAGAAATTTTAGCTCCTAAGACAGGCAACAACAGTTGCTGTTTGAGGGTTTGACGACGAGAGAAGAAGAAGGAGAAGAAGAAGAAGATGCAGGGTGAGGTGTACAGTGCAGTGCCCTGTGTGTTAATTAATTAACTTACGGTTGAAGCCGAAGTCGAGGAAGCGTTTCTCCACGGACATGGAGAAAGCAAAAGGCAGCAGGACCAGGAGAACCACAGCAATCTTCATGGTGATGGTAGTCTGCCCACACAACATTATCGCCGTCATCATCATCAACATCATCATCGTTGTCGCCGTTATCATCGTCGTAATCATCACTGCCACCACCATTATCAGCACTTCCACTACCACCATCATCTCGAGTCATGTTAATCACCACAGCTGGTGTCAGCAGCAGCATTTTATTTTTTAAATCATTAAAAAAATTATACCACTTTATGTCACAGCAGACTCCTCTCCGTGAAATTCGAGCTGCTCTCCTCGGGAGAGCGTGTCGGCACAAGTGCAGCGCTACCCATTATTTTTTCTGTTCACTGTCTGCAACTATCGTTGTTTCCCTCTCAGAGTGGTTTTTTCTACATTTTGCCAGGGACAACCCTCCTGTTGCCGTGGGTTTTTTAACGTGCGCTAAATAATGATGTGTAGCACACAGGACCTCGGTTTATCGTCTTACTCATGGTCTAATGGATGGGGGGAAAAGTTTTGGGTCCAAACAGGATTCAAACCACCGCACACTCCGACCAGGACTTTTTGCTTTCTAGGCAGGCGCGTTACCTCTAGACCACTGATCTAGTAGTAGCAGCAGCAGTAGAAGTTGTAGTAGTAGTATTGGTAATAGTAGTTGTGCGGCAGCAACAGAAGAAGTAGGAGCAAGCAGCAACAGAAATATTAGAATCATCATTATCATGATTGTACATTCATCATATTTTGTATTGCTATATATTGCATCGCACAATTCGCAGGTGTGTCTCGATTTAGTAACACGACGCTGCGACAGGGCAATGATCGCACGGGAGGTAATCTACTCACCGCCCCATCACACATTGTATTGTATCGTATCATATCGTATCGTATCGTATCGTATCGTATCGTATCGTATCGTATAGTATAGTATAGTATAGTATAGTATAGTATAGTATAGTATAGTATAGTATAGTATAGTATAGTATAGTATAGTATAGTATAGTATAGTATCGTATCGTCTAGTCTAGTCTAGTCTAGTCTTATCTAGTCTAGTCTAGTCTAGTCTAGTCTAGTCTAGTCTAGTCTAGTCTAGTCTATACAATTTTCCGTCACGGCACATAACTCGGCTTGAAGTTCATGCTGCTCTCCCAGGGAAGAGCGTGTCGCCGCAAGAGCAGCATGGTGTCTTTTTTGTTTCAGTTTTCTTTTCGTTCTTCAGCTAGTAGCTCCGAGGCTTACGAATAGTGAGATTGTTGCGTTCAGGTAGCTGCATTCCGACCCCGGGGAAATATTTAACGATTAAACCTCCCGATCTTGTCAGGACATATAGGAGGTACCGCACTGTTCTGTCCGATTTTTAACTGTCCTCGATTCTTTTGACGTTCACGAGTCTGTAAGTACAGGGGCCTGACTGGATTAGGGTCTCCCAAAGAGTTTCAATTTAAATTCAAAGGTTTGGTTCGAAATTCAAAAGTACTTCAGGTTAAAACCAGTTATTGTCTGTATGAGTATTTTTTTCCCTATAAGAGTGGATTTCTTTTTTCCTTTACAGTTTTGTCAGGGACAGCCCTTTTGTTGCCGTGGGTTCTGTTACGTGCACTAAATGTATGTTGCACACGGGACCTCGGTTTAATGTTTCATCATCACTGTCTTCTTTGTGCACAGAGATACTAACCATTAAACAGACCATGTATAAATATACAGACACACAACCCCTCCCCCCACCACCAACAGACAGAACCCCCAAATAGTAAATAAATGCTTTTTTATAAATAGATAATTAGAAATAAAAAGACAAGTACATAAATATTATAAATTACATAGAGAAATAAAGAAAAACAGTTTTAAAAGCTCATTTTCTTAAAAGCAGGGGCTATATTAGATCTACTGAATGAAAATTAATATTCACGTAAAACGAAACAAACAAAACCGAAAAAGTAGAAATAAGAATGATACGAAATATAGATAAAATAAAACCAGGCAAGTTAGACTAAAATAAAACATACAAAATTGATTCCAACTAAAAAGAAAAACTGCACCAAAATAAGATAAAAAATACCAAACTCAACTACTCTAAACTAAAATAAAATAAGTCATGCTGAAGTCAGAAGCGCTGGGCCTAGTCAAGTGAGGCGTTTAACGGCAGAGCAACGTATTTTTGCTCGTATGACAGACAACAGTAGTTGCTGTCTGAGCGTTGGACGAAGAAGAAGAAGAAGAAGAAGAAGAAAAGAGAAGAAGAAGAAGAAGAAGAAGAAGAAGAAGAAGAAGAAGAGGAAGAAGAAGAAGAAGAGGAAGAAGAAGAAGAAGAAGAAGAAGAAGAAGAAGAAGAAGAAGAAGAAGAAGAAGAAGAAGAAGAAGAAGAAGAAGAAGAAGAAGAAGAAGAAGAAGAATTTGAAGTAGAATTTAAAGAAAA
>CM060327.1:39104232-39113487 GCA_030674155.1 Stramonita haemastoma | reverse complement strand
TGGTCAATCTGTTTGGACTCCGACCCCAGCTTACCTAAATATACCACCGGCTCCCCCTAAGCTGTTTTTCTGTTGTTTTGTTTTCCTTCTGTGTCTGTCTGCAAAACAAAAATGTGATCCAGTCACTGGTTCCATTCCAAATCATGAATAAAAACTTGTAATGTTCTCTTGTGTGTGTTGTGTGTGTGTCGTGTGTGTGTGTGGTGTGTGTGTGGTGTGTGTGGTGTGTGTGTGTGTGTGTGTGTGTGTGTGTGTGTGTGTGTGTGTGTGTGTGTGTGTGTGTGTGGTGTGTGTGTGTGTGGTCTGTGGGGGGGGGGGGAGGGGGAAGGTAGAAGGGATGGGGGGTAGACTTGTGTGTATGTGTCTCTGTGTGTGTGTCAGTGTGTGTGTGCAGTGTGTGTGCGTGCTGCACTGAGTGTGTTTTGCACTTGTGTTTGTGTGTGTGTGCCGAACACTTTTGTTTCTGTGGTAGCAATATCAAATTAAGAAGAGAAAAAAAAATGTTCACCAAAAAATACTAGGAAAATCAAACAAACAAAGAAACCAGGGCGATGTACAATAAGAAACCAGTACAGTAAACTTTTCTTCTTCTTCTGACAACAATTTCTCCACCTATCCTCAATTCACTTTTCTATCCAACTTTTCCTCTTTGTCATCGAACGCTCAGACAGCAACTATTGCTGTCTCCCATAATGAGCGAAAATGCGTTGCGCTGACAAATCAGGCCCAGCCTATTCTACTTTGGCGTGGGAGAGAACTGTTCATTAGAGTCTTTCTGGGGAAAAATGGCAGGAGAATGGACCAAGAAGGCAGAAAACAGACGAGAAGGGGGTGACAGGGGAAAAAAAGAACAATACAAGGCAGAAACGAAAAGAGAGATTTAAAAAAAAAAAAAGAGGGAATTCCTAGCACAGATTTTTTCAAAAGGCGGGGCTGTGTTTATATTGACAGTCAATACAAAGTCAATTGAAAGTCAATACAGAACTACTGGCAACAGGAAATCACTTTCACCTACCTCCCCAACTACCACACCCCTCCACACCCCTCCCCCTCCCCCCCCACCTCCCCACCCCTCCCCCCACCCCCTCCCCACCCCTCCCCCCCTCCCTCACCCCTCCCCTCCCCTCCCCCCCTCTCCCTAGCACAAACATGGGAAGATAGACAACACATCACTCCAAAGCTCGGAGCATTTCAAGTTGGGGCAGATCCCCCTTAAGGATCTGCAATTCCTAACTCACACCTTCATTTTTGCCATTCACATTTTTACAACTTACATTAAACCAATAACTTCAAATTCCAAAGGTGTCTTTTACTATATCTTCACAAAACGAAAAACATTATGTCTACAATCATTTACTTTCGCCTTGTACTTCTTTCACACACTTCAACACAAAGTCAACAATTTCATATCAAAACTAATGCTTCATTTCCATCAGATGAAACCTTTCATCTGGACTACAAAGCAACTGCAAACAATTCAAAGGGATGCAACTCTTTAAAAGGATATGTACCTGTCAAGAGGGAAGTAATATTCATATCAAGTACCACACACACACACTTTCTCAATGATTTGCAACAATATTTATCACTAATTGCTTAACACTGCATACTCACTTCATCTCATGGCAAAATGTTAACCAGTTATGTTCAACTTTTACTTTATGCCCATGATACCATTTTATTCTCCACTACAAAGAAGGTGTTCTCATTAGAAACTTGTAAATCTGGTGAAAATCAAAATCTTGACATTCAGTCACAATAGATCTCGTAATAATTATGTAAATAACACAAAAGGGTAATAATTATGTAAAATAGCAGAAAAGTGTAATAATTATGTAAAATAGCAGAAAAGCCCTTGAAGTTCTTAACAGTTTTAAATATTTAGGAATCAACTGCTTATGATAAAGCTGCTAAAGTCATGTTTAACTTGATAAGGACTGCACAGCAAATAGAACTACATATACATGTGGCACTTGATTTATTCCATTAAATTGTTGTACTTGTTTTGTTGTAGGGATGTGACATTTGGGGATATGAAAATATAGCAATAAGTTCATAAGTTTCAGTTGAAGTTTTAAAATATAGTTTTCCTTTAGCCCTCTTGCATTTAGATTCTCTGAACACAAACTGCTTCTAGATTTCGCATTCCATCACGAAATCAGGTCAGGCACACATGCTTGCTAGCCTTTTCCTCCTTTTAAATACTATACCAGCAGCTACAATTACTTCCAGATTCTCAGCAGGGCTTCTACTTCTAGCCTGATAGAGCTTTGACATGTGGTAGCAATTAGTGATGGTCACAGACTGATGGAAATCTATTGTGTGTAAATCCCAGCAAATCCGGATTCAGAGGGGGCAATTATTCAATCCCAGCAAATCCAGGTTCGGACTAAGAGGTTTAGTATATGGAGAAACAGGCAGATATCCCTTGAGAGAGTTTGGTCTCTGTTGGAATGGTGGTGCCTTTCTGGATGCAGCTGCTCCATTTCCAGTATGAAAAACTGCCATCAAGTGTTTACCACATAGTGAAAGATTTACTTGACAAATGCTTAATTCAATCAGCATGGCTAAATATGATTTTTAAAAATATCTTAGTACAATGTGGATTTGACTTTGTGGAAGAGACAGTTATGTTCAAGTATTAATTTTCTTCAAGTATTTAAAAGTTCACATATCAAAGTTAAAAGTTCACATATCAAAGCCTTCTTAATATAAAATTTTGTTAATGAATAGGAGAAGTGAGCCTTGGGATGATAGAAGACACTGTTATTATAGAAATTTGAAGATCGATTTTGGTAAGGAAAAATATATAACTTGTCTACCAAATATATGTTTACGCTTTATAAAAAAAAATTGTTGTAGTTGTAACAAGTTCCAATTGAGGATGGACATTTCCATAACATACCACAGGAATAAAAGATGTGTTCAAAATACAATATATCTGTTCTATGGGGATGAATTTTTTTTATGATGGATTGTCCCCACTTTATAAATTTACACAAGCTTTTAATCCTCAGCATTTTCAACCCTTGTCCAGTTATAAACTTTGATGGCTGATAAAATGTAAATCTCGAAAAGTTCTCCTGTCTCTTAAAATTCATAAGATGTGCAGGTACTACTTGAAAATTCATTTGTTGTCATCACATGTATACATTGTGTATTTTAAAGAAATTGATAAGTTTTTAAAATGTTTGAGGTTTTAATACTATTTGTTTGTCATTTTGTGATGAACTCATTTTGTGGTGGCACCATTGGAGGATGCAATTTCTGTCTTTTTTGCCAAGTGGTTATAAACCATACACTTTCTTTTGTTGAAATAAGAGACATATGATTGAGTTCTGTCTATTCAATAAGTTTATCAATATCTGCCTGCATATCACTCACAAGCTGGTTTGGACCACTGCTGTTACATGGAATTGATGTATCATCAACAAATATTTGACATAAACGATGAATATGCAGCAGAGGTAGGTTGTTATTATTAGAGATAGAGAAAAGAAGAGGTCCTAGTTTTGACCCCTGTGGTATTCCATATTTCACGGTTAATAAGGTGGATCTCCTAGGCCCAGTTTCAACAAGCTGTTGATGATTACCCAGAAATGGGTGTAAAACCTTAATGCTTGGTTAGCAATCTTATGGCATTTTAATATTTGAATGAAAAGATACAGTTATACTGCAGATGAACGTTGCTCAACTGTATTTAGAGTTTTTGACACATTCTAGCGCCTGATAAAATATTTTTAGGGCAATATTACCTCCCCTTCCAAGGCTATTATAAAGAGTGAGATTCCTTTTTATTGTTTAAAGTCACTAAGAATTCCAGAGAAAAGTCTATATGTAATGGAAATGAAACATCACTTCTTACGTAAAATTGTAGACTGTGCTGTTTAGCTATGTGAAACAGGGTGTGGTGGACCAAAATGTTTGAAAGTAGGCTTTTATTTTCAAATTGTGAATAGATATAGAAAAGGACACCTTTAAATTGTGGACTTGTTAGTCTAATATATAGGTTTTAAAACTCTGAAGACAACAAGTTAAGCTTTGAGTTAGGAACTGCAGATCTGTAGGTGGATCTGCCCCTAACTTCTAATCCTCCTCTTTGGAGGAGATGTGTTGTCTATCTTCCCATGTTTGTGCTAGTGAGAAGCATAGGGAAGGGGGAAGAAGGATAGGGGGAGGGAAGAAAGGGAGCAGAAAGACAAGAGGAGGGGAGGGGGAGACAGAGGGGGTGGAAGGAGGGGGAGGGGTGGGGGGAGACAGAGGGGAGAGAGGGGAAGGGGGGGAGACAGGGGAGAGAGGGGAAGGGAGACGGGAAGGGAGGAGGGGAGGGAGGGGGAGGGAGGGAGGGAGGGGGAGGGATGGGGGAGGGAGGGAGGGGGTAGATCGGGGAGAGGAGGGAGGGGTAGAATGGGGAAGGGGAGAGAGGGGTAGATGGAGGGTGGGAGGGGGACGGGTGGGGGTAGAGAGGGAAGGAGGGGTGGGGAGTAGAGGGGGGGGAGGGAGGGGTGGGATAGGGGGGGAGGGAGGGGGTAGAGAGGGGAGGGGTGGGAGTAGAGGGTCCTCAGACCCTTTTGAGACGGCCTTAACCACACAAAACTAACTACAACACACTTCTTCTTCAAATTCTCCAAATTCTTCATATTCTTCTTCAAATTCTTCTTCAAATTCTTCCTCTTCAAATTCTTCTCCTTCAAATTCTTCTTTAAAATCTTCCTCAAAGTCTTCAAATTCTTCTTCAAATTCTTCTTCTTCCTCAAATTCTTCTTTCTCAAATTCTTCTTCTTCTTCAAATCCTTCCTATTCTTCTTTTTCTTCTTCTTCTTCTTCAAATTCTTCTTCTTCGCATTCTTCTTCTTCTTCTTGAAATCCTTCTTCTTCTTCAAATTCTTCTTCTTCTTCTTCAAATCCTTCTTCTTCTTCTTCAAATCCTTCTTCTCTTTCAAATTCCTCTTCTTCAAATTCTTCAAATTCCTCTTCAAATTCTTCAAATTCTTCTTTGTTGTCGCCGTCGATTGCTGTTAAGCGCCTGCCAAGTCATCTCCAGTGCATCCCACTTCGGCATGGGAGAGAATTATTATCTTTTAAGTCTTTCGGGGAGGGGGGGTGGAGGGCTGAGGCCAGAGAACGGACCAGAAAGCAGAAAAAAGACAAGAAGGAGCTGACAAAAACAACGGGAACAAGGAAAAAAACAAACAGAGGAATAGAAAAGAAGGAACTCCTAGGACACAATTTCCAGAAGGTGGGGATGCTATTTGTACTGACAGACCCCCGGCATCCCCTCAAAAGCACTCGCTTTCCCCAAGCTAAGGTTAAGCAGCATCGATCTTGCTTACCAAGTGGATGGGTGACCTTTTGCGCGTCTTGGTTTCGGTACAGTCCCCCAGTTCGCCCAGCTGCAAATGGGTACCTGCCCTCTTTAGAGTCAGGGAAGGTAAAGCATCGAGGGAGAGAAGATGGGCGCTGCCCTCAATATGCTGGCTCCTAGGGAAACTGAGGTCTCTGATGCCTCGCTCCCCTACGACCACATAGGTTATGGGACACCTTTACCTTTATAAGTCCAGTTACCTTTACCTTTATCCGATAAACATGTACCCCCATCCTTGCAAGGTCTTTGTAATATTTCACAGTCCATTTTTCTGTCTGTCTGTCTGTCTGTCTGTCTATCTGTCGTCTGCCTCCCTGTCTGTCTGTCTGTCTGTCTGTCTGTCTGTCTGTCTGTCTGTCTGTCTGTCTGTCTGTCTGTCTGTCTGTCTGTCTCTCTCTCTCTCTCTCTCTCTCTCTCTCTCTCTCTCTCTCTCACACCACACACACACACACACACACACACACACACACACACACACACACACACACACACACACACACACACACACACAAGTCTAAAATCACATGTTAGTGGATAGACGTTAAAATGAACACACACACACACACACAACACACACACACACACACACACACACACACACACACACACACACACACACACACAACACACACACACACACACACACACACATACACACACACACAAATCGGCATCATACAATCTTTTTTTTTCTTTTTATTCCGCAAAAGAACAATTATTAATACAATTTTTTGAAGTGGGGTGATGTGACGTGATGTTGATGCTGACTTTGTGACTTTGTTGTCATGTTTTGAATGCATGCCTGGTCAAAGTACAGGAGTTTTATCTGAAACAATATGCGTTTTGTCTGTTCGGTGTGGTTGGGTTTTTCTTTTAAGGTGTGGGCTTATCTGAGATAAGCACAGTATAAATACTGTTTTGCTTTTCCTTGTCTCCATTCACTTGAACTGAGAAGTTAGGTTGTTGCTGCTCAACTCAAAGTAAGTTGCATGTTTTTGTGGTTTCTAATTTCGTATCCATTTCTTCTTCTTCTTCAAATTCTTCAAATTCTTTTTCTCCTTCTTCTTCAATTCTTCTTCTTCAAATTCTTCTTCTTCGCAATTCTTCTTCTTCAAATTCTTCTTCTTCTTCAAATTCTTCTTCTTCTTCAAATTCTTCTTCAATTCTTCTTCAAATTCTTCAAATTCTTCTTCAATTCTTCAATTTTTTCTTCTTTTCTTCATCCAACGCTCAGACAGCAACTGTTGTCTGTCATATCAGCGAAAATGCGCTGCACCGCCGTTATGCGCCTGACAAGTCAGGCCCAGCGCTTCCGACTTCGGCAAGGTAGATACTTGTTATATTTTAGTCTTTCTGGAGGAAAAAAAAAAGTCCAGTAAATGGACCAGGAAGGCAGAAAATAAGACAAGATGGGGGTGACAGAAAGAAAAGGGACAAGGCGGAAACAAAGAGAGGAATAGAAAAGATGGACTTTTTAACACAGATTTTTCAAGAGGTGGGGATGCTATTTATACTGATAGGCCCCTGGCATCCCATTGGGAGGGTATCCATTTTCTTTCCATTAAGATTTTTTTTTCCTTTAATTCTGCACTACTTTGTCTCTCAAATTTAAAATCACTTTGTTTCAAAAACTGTATTTATTTTGTTTAAGCCCACTTTATTTTATTTCAACTCTTTTATTTCTTCTACTTTGCCTAACGCTCAGACAGCAATTACTGTTGTCTGTCATACGAGCGAAAATACGTTGCGCTGCCGTTAAGCGCCTGACATGACTAGGCCCAGTGCTTTCGACTTCAGCGTGATTTATTTCATTTTACTTTAGATTAGTTGAGTTTGGTGTTTTTTATCTTATTTTGGTGCAGTTTTTCTTTTTAGTTTGATTCAATTTTATTTGTTTTATTTTAGTCTAACTTGCCTGGTTTTATTTTATCTATATTTCGTATTATTCTTATTTCTACTTTTTTGGTTTTGTTTGTTTCGTTTTACGTGAATATTAATTTTCTTTCAGACCTAATATAGCCCCTGCTTTTAAGAAAATGAGCTTTTAAAACTGTTTTTCTTTACTTGTCTATGTAATTTATGATATCTATGTACTTACTTGTCTTTTATTGCTAATTATCTAAAAAAAAAATGTATATATATATAATATATATAAATTAAAGCATTTATTTACTATTTGGAGGTTCTGTCTGTCGGTGGTGGGGGGAGGGGTTGTGTATCTGTATGTTTATACATGGTCTGTTTAATTGGTTTGTATCTCTGCGCACAAAGAAGACAGTGATGATGAGACATTAAACCGAGGTCCCATGTGCAGCATCCATTTAGTGCACATAACAGAACCAACGGCAACAAAAGGGCTGTCCCTTTGCAAAATTGTCCAGGAAAAAAAGAAATCCACTCTTACAGGGAAACAAATACTCATACAGACAAGAACTGGTTTTACACGGAAACACTTTTCAATTCCGAACCGAACCTTTGATTCTAAATTGAAACTCTTTAGGAGACCCTAATCCAGTCCGGCCCCTGTGCTTACGGACTCGTGAACGTCAAAAGAATCGAGGACAGTTAAAAATCGACAGAGCAGGGAGGTACCTCCTAGATGTTTTGACAAGATTGGGAGGTTTAATCGTTAAATGTTACTCCAGAGTCGGAATGCAGCTACCTGAACCCAACAGTCTCATTATTGGTAAGCCTCGGAGCTCTAGCTAAGGAACGAAAAAAAACTGAAACAAAATAATCATAGCACTGCTCCTTGCGGCGACACGCTCTTCCTGGGAGAGCAGCATGAACTTCAAGCCGAGTAATGTGCCGGGACTGAAAATCGTACATACAATACAATAAAATACAATACAATACAAAACAATACAATACAATACAATACAATACAATACGATGCGATACGATGCAATACAATACAATACATACAATACAATACAATACAATACAATACAATACAATACAATACAATACAATACAATACAATACAATACAATACAATACAATGTGTGATGGGGCGGTAAGTAGATTACCTCCGTGCGAACATAACCCTGTCGCAGCGTTGTGTTACAAAATCGAGACACACCTGCGAATTGTGCGATGTAATACATAGCAACAAAATAATGATAAATGTACAATCATGATAATGACGATACTACTATTTCTGTTTCTGCTTGCTCCTACTACTTCTGTTGCTGCCGCTGCTATTACTAGCCACTATTACAGCCACTACTACTGTTGCTACTGCTGCTGCTACTACTACTACTACTACTGGTGTTGCTACTACTACTACCACCACTACCACTACTACTACTACTACTATTACTACTGCTACTACTACTACTACTACTACTACTACTACTACTACTACTACTACTACTACTACTACTACTACTACTACTACTACTACTGCTGCTGCTGCTGCTGCTGCTGCCACCAGCAGTGGTGATTAACATGACTCAAGATGATGGTGATGATGATGATGGTGTGTGGTGGTGGTGAGATGATGTGATGATGATGATGATGTTGATGATGACGGCGATATTGTTGTGTGGGCAGACTCCCATCACCATGAAGATTGCTGTGGTTCTCCTGGTCCTGCTGCCTTTTGCTTTCTCCATGTCCGTGGAGAAACGCTTCCTCGACTTCGGCTTCAACCGTAAGTAAATTAATTAATCAATTAACACACAGACCACGGCACTGCACTGTGCACCTCACCCTGCATCTTCTTCTTCTTCTCCTTTCGTCCTTGATTGCTCAGACAGCAACTATTGTTGCCTCTCTTACGAGCTAAAATTTTTCTCTGTTTCTAAGTATTGGAATTTGGAAAATGCGTCACACTACCGTTTTAAGCGCCAGACAAGTATAGCCAGGCCTAGCGCATTCGACTTATT
>CM060327.1:39094232-39099232 GCA_030674155.1 Stramonita haemastoma | reverse complement strand
TCCCCAAAAGTCCTTCGGATGAGACTTTAAACCGAGGTCCTGTGTGTAAACGCACGCAGAACATCTTGCGCTCACTTTAAATCCTGTTCCGCTTTTCGTAAGAGTAGGCCATCGTGTGCCGGTGGGAACAGATGACATTTACAAAACTGCAAACACACGGGGACTGGATGTAAAATAGCACAAGAGTGCTCATCCCATTATCCTCGATATAAAAGAATAAAATAAAATAAAATAAAAAATAAACACACACACACACACACACACACACACACACACACACACACACACACACACACACACACACACACACACACACACACACACACACACACACACACACACAGTATAAGTTTCCCCTGCTAAACTGTCTGGGAACTTAAGGAACAGCAAGAATCCTGTCTGTTAAGTTTTCTCTACCTTCATTAGACTTAACTTCGATGCCTTATTTTTTATAACTTTTAGGGTGTAAACACATACATTGTAGGCTAGAAAGTTTGCATTCACTCTGTTTATTTCCTTAAACTCCTCCGATTTTGAAATGGTGTCGTTTTTTTGCGGAAGATGATACAATCTGTACACACCTTTCTCAAATCCTATGTTTATCAATGTTTCATTTTTTGTTCATCAAATAAGAAGGCTTTGCTCTATGTTATTAAAATGAATGATACTATCAGAAATAACATGTAAACTTTGTTCAAAGAATTCGAAATGTGTAAACATACAATTTTCTGTTCTATAGCATTGTGTTCAAATATCCAGCTACATAGTGCATGTATGTTGTTCAGTTACAATTTTGTCTATTGATATTTTGTATTAAAATAAAATAAAAACAAAAAACAGACAAACAAACAAACGAACAAAACAAACAAACAAAAAGCCCACCACCACCATATCCCTGAAGGGATGACAAGAAATAAAGAATTTGAAATATGAACCAAAAAACGAGTACAAATTATCCATGTAGTACAGTTTTCTTTAAAAAGCTAGGATACCCATGTAAACAAGAAAACAATTCATTCTAATGAACAGGGAATAGATCCACTTTCTGGTCAGGTGGGCATGTTATGAAGCCTTTCTGCTGGATGACGAAGGTACACACAATTTTTGTTTTAAACAGGAGCTTAAAACCAATTTGCAGGTTAGTTAAACATTTTAGATTGTAATTACTTGTATCGGAGTCGGAGTTACGCAAGCTGCTTACATTTTATATTGTTTTTCTGAAATATCCATTGGTGTTGCAAACAAATTGTTGTGTTATTATGTATAAACTAATGGACAGACGGACGGGTGGACGGGTGAACAGACGGACGCACGCACGCACGCACGTACGTACGTATGTATGTATGTATGCATGTATGTATGTATGTATGTATGTATGTATGGTATTATGTATGTATGTATGTATGTATGTATGTATGTATGTATGTATGCATGCATGCATGCATGTACGGATGCATGCGCATGAATGTATGCATGTATGTACGTATGTATGTATGTACGTATATATGTATGCATGCATGCATGCTAACTTATTCCTGAATATTCATGTGTAAAATATGATGTATCAAAGACTAATTTAAAATAAAGATAATAAAGGTAAGGCAATTTGTGATCTGATTTCATGAAAGGACAACTATGTCACGTACTGTAAGGTCATCAAAACACTGAATGCAACTGTTGTATTTTTTGTGAAAAGTTACCTCCCTTAAATCATTCTCTGACTAAAGACTGGTCAGCATGTCAATGACAGACATGTCACCGCTCAAAAACCCTGACAAAATCACACCACCTGTCCTTCTTATCTCTAAACAATAACATGGCAAAAATCCCACAACCTTTACTTCTTATCTCTAAACAATCAAATGCCTTTTTCTAATTTGACCTGAAAAAAGGCCGGGAATAGAAGTCACTGTGCCAGTTTCTTGACCTAAATTCTGGCAGACACATCGTCCATAATGCAGATCTTCAAATCGCAAAATGATTTCCACTTTATCTCTAAAACCTGCCTCCTTTGTTACATGCATCTGAAAAGTCTGAATTGAGAAACAGAAATATGGTCTTCGCCTGATTATAATTATCTACTTGACAATGTCGAGGGTCATTTAAAGCGGTGGACAGATAAACACAAGAATATATAAGTTACTTGGACACTAAGTCATTCCCAGACAAAAGCCCGTGTACGGTCGGGACAGGTTTGAAAAAAAAAAAAACTGGTGGAGACAAAGGAACATAGTTACTGTAGGAGGTAGGTTTCTTGATTTTATTTGAAGACATGGTAATATTTTTTCTTCCGACTCCACTCCCCCCACACACCCCCATAAAAGAAAAAAGTCCTTTGGATGAGACTGTAAGCAGAGGTCTCGTGTGTTAACGCACGCAAAACATCTTGCGCACATGTTAAAACCCGTTCCGCTTTTAAGAAGAGTAGGCCATTGTGTGCCGGTGGGAACGGATGTCAAAATTTACAAAACCGCATGCGCACAGGGACTGGATGTAAAAAAAAAAATTTTAAAGCACACGAGAGCTAATTCCATTACCCTCGAAATAAAAAAAGGATAAATATATCTTCTCAAAGTAAAAAAAAAAAAAATGCCTTTTTAAAAATGTCTTCTTCAATCACCAACTGTTTGTGACGGGACTTCAAAACTTCGAAACTTCACGCCATTATTCACGTTGTCTTTAATCTACTACCGATATGATTATATAATTATTCATTAGTGTCGTTACTTGTTACTGATTTCCGATAATAATGATGTGGGCAGATCATAATTCACTCTCCACCATGAAGCTGGCTGTCCTTTTCCTGGTGCTTCTACCGCTGACTGTCTCTGTGCCTGTGGAAAAACGGCAGCTGATAGATCTACACCTGACTCGTGAGTCTGTTTTTGTATCCTGCGAAATTGTGTTGTATCTCATGTCGTTTTGTTGTCTCGTATCGATGAAGAAAAACATCATGGTTTTTCGCCAGGTACGTTATAAAAATGGTAGGCATCCGCCTGTCTCGGAAGACTATTGAGTTGCGCTTTAGGCTCTAGAGTGCAAAGCCTGGGTAAGTATGGAGGGCAGGCATGCAGCAGACCCCCCCCCCCCAATCCCCACCCCATCTCCACATCGCTGGAATGGTCCATTGGAAAGGTAATCGCCGATAGGAGTGGCTCCAGTGCCACCAGAACGTTGCCATATACGCTATAAAAAAAAATCATAGTCACACTTACTGGTCTCACACATACCTACTAGAGCAAAATATCGATTAAAATGTTTGTTCGAGGTTTTGGCTTTTTAGTTGTTTGTTTGTTTGTTTGTTTGTTGGTGTGTGTGTGTGTGTGTGTGTGCGCGCGCGCGCGCGCGTGCGCGCGCGCGCGCGCGCGTTGTGTGTGTGTGTGTGTGTGTGTTTGTGTGTGTGCGTGCCTAAAAGTACTGCAAACGGCTATAGAGATGTCTTCTTCTTTGGGGGAGGAGGGAGGTTATGATCATAGAGTTAAGAATATTGTAAACAGGTATGAAGATGTCTCCTTTTTCGTGATGTTTCGTGCTTATCGCAATGTTTAAAGCATTGTTAATCGTAGAGAGATTGTCTTCTCGATTTGTGGTAGTTATTGTTGAGCTTAAAATATTGTAAAATGGCTACAACAATATCTTCTTGGTCACAGAGCTCTTCTCCGCCGAACGTTCAGACAGTAACAAATGTTGTCTGTCATATAAGCGAAAACGAAAAGGCATTGCACTGCCATTAAGCGTACAAGCCAGGCCTTACGCATCCGACTTCAGTCAGCATGGGTGAGAATTGATATATTTTTTTGCCTTTCTGGGCAACCAAAAAAGGCAAGAAAAATGGAACAAAAAGACAGATAATAGACAAGAAGGAGGTGACAGAAATCTAAAAGGAACAAACCCTTAAACAAAGACAAGGATAGATAAGAGGGAATTCTTAGCGCAGAATTTCCAGAAGGCGGGGTGTGCTGTTTTATACTGTCGGGGACCCAGGCATCGAAACCCGGAAATATCGTAGAGTTGAAAATGTTGCCTTCATCAATAGAGGTGTCTTCTTCACGTTGGTTGTGTGCAGCCGGGAGCTTGGTGCAGTACATGAGGCTGAAGGTGCAGCAGATCCTGAACGAGGCAGGCTCAGATGTGTCCGAGCAGCGCTGTGAGGCCACCTGCCACAGCACCCTGGGTGCTGAAGAGTCCAGCTTCCTCCACTCTGTCTGCACCCCCATCTGTCGATCGTGAGTTTTGTCTTGTTGTTGTTTTTGTTGTTATTGGTGTTGTTCTTCTTGTTGTTGTTGTTGTTGTTGTTGTTGTTGTGCTTTGTCTTCTTCTTCTTCTTCTTCTTCTTCTTCTTCTTCTTCTTCTTCTTCTTCTTCTTCTTCTTCTTCTTCTTCTTCTTCCTTCTTCTTCTTTTTCTCCTTTATCTTCTTCCTTCTTCTTCTTCTTCTTCTTCTTCTTCTTCTTCTTCTTCTTCTTCTTCTTCTTCTTCTTCTTCTTCTTCTTCTTTGCATTCTTCTTCTTTGCATTCTTCTTCTTTGCATTCTTCTTCTTTGCATTCTTCTTCTTTGCATTCTTCTTCTTTGCATTCTTCTTCTTCTTCTCGCTTTCACTGTCAGATGTGTCTGGGAAAAGTAATGGCATGTTCTTTCCAGCTCTGGCAATGGAGTTCCATACAAACACAGTCATCGAGGAATAAATGTGGGGGAAATGGTTTGATTAACAAAAAAATAAATTCCATACAATACTCAAGAAGCTCAACTTCATCCTGGGAGTCTTGTTAGTTACTTGGCATTGAGGAATAAAGTTGTGTTGCTAGGTACACTACTGAATGTTTTTGCTTTGAAAAGATAAAAAGGTGTCCCATAACCTATGTGGTCGTAAGGGAAAGAGGCATCAGAGACCTCAGCTTCTCTAGAGACCAGCATATTGAGAGCAGCGCCCATCTCCTCCCCCTCGCTGCTCTACCTTCCCTGACCCTAAAGAGGGCAGGTGCCCCATTTCCAGCAGGCTTT
>CM060327.1:39074232-39086732 GCA_030674155.1 Stramonita haemastoma | reverse complement strand
ATCAATTAATCAAGAACAATTCAAGACATCAACAACAAGAACAAAACAAAGCCTTCTCTTTCTTTTTTTTTACATCAAGACATACAAGACAGAAAAATATCGATGATTACAGATACTCACATGATGAGCGACCAAGGCAAACTCTGTGATGAACTGAACAACTCAGGACTATGCCACCGCTCAATTTATACTGTTTTACCCTTCAGATTAAAAGAAAAATAGCGATACAGAAAATACAGTACAACAAAATAAAATAATGATAATCACGATCAAGATAAAAACGAAAGGCGGCATGACCTCAAAGACTCAGGTCACGAACTTCGATTCCATTGCAATCATTCTACCAAACCCATCCCATGCAAATTCCCATAAAATGCACACGCACGCACGCGCGCGCGCGCGCGCACGCACGCACGCACACACACACACACACACACACACACACACACACACACACACACACACACACACACACACACACACACACACACACCACTCCCTTCTGTTGAAGAATAAGATTTTTTTTTAATAAATAAAAGATAAATCTGAAACAGGTACTAGGTCATTTTACTTAAGGGAGAGGAGTGTGAGAGATGAGGAGGGGAGAAAGGGGGAGGGGGCGGAGACTTCAGACATCAGATGATGTATTCAGTTAGGTCAAAGCCCCTTCTGTAGCCTAGGGGTAACAACATCCAAAAGTGCTAGTGTACAGGCGTTTACGGTCAAGTCTTCATTGTAACTAAATCATTCAATAACAATTTTATCATAGACTGAAAAATTCACATTACCCTACTATCTGTTATTCGCTTCCAAGACTTATACAGAAATACTGCTAGATTTTTTAAGTTTGCTCATTTTCAGGTGCCATAAGTTGCACTAGCCTGACCAGAGATGGGTAGTTCCAATGTCTTTGCAGAATCAATTCTTTTCTCAGGTCTCCAAGAACTGGACATTCCAAAACAAAGTGAATTTCATCTTGTGTTGCCAAATTACACAAATTACAAACAATGTTCTCATTATTGTCTTTTGCATTTCGTTTCAAAAGTACAGCAATATCTGATACAATGCATGCTTAACATACTTATTCATTTCTATCAACCTGTACTGCTCAATGTGCACAATAAGGTTGAGGGGAGGGAAGAGAGAGAGAGAGAGAGAGAGAGAGAGAGAGAGAGAGAGAGAGAGAGAGAGAGAGAGAGAGAGAGAGAGAGAGAGAGAAGAGAGAGAGAGAGAGAGAGAGAGAGAGAGAGAGAGAGAGACACACACACACACACACACACACACACACACACACACACACACACACACACACATAGACACAGACAAACAAAGACAAATAAACAAACAAGCACAGAGAGAGAGAGACAGACAGACAGATAGACAGACAGACAGATAGGCAGACAGATAGACAGACAGACAGATAGACAGGCAGACAGACAGATAGAAAGACAGACGGACAAAGTAGATTCTCTCTCTCTCTCTCTCTCTCTCTCTCTCTCTCTCTCTCTCTCTCTCTCTCTCTCTCTCTCTCTCCGTGTCAGTCAGTCTGTCTGTCTGTCTGTCTGTCTGTCTGTCTGTCGGTCGGTCTGTCTGTCTGTCCTGTCTGTCTCTGTTCTTCTTTCTTTTCCTTCTTTCCTACCTTCTTACGATGTTTTTTTTTATCATGTCTTTCGATTCTCAGGATTAAAAGATAAGGACCACCTGCTTTCTGCCATAGGGTTTTTCTTTAAACTAAAAAAAAAATACAGCATTAAATGTGAAAACAAAATCAGAGAGCATATCTTTAAAAGCAGATCAGCCATTAAATATGTATGACCACAAATAACAGGTACATTTGCACACACAGACGCACGCATGTACACAGACACAGACACAGACACAGACACACACACACACACACACACAACACACACACACACACACACACACACACACACACAAAAGGAAACTTGCACCAAAAAATAATGGAGACGCAAAGACAGAAGTACACAAATCAACGCTCACATGCGCATGGGTGAAAATGTTTGCACAAACATACGCATGTACACATACAATTAAGCATGCATGCACTCACATGTACACACACGCACGAACCCACCCAAATACACATACATTTTATTCACACACACACACATACACATGTGTGCGTGTGTGTGTGTGTGTGTGTGTGTGTGTGTGTGTGTGTGTGTGTGTGTGTACACAGAGGCTCATACACACACAGAAGAGGAGAGAAAGAGAGAGAGAGAGAGAGAGAGAGAGAGAGAGAGAGAGAGAGAGAGAGAGAGAGAGAGAGAGAGAGAGAGAGAGAGAGAGAGAGAGAGAGAGAGAGAGAGAGAAAGAGATTGCCCCCCCCCCAAAAAAAAAAACACACACAAACAAAAATATCTAGACAAAAACAGATGTCGTGATAGAGACAGAGGCCAAAAAAAATTAGAACAAGTTCCTTATCAATTTAGAAAATATTTTGGATTCAGTAGTTGGTTTCTTTTCTGTTGTTTTCCTTCTTTGTGCAAATTCCTTAAAGTACAGATAGCAAAGCATATGTTTCATAATCCACGGCAGCCCTGGTTCACAGGATCTTTTATTTCATTGCTAAAAAGAGGAAGGGACAGCAGAAAAACAACAAAAAAGGGGGAGGGAAACTAAACAATATCTTTTGTAAAAAAAAAAATAATAACAAATTTAAACTTTCATCGGCCACCACTCTCGATCTCACACTGCAGACGTTAGGGGTTTTCTCACGACCCAGACATGTATTATTTCAAAGAGGTATTCCTGTGTCTCTATCTCTGCGGACAAAACGGGTACTCCAAAACCCACACCCATCACAGACATGTCTAACTGTTCATAATCTTCTGACTGGTAATACCAGTGTGGTCAGACCTAATCCCAACCCCACCCCTTCCCCCTACAGCCCCCCTCACCACCTTCTTTGGTCTAGTTTCTCCATCAATAGTAAGTGTTATGAGGATCAGCAACACTGAAGTGATAAATCAAATCCAGTGTTACCAGCCAGAACTGTCTCCCATACTAGCCACTTTTTCACTTTGGGGCATGTGCAGACTCTTTTCCTTTAGCTGTTGTTGGGCTGTTTTGTGTTTCTGCTTTTTTTTCTCCTTCTTCTTCTTTTCCTTCTTCCAGAGCAGAGTCATCAGAATATCTGATTAATGGTGAGAGCAGTCATTGGTGTGGAAGATGAAGAGGATAGGGGACAGAACAACAGTGTCTTGTGGAAAACCAGTAGAAGTTGATCTTTCAGTAGATGCTGCTTTTGTTAGTTTGGGGGTTTTGTTAATCGGACAAACTGTATTCAATCCGTCAGTGACCATGTACTCTGGCCAGTTTGTTCAGGGTCAAAGCAAGGTAGCCTGCTGCCACTTTGCCTCTGTCAGCTTGGACCATCCCCAGATAGACAGTTTGGACAGGAAGGTGAAATCAGAACAGTAGCTGAACTGACACAACCAGGAGTGGCCTTCCTTATGTGGTCAGGTATGGTGGTACTGGGAATCAGCATGGGTAGTAATCTTGCATTGCAAAAAATGACTATCCTGTTCTGGGGATTTGGGGCAGGACTGGGCTGGGTGCAAACTTTAAAAAAAAAAGTATGGTTTTTGTAAATAACTACTTAAAAATTGATTGCAGCCACAAATACTTATTGTAGCAGTAAAGTGTACACTGAAAGGAAGGAGTCTTCACATGCCAAAAATTGAAAAAGCGGTTGGTAGAAAGTTCTGACAGGAAACCCTTGATTTGTTTTATTCTGCTCTAAGAATTGTCAGTAATAACATACCAAAAGTAGGATGGAAATGACAAGTGCTTCTGTACACATACAAGCTTGCATATGCGCACGCATGCACGCATGCACGCACGCGCACACATGCATGCATGCGCGCACGCACACACACACACACGCATGACTGCGCGCGCATGCGCGCACACACACACACACACACACACACACACACACACATATACTAGGTATACTGGAGTTACTTTTTAATGTTGTTCTTGATACAGGGTTGTATCCACATGAATGGAAAGTAGGCATCAATATTCCTATTCACAAAGGTGGATGCCCCCTAAAGCCTGAAAACTACAGAGGAATCACATTGACAAACACTTTCGGTAAATTATTTTGCCAGATACTGAACAATAGAATATGCAACTATCTAGAAGAAAATAACAAACTTGCCAAAGAACAAGCTGGATTTCGAAAGAAATGTAGAACTTCAGACAATATTTTCATTTTAAGTAAACTAGTTGATAACATATGCAAAACAAAAGATAGAAGGTTGTATTCTTGTTTTGTGGATTTTCAGAAGGCTTTCGATAGCATTTGGCATCAAGCTTTAATGGTGAAACTGCATGCAATTGGAATAACTGGTAAATGTCTCAATCTGATTGAAGATATATATACAGATGCCACAATATATGCAAAAGTAAAAGATACGTTATCTGAAGAAATAGAAGTAAAAGTTGGGGTCCATCAAGGCAACACACTAAGCCCCACACTCTTTAATATCTACATTAATGATATCTTTCAACATATAGGAATGATTGATTCTCCATATATAACGAAAAATGATGTAGTCTCAGGTTTAATGTATGCAGATGATCTTATATTGTTATCAAATACAAAGTCAGGTCTCCAATCAAAACTGGATAAATTACATGAGTATTGTCTAAAATGGGGACTCCAAGTAAACAAAGAAAAAACCAAAGTTATAATCTTCACAAAATCTGTACCTAAAATTCCTATTCATTTTAAATGTGGACAAAACCTAATTGAAACTACAGATAGGTATAAATATCTAGGTATAGTTTTTCATCAGTCAGGAAAGTTTGATGTGGCCCAGGGACACTTAGTCAAACAAAGTAACAAAGCTATTTATTCGCTGAAAAGAGCTCTACAAGGAGGTGTACTAAAAATAAATATTGTTATGCAGTTGTTTGATGCCCTAATAATGCCTATTTTAACGTATGGAAGTGAAATATGGTTTCCTTATGGTTGTAATGTAAAAGATAACTTCAAAATAGATGATTTATTTAAAATGTGCTTAACCAGTCAGTTTCCTTTTGAAAGCACCCACGCAAAATTTTGCAGACAGACATTAGGAGTTCACAAAAAAACAATGGTCTTGCCAGTTTTCGGAGACTTAGGCAGATACCCATTAACGTTAAAAGTTATTAGTCATTTAATCAATTTTTGGATTCACATAATAGATTCAAAAGAAAATAGCTATTTGAAATTGTTATATAATGAAATGCACCAAAACAATGAAAAAGATCACTGGATTTATATAATCAAAACAATAATTCATAAGATTGGATTCAAGCATGTGTGGAATAATCATAGTACATTAAATATGAAAAGATTATGCTATGCCATAAAAACAAAACTTGAAGAATTATACAGACTGTTTTGGAATCAACAAAAAAAGTTATTTTCTAAGCTGAATTTTTACAACTCTGTTTCACATGTTTACAGATTGGAGCCGTATCTTTTGATATGCAGGAATGAAAATTATAGGCGCCTATTCAGCAGATTTCGCACCAGCTCCCATGATTTAATGATAGAGCAAGGGAGATATATGAATATACCAAAAGAAGAAAGAAAATGCAAATGGTGTAACAAAATAGAAGACGAGTATCACTTACTTGATGTTTGTACATTATATGATGATTTAAGAAAAAATTTTCTATCTAATGTCAATATTAAGGAAATGAATAATATGAATAACTACAACAATCTGAGTAAGTTTTTCAACAACGAGGACTGTCTGCTAGATATGATCAAATATGTGCATGATTCTTTTTCCAGAAGAGCAAGAACATAGATACATTACATATGTAAGAATCTACATCTTTTAAGAATGTTAAATACGTTTACGTTTGGTGTCAAATAAGTCTCGTTCTGACTTAATGGCAATAAAGTTTTCTGATTCTGATTCTGATTCTGATTCTGATTCACACACACACACACACACACACACACACACACACACACACACACACACACACACACACACACACACACACACACACACACACACACAAAACCACACACACAAACACTGGACCAGTGTAGTCAAGGAACCAAACTTTATTTCGTTGCTTTCATCAATTGCCCACCCTCCAAATTAAAGAACTCTTAGTTTGAATTCAAACACTCACCAAACCGTTTCACCCAGCTACCTATATTAGTAAAAGAAGGCAAGCCTATGTGCTGCATTCTACACAGACAAGGCAACTTTTTCTGTTTTGTTTATTGTGTTTAAATAGCAATCATCTTCATCACAAAGTAAAAACTGCAACTGAAGAAGAAGAAGACACTTTTGGCACTTGTCAAAATTTCCATAATTCTGCCTTCAGAAACAAGAACATTTACAACTACATAAACCTGTGGAAATATTTTTAAAATAAATCTTAAGAATGTTCAGATTTTCCACTTATATTTTAAAAAAAATTAAATATCTAGTATTCTACATATGGTGAATATTGTTTTGATGTTTTTTGTCTGTCTAAAGTAATCCCTAAATCATCCCAACTACATTTTATGCCCTATATCATACCTTTTCTTCTTCTGCTTTTTCTTTTTAATTCATTTTGTTTTATGAGAGACAGCAGATATTATATCATATCAAGCAAAGATTACAGCCGTTGCATTATGTTGTTTTTTTTAAATAACAAAATGTTTAAATCTCTACACACAGGTAGAACAACAGAACAAAACAATCTGGAATGCAACTTAACGACTGGCTTGTTTTTGCTACTGTTCTTTTACTGTCTTCTTTTGGAAATGATATAAGACATAATGACTCAAACCAGTCCAGTTGCTTCCCTTCATTAGCACAGTGCATGCACAAATTGTGTTACTAAATTTGGACATACAGATGGATACTGCCAAGAAGTATGTGCTGGAAATCAGAGTACACTTTTCTTGGGTAGTCTCAACTTTTCATAGAGGCAACACTTACTACTGTTCTGCTTGTGTTTTACTCAGTTACGTTTGTCAGTTAGTTCAAGTTATGTGGACCCTACTCATACAAAATATACATACAGCCTTGTTCCTGTCAGGTCCTCAATAAGATTTTGCAACACAGGTAGTCATTAAAAAATCCTAAAATATGTTTTGTTGCAGCATCCTTGGCAAATTTGCACACAAAAGTTAATCAAGTTTGAAAGTCAAACTGTACGTCAATATTTTTTAGATCTTTTCTTTACAGTGGCCCTCCACTCAAAGAAGCAGTTTAGATCCCAAAAGAAAATTGTGGACTCACAGTAAACTACAATTTCTCTTTCGATTCCATGTCCTTAATCCAAGACCTAGTTCAATCAGGTTGCGATGAACTGTAAACTGCTTCTTCAATAAACTTTTCCCCAATTACTTTCAGCCATGGTGGATAGTTTGGAGACTTGAACAAGTATTGGCTATCACCAATACTTTGGGGCAAAAATCAAAAACCTCAAAGTTGCTCTGTCTATCATTTTCAATGCAGCGACAGAAGAGAAGCAAAGAACACCAAAAAATGGCAAGCTCCCATTTCGTACGAAATTCCAAGGCATGAGTATGAGATATATCGTGTGTATCAATAAATGAAATAACTGTCATTTGTCTTGGAGTAGACATCGTCAAAATTGTGCTTCATTGCAAAAAATATGCAAAGGAGGGCACTTATGAGACTTTTTTCTTTTCTCTTCCCTTTTTTGTTGGTTTAAAATATCCAACTCAAGATCTCCACTATACTTATTTTTAAAATAATTTTCAGAGTAAACTGAGTGATCCTTTTTTAAAAAAAAAGTATACAAATATCATTTTTGTGACACAGGCACCTGAATAGTATCGTAAACTACCAACAAAACTTTCAGGCATTGAGAAACACAGGTTGAAAAGATGGCAAATTATTTACACCAGCGATCAAAATGTTTGTACACTGAAGAATCATTTTCATCCTCACAACTTTCTTCTTCTTTATCCTCAAACACTCAGACAGTAAATACTGTTGTCTGTCATATGTGTGAAAATGCAACATTCTGCCAGACCATGGGATATACACAAAAAAGAAAACCTCCCCTGAAACGGAATTAAACTGCATTCCAAATTTGGTTTTGTTGTGCTGGATCATACACCTGCAAACCTGCTTCGGCTGTTGTTGTTATTGTTTTTATCCAGATTATAACAATACAAAAACGTCTGATAACCCGAGTCTAGAGAAACAAAGATCTCATGTATACTGTATCACAGATATCGCATCAGTTAAAATCACAACGGGCAACATTATGAGACTGACATGATTTAAAATAAATGGTCATGTTTGTTGGTAAATGCATCACAAATTAACACACAGATGTGTCCTGGTCTACTTACATACACAAATACAATGAATATGATATACAACAATAACATACTTTTCGTAACACAGAAAGGAAAGTTGAGAGATTTTTTTTTTATAATAAAAATGTAAGAATACACAGTTCAAACATGACTTTCCTTTAAAAAAAAAAAAAAGTATGTGAATACATATATTCATGTATTTAAAAAAAAGATTATGCAGGTTACAATGTTAGATCTTTGATGTTGGAATATTTCTAGTGGTTTTGGCAAGAAAACAGAAGGAAGGAAGGAGCAGTCATGTGTATGTGTAAAATGAAACAAGCTGTAGCAATGCTGCAATTTTTCAGTTTCTACTTACCGGTTTTTGACACACACACACACAACACACGCACGCACGCGCACACACACACACACACACACACACACACACACACACACACACACATACACAAACATACACACACACACACACACACACACACCACACACACACACACACACACACACACACACACACACACACACACACACACACAACATATACCCCTACACCCAAATGTAAACACACCCACATAAGCAGCAAAGTGTGGAAAAAAAGAAAAGGTAATCAGCATTAAATCAAACCCAATATGTAAAACAACTCCCCCCCCCCCCCCCCCTCCCAAAAAAAACAAAAAACATCAGAGGCACTAAACTTGTTCATACTGACACTTTTTTAGCTCTATGACATTAAGGCATTAAGTGCAGATTTCATTTCAACTTTGGCACAGCTCAACTTTCCCACAATCAAAGGAATAAAATTGTTTAAAAAAAAAAAAAAACATTTTAATAAAATAAAATTAAAAATTTTTAATAGACCACACAACAACAAAAAAACACACAACAACAACAACAAAAACCAAACTGCCTTGTACAAATAAACAATACATATACTAAAAAAAAATAATAACAAATAAAAATAAAAAATAAAAAAAATAAAAATTAAAAGCACTAAATATACCGGTATGGAATACTTATACCAGACATGGCTCAACTTTTCCAACAAAGTATGCAGCCAAACCAAAAAACAAACAAACAAACAAACAAAAATCTTTCAACATAAACAATATATGTAGGTAGGGAAAAGAATAAGTATATTATCATGGACTGCAGACACTACCAAACCAACTCAAAAGATACTGTTTGTATAAGCCCACACCATCCTCTCTCATCCTTCATTCCACTTTCTTTTATAAAGCGACATGAGAGAGTTTCATAACTCAAAACTATGTACAACTCCTATGCAGGACTAATGAATGCACACCCGTTACAAGCTTCATCTAAGCTTTTCCTGAAGACAACATCATCTAGCATTCGGAGATTCTGGAAAATGTTTCAAAACTGAAGCAGCAAACATCAACTTTCCGCAACTTTAGGTCGTTCTACAAAATATTATCTTGTCTAGTCCTACCCGAAAACTGTGCAGAACTTAGTCATATCTTTTGGCTCAAAACAGGTTCCCAATACAGTTGCAAACAAAAACTGGCCGTGTTATTTACAATCTATCAACAATAGGCTCATGCATAACTACTCTTTGAAAGAAAATTTCCTAAACCACTGGTAAGGAACAATTTCATTCCTGTGCCTGGTAGATTTGATTCCAGACTTTTTGGAACTAGTAGAATAGAGACTTTAGCCAAATGGGAATAAAAAGTACATGTATTCATTTCATCAATGTTGGAATCAGCCAAACTGAGACTTTCCCAAATGAGAATAAAGAGTATCTTATATGCAATTCCATCGAAGATCACTATCATTGAAACAAAAATTTCACCAGAATTTTTTTCCCTGCCAAAACCAGGGACAAAATCAGATCTATGAGCTCTCAGTATCTATGATTCATAAAATTCAGAACACTTTGATCGTACTATTCTTCAATGTTGGTTGTATCATTGTTCAAGATGATGGCAGCTATCACAACACTTTGTTATTGTATACTTAATGTCATTCTTAGCATGACATGCCCCTTTTTGCCTAAAACTCATGTCATTAAACAGCAGGCTCTTATTAGTCAACATTCTGTGATGACAGAATACCTGTTTTGATGAGGAAAAAATACATACAACATAAAGCGAAAGACTTCAGAAAAATGTAGAACAATTTATTGCGGAAGTGCAGGATGGAGTTTATTAGAGATGTTGTCATGAAATAATCACATTTGCAATCTGTTTTAATTTTTGCTGTTAGCTTCAGTTAAGAGCAACCTTGAGATCGTACACTTTCCTTTATTTCCAAGGTTAATTCTTTTTAATTCATTTTATCATTTAACAACTTTCTTGTTTTTCTTTTTTTATATGTTATATATATAAACAACAGTCTAGTCGTTAATGTTAAGCTGGAAAAAAAGCGGGAATATAAACCCATATGCACGATAGCGTTTTTTTTATTCTTTTTACATACATTTTTTCCCAATATATTTTCAATCATTTTAGGTAATCATACATATACTGTACTTTGTGAAATATATTACAGGCATAACCGTATCTTTCACCATAAACTTAAAAATCAAAAACCTGCTATGCCAAAACTGTGTTGAAGTTTTGATTATTGAAGATCGTATTTTTTTTATCTTTCACTCTTTCTCTCTCTCTCCATTGGTGACACATTAACTTTCTATTAATAAAATATCACTAATTCTAATGCGCAGAGAGAACATAACAGTTTTGTTTTTTTTAGGACAGCTAACACATGTACAATCAATCACACTTTTTTTAAACAACAATAATGATGATAATGTCAACTTAATCAACAGCACCCAAAACCGCCACCCTGAGAAAAAAAACAAACACACAAACAAACAAACACACACACACACACACACACATAAATAAATGTAACACGACCAACAGCAACCAACACGACCGTTAGTACAACCACACATCTGACTATTCCATATCATCAAATATCACAAAAACGCATGTCACATTCGAAACACAATCTTTGACCAAAATTTACGACTACTGTTAACTTAAGTAACAAAGAGACAGCTTTCCTATTCTATCTTTTCTTCTTTTTTTTTTCTGGTAAGCAGGGAGAGAGGGAGTAGTATCAGTATTGTTCAATGTGGCAGTATCAGTGTAAATGTAAAAATGGGAGTGAGCGAGATTGAGATTAGGGGGTAGGTAGGGGGGGGGGGAGGTCACAGATGATGGGGAGAAGAGAGAGAGGTGTGTGTTGTGTGTGTGTGTGTGTGTGTGTGAGTGTGTGTGTGTTGTGTGTGTGTGTGTGTGTGTGTGTGTGTGTGTGTGTGTGTGTGTGTTGTGTGTGTGTGTGTGTGGTGTGTGTGTGTGTGTGTGTGTGTGTGTGTGTGTGTGTGTGTGTGTTGTGTGTGTGTTGTGTGTGTGTGTGTGTGTGTGTGTGTGTGTGGTGTGTGTGTGTGTGTGTGTGTGTGTGTGTGTGTGTGTGTGTGTGTGTTGTGTGTGTGTGTAGCTTATATATATATACATAAAGCCTATTCCTACAATGAAAACCCCCATTTTTACAATAATAGACAAAACAAATGTTTTTCTTTACCGGGAAGGCCAGAAATTTCTTCAGAATCAAAATCCCTACCAAAGAAAAAAAAGCAAGCAAAAATTTCATTCTACATATGGGTGGTACTGTTGTGTTTCAAAATCCACACAAAAAACCCCAGCTTACAATAATGGCAATAAAAAACAAGTGCTTTCATACAAAATAAGATCAGATATAACATTTGACTGTCCTCCATTATCACTAGAACTGTTGCCATCTTGCTGATTACGTGCAATCTAAAATGGCGAGAGTTGGCAATGGAGTCAACATATCGGTCCTTGTATGCTAATCAAAACATCTATTCCACTTTTTTCTTTTATTTCCAGACCCCACCTTGACTCCCACCCACCCCCCAGCCCCAATTACTATCCAACCCCCAACAAAAACAAACAAACAAAAAAAACCCTCTGAGAATACATTCTTACAAAAACTCCAAACTAGAATCTCTGACTTCAATATATATATATATATTTATTTTTATTTGCCTCTTTATTCACAAAGAGCAAGATATACTGATGAGCTTGACGCCTCTTGGGCTCACCAATGAATAAAATACATCAAAATAACAACCAAAAAAAACCAAAACCTATAATCCTTAATAATAATATAAAAA
>CM060327.1:39045492-39069097 GCA_030674155.1 Stramonita haemastoma | reverse complement strand
GGGGCCTCGGTTTACAGTCTCATCCGAAGGACTTTTGGGGAGAGTGGAGTCAGCACTGATGTTAACTCCAGGGGAAAAATCTCCTCCAACGGTCCGTCAAATTGCCAGCGCAATGTTCTGACCACTAGGCCACCCGTGTGTGTGTGTGTGTGTGGTGTGTGTGTGTGTGTGTGTGTGTGTGTGTGTGTGTGTTTGTGTGTGTGTGTGTGCCTTTATGATATCTGTTTTTTCCTCTTTTCTAATATTTTTTATGTGTTTTTTCTTTCTTTCTTTTTTGCTTTTATTTTGTTTGTCAAAAACAAAGGGTCAATGTAAAAAAAAACAAAACAAAGCAAATCACCTCCCCCCCCCCACAACAACAACAACAACAACAACACACACGGTAAAACAAGAGAAAACCCAGAGATCGTTTTTTTCTTGGGGTGGAGGGTGTTTCTTGTTTTTGATCTAATTAGGAAAAAATTGCTATTCAACGTTGAATAATAGGGGAGATACGTGTGGTGTGCGTGTGCGTGTGCGTGTGTGTGTGTGTGCTGCACGCGCCGCGCGCTGTGTGCGTGCGTTGCGTGCGTATGTGTGCCTCTGAAGTGAAACAATACAGCAACACTTATGTGTTAACACTTTTCTCTCATTCTGCCTACAAGGCTAAAGTAGTTGCCTTTAAAAATGATGGATTGATTAATAAATCTGAAAAATCATGTTACGCAGGTAAACGGATACAAGTAGAATCTAGCTAAAATTGTCTGGGTGTAGTTTTTGGCTCAACATTGAGCCAGTCAAAATGTGTCGAAAATCTCTCTGGAAAAACATTGAAAGCTGTCGTGGGAATCAAAAGATTATATTTCAGGTTGAAGAATCTTCCAGCATATAGTTTTTAGTACTTTTTTTTTTTAAAATAAAGGCGAAACCAATCCCCCACTATGGTTTGGAAATTTGGAGTTTTAATAATAATAATAATAATTTTTTTTATTTTATATAGCATTGTAAGGCATACAAATCTAAATTTGGAGTTTTCAGCATTATAATGACGTTGAAAAAATGCAGTTAAAAATCTGCAAAATTGTCCTGAGGGTCGGCAGAGATGTTAAAAGTAACATTTCTCTTGGCGATTGTGGTCGATACCTTTTTTCCCCCTTCTTTTTAATAACATTGTCAATAGGGTTAACAAATATTGGATAAAAAGTTTTGGCTATGCTTGATTATACATATCCCAGACAATGTTACGAATAAATATGTTATGTAGACACACGGAAGCAGGGGTAACTATTGATTCATGTTTCCCATGGCTTGCTGGTTGTTTTGCAAAATGTGTGTATGTTTACAAGGACAGGTTGGAAGACTTGGCTTGACCTAAGAAATCTTTTTTGTGGATTATAGATATTTCATTCATTCATTCATTCATTCATTCATTCATTCATCATCATTCATTCATTCATTCATTCACTCTCTCTCTATTTATTTTTTTTTTTTTTACCTTTTATTTCTATTTTGTTTGTTAGTTCCTAATCAGGGCAAGGGTTGGATGAAAAAATGTAAGTGAGTGCTTATCTGTAACCCTTGAAAAATAAATATTTTTCATTCATTCATTCATTCATTCATTCTCTGTCTCTCCTGCCTGTCTGTCTGTATCTGTGTGTGCGTCTATCCTGTTCTCTTTGTCTCTCATCTTCCTCCCATGCTCCCCTTCTGTCTGTCTGTCTGTCTGTCTGTCTGTCTGTCAGTCTGTCTCTCTCTCTCTCTCTCTCTCTCTCTCTCTCTCTCTCTCTCTCTCTCTCTCTCTCTCTCTCTCTCTCTCTCTCTCTCTTCCACGTTTACCTGTATCAAACGCATGCTTCGGTTTAATCAACACTAAAAAACACACAGCTGACACACAGCTGGCAGCAGCAGCAGTAAGTAACGCCATGTTCTCCTAGCTGTCGCATCAAAAAACCAACAGACAGCGCAAGTTTCTCGCCTAGCACTGTATTTCAACAGTATTACCCCCCCCCCACTCCACCCCCCCAACCCACCCCCCTCCATCACTACCTACCAGCATACCGAAGTTAATGAATGTCTACCCCTGTCCCCCATGAGAAAAGAGATACACTTGAACAAACAAGGGCCTGATTTACACACTTCATAAAACTCCCGTTAACGCGAGCTTGTTAGTTGAGGTGAGGGGAGGAGGGACTCGTGATGTATGATATACATACCTCTCTTTCTCTCTTTATCTGTTCTGTGATGATGATGATGTTGATGGTTGTAGCGCTTGAGCTTTCGCCAAAGAAATAAAGATCGGGTGGTAATGAATAATGGATAGAACTGGAAACACGTGGTGTGTACTAATGGCCCAGTGGTTTGGACGTTTCGCGCTCGTGGCTTGACAGTAGCAGAGGTCGCGCGTTCGAATCTTTGCTTAGGTGGCCGTTTAGAGAGGATTCTTCCTATCCCCTTGCCCCCCACCCCCTGGAGTTAATTATATATTAGGTAGTAACTCTGTTCCCTTGAACGTCCCTCGGATGAGACAATAAACCGAGGACCTGTGTGCGAGCGTACGCAAAACATTTTGTGCGCGTGTTAAAACTGCAGCACTAGATCTATATAAATTCTAATCATCAATCATCATCATTATTATTATTATTATTATTATTATATTATTATTATCTACTACTACTACTACTACTAACTACTACTACTACTACTACTACTACTACTACTACTATATTATTGTTGTTGTTGTTGTTAGCTGTAGTAGTAGTAGTAGTATTGTTTGTTGTTGTTGCTATCATCACCATTGTTATTATTATTGCAATCATCATATGATCATCGTTATTATTGTTATCATCATCATCAGCAGCAGCAAAACTTCTTTCCTTTGACGTTGAAGAGCAGGCCAGCTATGGCCAGTGGCATGGACAACCCAAACATACCCAGCATGCATCCTGCTACCTGCAGAGGGATGGGCTCTGCCAGGTTCAACTGTCCCACCACACACTGCCTGAAACATTCACTGCTAGTGCAGTGTTCTTTTTTGGGCAATAATTTAAAGTTCGAAAAGCCAATAACTGAGTGTGTGTGTGTGTGCGCGCGCGTGCGTGCGTGCGTGCGCGCGCGCGCGTGTGTGTCTGTGTGTGTGCGCGTGCGTGTATGCGCGTGTGTGCGTGCGCTCGTGCGCGCGCGTGTGTGTGCGTGTGTCTGTACGTGCGTGCGCGCGCGCATGTGTGTGTTCGTGTAAGTCTTTCTTGCCTGTCCGTGTCTACCTACAATAAACATGTACACAACATTTCAGCAAACTGCATAAGACAAACAGTATTGGAATATACCTTGATCTGTGTCGACAAACCCCAAAATTAATGCATGATACTAAAATCTATCAGGAAAACTCTGTTTTAAGTTAATCTGATATGTCCGTGAATTTACAACTATCAGGATTTAAAAAAAAATGGTCAGAAATCTCTTAATATAGTAACATCAGAAAAACTCTTTGTAAGTGAAAATATTTCGTACTTTCGTGACAGTCTGAAAAAAGGGTGAAAAACCCCTCCTAATGTTGTAACATAAGGAAAAAACAATGTTTTAAATTATCACATTTTTTTTGTAATTTTCTTTACATTCTGAAAGATTTTGTCGTAAATCTCTGACGTGTCCTATTATTAGAATACTCTATTTGAAATATGAATGTAACTCTACTGTAAATAATTATGGAATACATTGTAACGGTACGACAGCTGAAAGAATACCGTCATAAACTTTCTTACTTCTCATACTACAAGTCCCACACACAATCATTTGAATTTTGATTCCCCACAAACTGATTTAACATGTCAACATTTGCTAAACGAGTACGCCATTATATTAATCAACTTTTATTGGAACAACAATTTACATGAAATGCGGTAGCTTTTAAAAGAAAGGAAAATAATGTATATTGCAGAAAAACGAATTCATAAATTAATAGTGGAATTTGAATGGCATTGCTAATGATGTTGATTTTTTTAAATACTTGTGTATATAGCATCACAGAACATAATTATTTCTGAAGATATTAATGGTTTATGGTCTGTGAGAGAAATAAATTAAGTCATTCTAAACAATGTATTATTGAGGCGCACATTGGATAGGTTTGCATTCTTACACACACACACACACACAATATATATATATATATATATATATATATATATATATATATATATATATATATATATATATATAATATATATATATATTATGTGTGTATGTCTGTATGTGCGTGCGTGCATGCGTGTGTTCGTGTGCGTGTAGAATTGTGTGTGTGCATGTGTATGCGCATGATTACATATATGCATATGCCTGTGTGTGTGCGCATGTGTGTGTGCGCGTGCGTGTGTATGCAAATGTGCATATTATGTGTGCACACACGCATGCGTACACTGCTGCATGTGTATTATAGCAAAGGCAAACCTTACACACAGTGCAGACATAGCATTATCTACTACACAACAACCGCTCGCAAATGATACCACACAACACAATCAATCATCTAGACTATATCCATCCCTTCCTCTTCTAAATGTTTTATTCATCGTCATATGTTGTTCATTATTTTTGATAATGGCATTTTATTTTATTTTATTATTGTTTTTTTGGGGGTGGTGGTGGTGGCAACCAATATCATGAAAAAAGAATTTCTACATCATCGTCTGATTTTGCAGTTTTCATCTAAACTAGAAACTCTATAATGCTGAGAACTATCATTTGTATCAGTAGCGAACTGGTCTTCATTGTGATAGTTTTGAAGGAAGTTAAGACTTCTGTTTTGTTGTTGTTATTTTTTATTATGGAAATAATGTTTTCGTTTATTTGTTTATCTAAAATAATACTTCTATTTGTTTACTGATTTAAAAATAGACATTATTTTTTTTGCTTTGTCTATAAAAGAATTCTGTTTGTTTTTTATTACAAGTTTTGTTTTGTTTTTCATTAGGAAAATAGAGTTCTCTTTGTTCACTGTTTTTGATAATCAAATAATTATTCGTTCTGTTCGTATAATTATTAGAATATCATGTTCCCATTTAATTATTTATAGAATGACTGGTATTGGTGGTAGAGGCATCTTGTTTTGCGAATTTAGTTATTATGATCATCAAACTCGAGATCTGTGTGTGTGTGTGTGTGTGTGTGTGTGTGTGTGTGTGTGTGTGTGTGTGTGTGTGTGTGTGTGTGTGAAAGGCAAACTTTTATTTTGTGTGTGTGCGTATGTGCGTGTATGCGTGCTGTACGTATGCTCTCTCTCTCTCTCTCTCTCTCTCTCTCTCTTCTCTCTCTCTCTCTCTCTCTCTCTCTCTCTCTCCTCTGTGACAACACATACTTTATAACATTAATTAGCACAACGAAACTGACCGGTACACACTTTATAGCTTGTCGCCAGCTCTTTTATAAATACTGCAGCTAGGACAATAATACGGTGTTGTCAATACTTTATTTTATTATTTGTTTTCTTAAATTAAAAAAAAAGAAAAGATAAAGTGAGAGTAATACTGTAGATAGAAGCGTACTAATTCATTTATGAATTTTGCGTAAACCTAGTTTAAAACTTGCTGACGAATTTTGTTTTACAAAAATGTGATCTTGACAAATGAAGAACTAGCTAAAAGTGTGAACTTACGGTATGGACAGAAAGCGACGATAACCCATTTTCTTCCTATATCGGCTGGGACGTCTCTCCATTTTTAAAGTCTTAGTGCTGATAGTTCTAAAACACTCTTGTGGTAGCGATGGTGATGTACCCAAATTAGTTCATTACATATTTAAAGTCACCATCCCGGAAAAATGATTGCTACCTAAAACAAACTGACAAATGCAAAAAATCTCACTATCGGGTATCTCGGAGCTGTATCGAAACTGAGGGGGGAAGGGGGGGGGGGGGGGGGGGGGGGGGGGTATAAGGACAACACCATATCTTTACGACGCCCCGGAACAATTTCAACTGCAGATCTGCTAGTGCCTTAATTCTCTTCGAATATAGACCCATGCAGAATATGAATACTGCACATTAAGTTTGGGCTTAATTTAAAAAAAAACAAAAAACATTCAACTTAAAATAAATCAATAGGAAAAGTAAAATACCCCCCTCCCTTTCCCTAAAGAAAAAGAAAAAAATAGAAAAGAGAAGAATGCCCACCCCTACCCCCTCCAAATGAACACTCCATGTTAGAGTTTACAATGAACAGACCGGTGTAATAAGCCAAAATCACTCTATGCGACAAACACTACCATAGTCATTTTGGCAACGCTGAAAGTACTATCAGTAGTGTTTATAGCATAGGCTCCTGACGCCAAAAACACTAGACTATTTCTGGCTACGCCAATTACACTATCCTCAAGCAAAAATGACTATTCAAGTATGCTAAAAACACTATCCCGATCAGTAGTAGTAGGTAACCATCAGTCTCGGGAGACTATAGGGTTGCGCTCAAGTCCAACTCCCCGATTTTTCCTAAGGGATGGCGTCTAAACACGACACCTGTGTGCATGCTCTTTATTTTATTTTTATTTTTTTTTATAATTGTGTCATCCACTCCCACCGGCACGTGATGGCCTGCTCTTCCGAAAGGCGGAACGGGGTTTTAACGTGTGCGCAAGATGTTCTGCGTGCGTTAGCACACGGAATCTCAGTTTATAGTCTCATCCGAACGACTTTGACATTCAGTTCGATTTTTTCGTCAAACTGGGATGGCCTGCTCTTCCAAAAGGCGGAACGGAGTTTTAACGTGTGCGCAAGATGTTCTGCGTGCGTTCGCACACAGGATCTCGGTTTATTGTCTCATCCGAATGACTTTGACATTCAGTTCGATTTTTTCATCAGACTGGGAAGAAAAGGCGAGGCTGGGTACGAACCCAGAACCTCGCGGTTTACTTGTTGGCAGGCGAACGTTTTAACCATCCTATGGGGTTGCGCTCGAGTCTTTAGAGCGCAAAGCCTGGGTAAGTATGGAGGGCAAACTGTTACCCATGCAGTAACCCCCCCCCCCTCTGCACGGTAGTGTTTTGAGCGTGTTACACCGGCACTCTGAAAATGGATTTTTCTTTTGGTCGACCTCAACAGCAAATATGTCCTAATGGCAAAGCTGCGCGTCACAAAATGACAAGTCGGCCGGATCCGACTTTGAGTAGGATTGTTCTTTAAGTCTTTGAAATGGGCAAAATGGCAAGATGCAGAAAGTAGACAGAGGTTGTGACGGAAAGATAAAGAACAAGGCGAAAAAGAGGGGTCAAAATAGGGGAATCTTGCCAGAATTCCGAGTGGATGCTTTTTTCTGAGAGGTGATCTGGATCCACGGGACTGAACATGATGATCTACCACCAAGTCACTGCCTTGAGGAGCCCCTAAGTCCTGGTTGCAGGTTCGAATCCTAGTTCTGGTAAGAGAAAACCCACTAACAAAAAAGCAACTCAATATTTATCTACTCATTTATTCTTTTATTTCCAAAACAACGAACTAAGCACGTGCTTTAAAATTGTTTTTGATACACCCAGCGCCCTCCCCCCCCCTCTCTCTCTCTTTCACCGCAAGGCTATTATAGCCCTCCCTCCCCCAATCCCGCCCCTCCCAAACATGCCCCCGTAAATAAATTTATACACTTTCAGCCCCCATCCTCCCCTCTCCAGAGAGCCCCTAGAACTGTCATTAAGATGATCACGAACATAAATTGTGAAAAGAGAGAGCGAGAGAGGATAATAGTTTTAATCTGGTGAAACTGCCACCCTCCCTTTAAACACAAAGAAAACATTTCACAGCTGATAAACATCAACATGCATCAGTGAATAATATGTATGCACACAATGTGCATGGATAATACGCTTAAAAAAGTTTCTTGATGTATGCGCACCCGTATGCGCGCGCGCGCAGCGCGCGCGCACACACACACACACACACACACACGTGAATGCACGGACTCCTCACACACACACACACACACACACACACACACACACACACACACACACACACACAACACACACACACACACACACACTGTATCCTCTATCTTTGCCTCGTCTCTGTCTGTCTCTGTGGCAATCTGTCTCTCACCTGTCTTTCACACTCTCCCTCCCTCCCTCCCTCTCTCCTAACTACAGTCTTTATCTATGTTTCCCACTGTGTTAACTTTTACACCAATAACCCGCGAAAAGGGATACTTAACACCACAGTCGAGGAGCAGCGAAGCCCATCATAAACCCATGGTATGTATCTGCATCTTTCTGTGTGTTTTATGGTCATGCAGGTCCACAGGTGCTGCCTCTATGCTCACGCGCACCAGCTACCACTTGATCATGCGGGTGGGCCTATAATTATGTCAGCGGCAGAGGCGCCGGAGTGTAGGTTACATTTTTATTGGGGTTGTGTCCAAGAGGTGTGTGGTGGGGATGGGGGGTAGGAGAGAGAGAGAGATGGAGATAGATAAAATCATAGTAGATACAGAACTCATAGATTTATTCACAAATCAACAAAGGCATTGGACCCATACATGAAGGGGGGTTGCGAATGTTAGTTTGGGGGGGGGGGGGGGGGGAGCAACAACAGCAACAGGTACAACAATTACTGTATAACAAAAATGTCAGTTACAAAAATATGAACTAACGATAATAAAATATCTCTTATTCTGAAAGCTTTACATAAATATAAAGTGAGGCTACGCACAACCTCAGGTTGACTTGACGCCAGTGAGTAAACAGTCTAAAATGAATTAGGCTGCCTACTATATTTTACAGGGATGTAATTCTGCCTAACATCCTCTAACACTGGACAGGATAGCACAAAATGCACTTCATTTTCAGGTGCTTGCTTACATAATGGGCATAGTAACCTGAGCTCATCAACATTATGTTCTCAGTATCTGAATTTATGAACATTTCAATCTAATACATCAAACTAAACAGACATAATTCTTTTCAAATCTATGTCCATATCAAGCTTAAGATAAGGTTTGGCATCATATGAACTTATATATATATTATTTTTAATTGTCTATACATTTGAAATCTTTCACTGGTTTGTATGTGATCACTCCACTGCTGCCATCGGCAGAGATGATAGATAGATAAAATAGAAAGATAGAAGATAGATAGATAGATAGATAATAGATAGGATAGATATAGTAGGTAGAAAGATAGGTAGGAGGTAGGAGGATGAGGAGAAGATAGAGAGGGAGAGGGAGAGGAGAGAGAGAGAGAGAGGGGGGAGAGTGTGGGGGGAGGGAGAGAGAGAGAGAGGGGAGAAGTGAGAGGGGGACAGAGGGGGGGAGAGAGGGGGGGAGGGAGAGATAGAGAGAGAGGAGGGGGGGGGGGGGGGAGAGGAGGGAGAGAAAGCGAGAGTGAGATACATCACTGTATATATATGTAAAGATTGATGGATGGATAGATAGATAGGTGGATGGATAGATGGATGGATAGACAGATAGATCAAACTTATAGACAAACGAGTCTTTGTTACATAATACTGTCTTTCCCATCTGATGTCTACAACCCATATCACCCAAACCAAACCTTTTAAGCCTATAGGTAAATGGCGTCAATACCTTCTACCCACACCACACCCTTTCCCCCCTTTACTGCAAAACAAGGGGCACAGAAAGAACAGTGCAAAAGCAGCCTCACCTTCCATGAAAAGAAAACAATCATCAAATCAATGCCCCAACCTAGAGTAGTAAAGACGGCTACCACTATCTCAGAAGAGAAGACCAAATCATCATTCTGAGACTCTGCACTGGGCACCCCAGACTAAATCATCACATGTCCACAAAGCTGAAACTCATTCCTTCTCCCCTATGTGCCTGTGGTAAAGAAAACCAGACTGGCGTAGCACATCCTTCAAAGATGCATGCTATACAGCAACCCAAGGAAGATTGTGTGGCCCACGGAGATAACCCTGAAAACCAAGCTGTACGGCCCACCTGACTAGGTGTGTGTGTGGGGGGCATGTGTTACCACAGAACAGGCACCACTGAACACCATCAAAGTGATCCACCAGCAGTGCAGGGCCCCTCTGGCTGGTGGCACCATGGCAGCCTGATATTGATGGGCTTCCTGTGGACTTCTGGTCCCGAGGATGCAACATAACAGATCTGTATGGCTGTGCATGTGGCGAGGATATTAAAGGTGAGTGATGTGGGAGCAGTGGGATGGGAACATCACAGAAGATGAGGCACCAAAAAAAAAAGCTGTACAGCCCACAAGAAGAGCTGGACAGGACATGCCGTTATTTTTCCCAGACACATCTAATGGTGGAAAGTGAATGAGAGAAGAAAACCACCACCTTATCTCCCCTTAACTTATCTAATTCTCCCCCAAAGTTCTCAAGCACTCTCTCTCTCTCTTCTCTCTCTCTCTCTCTCCTCTCTCTCTCTCTCTCTCTCTCTCTCTCTCTCCCTACCTACCTACTACTTACTCACACACTGTCCCCACCTTATGCCCCCACCCCCCCTCTCTGTGTGGTCATCATCTCTTATCTCACATTCCTCTTGCCTGGTCAGCTCTAACTATTGGCACAGCCCTGACACCCAATGGCCGCCATGATCAGAGGTCAAAGGTGGAGCCATATGGTTACTGGAACCCTGTTGTGCCAGAGCCTGGGTAAATCATTGTGTAACAGTTGCACGGTGCACAGAGCCTGGGTAAACTCATTGTGTAACAGTTGCACGTGGCACAGAGCCTGGGTAAACTCATTGTGTAACAGTTGCACGTGGCACAGAGCCTGGGTAACCTCATTGTGTAACAGTTGCAAGTGGCACAGAGCCTGGGTAAACTCGTTGTGTAACAGTTGCACGTGGCACAGAGCCTGGGTAAACTCGTTGTGTAACAGTTGCAAGTGACACAGCCTGTCTGCTTCAGGGTAAGGGTTGTGTGCTGAGGGAGAGGCCTGATAAAGAACTCTGTGTGTTCATATTTCATAAAGGGCACATCAGTGGCTGCCTCTGTCTTTCTGTCTCTCTCTTTCTCTCCCCCCCCTCCTCTCTGTGACGTTCTTTCACTCTGTCTCTCTCTCTCTCTGTTCATCTCTCTCGGACTCTCTCTCACTTTCACTCTCCCTCCCTTTCTCTCCCTGTTTCTGTAACTCTCTTAATCTTTTCCACTCACTCTCTCTCTCTGTCTGTCTGTCTGTCTGTCTGTCTCTCTGTCTTTCTCCCCCCTCTCACTTACTCTTAGTTTCTTTCTCTCTCACTTTCTCCCTCTCTCTGTCTCTCTTCCACCCTCTCTCCATCTGCTTCTCTCTATCTCTATCTCTCTCTCTCTGTCTCTGTCTCTCTCTCTGTCTCTCTCTCTGTTCTCTCTCTCCCCTGGGTGGGCACATGTACAGGGTGTTGGCCCTGATCATTGCGCCCTCTGGAGGGAGTTGGTGACGTGGTGAGAAAAGGGGACAGCACTGAGTGGGCAAAGGTAAAGAGGGAGCAGGGGATTTGGGTGGGAAAGGTTACCATACCCTGTGGGAAAGAGAGAGAGAGAGAGAGAGAGAGAGAGAGAGAGAGAGAGAGAGAGAGAGAGAGAGAGGGAGAGAGAGAGAGGGAGTGGTGTGTTGTGAGAGAGAGAGAGAGAGAGAGAGGAGAGAGAAGAGAGAGAGAGAGAGAGGAGAGTGAAGAGAGAGAGAGAGAGAGAGAGAGAGAGAGAGAGAGAGAGGAGAGGAGAGGAGAGAAGAGAGAGGGAGAGAGAGAGAGAGAGAGAGAGGAGAGGAGAGAGGAGAGAGAGATGAGAGAGAGGAGGAGAGAAGAGAGGAGAGAGAGAGAGAGAGACGAGAGCTCAAACAGGACAGAAAAACCATAATAGTCTCTTTCCCATCTGAACACTAAACCCATATCTTAAAAATCACAAACGATATTTCTTTTTTCCAACTATTTTTGCGTCTATGCAAATGACATAAACATCCACACTCATTCCATCTCACCCCACCCGGCTCCAAACCATTCTCTTGACTTAACCTTTCACCTAACTTCCACCTCCACCTTATTCACCTGAGATCTCTCTCCACACACTCTCCTCACCTTCTTGCCATGCCCCCCCCTCTCTGTGTGGTCATCATCTCTTATCTCACATTCCTCTTGCCTGGTCAGCTCTAACTATTGGCACAGCCCTGACACCCAATGGCCGCCATGATCAGAGGTCAAAGGTGGAGCCCCACATGGTTGCTGGAGCCGTGTTGTGCCAGACTGGGCAACTCCTGTCTGCATGCAGGGTGATGGGTTGTGTGCTGAGGGAGAGGGCTCTGATAATATAAAATCCTCTGCCGTTGTGGCTTAGTGGTAATATGTCAGACCTTAACTGGAAGATTTGCGAGTTTGGATCTCTAAGGGTCATAGTTAAAATTTTTTGTAAGTACTCAGATTTATATCTGTTCAAAGTCCTCTTGCTTTTGGCTCATTGCAAAGACTAGGTCCCATGCAGTAGAGCTTCTATCACTTTTATGAATGCAATTCTGAAAGTGTTGCTCACAGTTCTTGACGAACACTATGAGTGTCTGTATTTTTCAGACCCAGTTGATGCTAGGATACATGATGACAGTGAGTATACAATAAGCCCTGTAAAGTAGTTTTATAAAGCAAGTGCAGTACTATAGCAGCACCAACAAATCATCCTCATCATTGCTGATCATCATGCAATAAAAGAACATTGTCTGATTCTGTGGCCCTGTCTGCTCTGGTCTCATAATGAGCTCAGGTTTGGTTTCCCCATACACTTCTGTGCCTAAGGCGAGTTAGTGTCAAAATCTTTGGGGGTTGTAAGTTCATGGGAGAAGCTAGCTCACTGGAAGGATGTTGTGGTGGTCACCACCACAAGTGGGGTGTTTCACTCAATCTGTATCCACGAACTTAACCGTTACTTATCATCAGCAAAGGGCTTAGTAGGTTGTGTCCTGCATATGTCAGCTCAGAACAGGCACCACTGAACACTACCAAAGTGACCCAGCAGCAGTGCAGGGCCCCTCTGGCTGGTGGGTTCAACAGCAGCCTATTATATAACTAACTTCCCTGTGGACTTCTGACCTGAGGATGACATGATGAGGCTGGGTATTGTTGGGGTGGTGAGATCAATATAATTATCATTATCATTATGTGGCATAGGAACAGTAGGCCAGGAATGTCAGGAAAGACAAGAGGCATGAAAAAAAGAACTGTTTGTAATCATATTTCATAAAGAGCACATGAGAGAACACAATTCTCTTCTCTCTCTCTCTCTCTCTCTCTCTCTCACTCTCTCTCTCTCTCTCTCTCTCTCTCTCTCTCTCTCTCTCTCTCTCTCTCTCTCTCTCTCCCTCTCCCCCTCTCTCTCTCCCCCCCCTCGGCCTGAGGGCACAAGGGCAGAAGTGTTGGTTCTGATCGCTGTACCCCTGGAGGGAGCTGGAGAGGCAAAGGTAATGAGGGAGCAGGGGATTTGGGAGCGAAAGGTTACCCTAGCCCTGTGGGGTCCAGCAGTGGGGGAGGCGGAGAAAGACAGGGCGTATGCGCGCGTACGAACACACATGGGCAAGCACGCATGCATGCATGCAAACACACACATACACACCGCTAGAAAGACTGACAGACAGAAAAACAATGACATACAGACAGACAGACAGACAAACGCGCAAGATGCACGTTTACGCACAACCACACAGCTGCACACACACACACACACACACACCAACATACACAAAACAAACAAAGCGTCACACACATGCACACACATATGCATCTAGACATATACAGACATGCACACAAAGACACAGACACAGACAGACAGACAGACAGACAGACAGACACACACACACACACACACACAGAGGCTCGCGCATGACACACTGTGTGTGTAGTGTGATGTCAGGCAGAAGAAGAGCATCACAAAGAGAGAGAGAGAGAGAGAAGTGAGAGTGAGAGAGGAGAGGAGAGAGAGAGAGAGAGAGAGAGAAGAGAGAGAGAGAGAGAGAGAGAAGAGAGAAGGAGAGAGAGAGAGAAGAGAGAGAGGAGAGAGAAGAGAGAGAGACAGAAGAGAGAGAGAGAGGACAGACAGACAGACAGACGAGAGACAGAGAGTCTGTCTAGAAAGGTTACATGAACCCAAGAGAGAACATACAGCAATGAGGGACAAGGTCTTGATGACCGCGCGCGCGCGCGTATCTGTGTGTGTGCATATGTGTGTGCATGTGTGTGCTTGTGTCCTTGTGTGTGTGTATGAATGAGAAAGACAGAGAGACAGAGACAGAGAGAGAGACGGGGAGGAGAGAGGGAAGGGCTGGCTTAAATTAAAAAAAAAAAGTGAGATGCGAAAATGTTATCGTTATTCACATGGGATACCTAACACACACACACACACACACACACACACACACACACACAACACACACACACACACACACACACACACACACACAACACACACACACACACACACACCACACACACACGTTGAATGGTTTATTGCGCTAACCTTCAAAGACCAGTTTCAATGGGACTGTTAGGAGCAATGGAGCAGAAAACACACGATTGTTATTTTGATAATGGGAATACAATCATGGACAGCCCAAGTCATTCTCAGAGCACGAATTTCCTGATACTGTTTTTAACAGATGGAAAGAAACACGGATAATGTGAACTATGGATTATACTAATATGATTAATGTAAAAAAGGGTTTTATCATGGATTTTGTTTTCGTTCCTTGGCTAGAGCTTCAAGGTTTAGCAGTGGTGATACGTTTGTGTATGTAACCATTCCCCCAATAAGGTAGCTGCATTCCGACTTCGGGGACACAGTTCAGAATTGAACTTGCCAATTTTGGCAGGACAGTTCAGAGCTAACCCCCCCCCCCCCCCCCGCCTCGTTTTTCCTTTTTTCAACTCTCCGGAAGCGCACGGCTCAGCCTGGTTTAAGAGTCTCCCCGAAAGATAAACATACCGTTCGATTTTCCTGTGAAAGTGGGAAGAAAGGGCAAGGCTGGGAATCGAACCTAGAGCATCATGGCTTATTTGTTAGTAGGCAAACGCCTACCCCTCCACCCCACCCCCTCCATCTTCCTTCTTATTATTGTTGGACAATGCGAAAAATAAATAGTTCTATCATGGATAAGGCAACCCCCCCACAAAAAAACCACAACAAAACAAACAACAACAAACAACCAAACCAACAACAAAAAACAAAACAAAAAAAACAACAAAAAACAACTAACAACATCAAACGCCCCTTCTATCAAGGATACTTGAAAAATACTTCATTCTGTCAAAGATAATGTGAATAATTCTGAGGGATAACATAAACGTTACTGGGTAAAAAACTGCTTACGTCAGCATGTGACAGAAAAAAAAAAAAGATTTTGATAAAAAACCACGGAAGTTGTTTGCTTTAAAAGCCGGGAAAAAGATAGAAAAGAAAAAAAAAGAAAAAAGACAGAAAACTAAAAGAGAAAACAAAACGAAAACAAAACAAAACAAAGACAGAAAGAGAAAACCCAAAAGGAAGAAAGAGGAAAATAATATTTTTTAAAAGAGAGAATTTACAGCAAAACAAACATCATCCTTCAAACTGAAATGCAGAACAGAGTTAGTTAAGGAAATCAATAAGGACCGCCAAACCAAAACCAAATCACACCAAAAAATGTTACCCCAAAAGATAAATATCAAGAAATAACATAAAGTAACAACCCCCCCCCCCCCCCCCGAAAACAATCACAAAAAACCCAACGGGAAACCAAAACGGGGTGTTAATGGGACGCCCCCCCCATCCCCACCCCCCTCTGATTTATGACTCAGGAGACAAAACTGAAGAGGACCGAACCACCAATTCAGTAATAATCACTTGACAAATTCATAGCCCCCCCCCCACTCACCACAATCTGCAACCACGTGACCTCCCCCTCCCCCTCGACCACAAATTCGCCCAACGCAGCCACTCGCAGAGTGTCCTCCCTTGCCGATTTCTCTGTCTCCAGTGATCTCCCCTGGCACACGTACGTGCACGCGCGCGTGTTGGCGCGAGCGTCTTTGGCGCATGTTCCGGGGGAAATTTGACGCGTGAGAGTCACGTGTGGGGAAACCTGGCGTCAAAATCGGACGTTGGTGCGGCGACGTGAGAGCAAAGTTTTGGAATTTGTCAGAAGAGAATTGGTATTCATGGACATAGATGAATGGGATGGACTTCCGATTTCCTTGCAACTCTCTACCGCCAAGTGATAATAATGATAATACATAAAAAAAAATACAATAACTCTCCACCCCTCTTCTTCCCCCCTTGTAAAACTTATTTTTCTTTTCACAGCACTGAGCTGCCGGATTATGGGGGTGAGGGGGAGAGGAGAGAGGAGAGAGAGAGAGAGAGAGAGGAGAGAGAGAGAGAGGAGAGAGAGAGAGAGAGAGAGAGGGGAGAGAGAGATTTGAAAAAAATCTGACTTGAGAAGAGATAAATCATTTTGAAGACAACCCAAACCACACCAAACCAACCGAAAGCAGAGAGGATACTGCTGATTATTGGCTCTTGAAGATAAGGTCTAGTCTTTAAATACGACTTCTGAATGAAAAGGTTTTTACAGTATTTTACATCATTTTTACAGTATTTTACACAGTGAGGTGCTCCTGTCGCCCCTTTGTCTTATACATTATTTTTTTTTTTACACTGTATGTAGTCCTGTGAAAACAAAGACAAAGCGTCATTTCAGATATGCTCAACAGATGCTATAGCCGAGTGGTTAAGACTGCTCGACTTCAGTCCCATGGGTCCATAAGTCGTGGGATCGAATCTAGGAGGCGTCTGATGAAATAAGGGGGTGGGGGATTTTTACGATCATCCAGGTCAACTTTGTGCAGACCTACCAGTGCCTGAATTCCGCCGTGTATACAAACGTTTAGAAAATCTAATATCCACGTTAAAGATCCCGTAATTCATGTCAGTGTTCCGAGGGTTACGGAAGCACGAACATATCCAGCATACATCTCTGAAGTCGAATTGTGGCCACCTTTATGGTGGGCAAAAACGGTCGGATACACAAATTGTCACCATTGGTGAACCTCGGAGCTCTAGGAACGAAAAAAAGGATATGCGATACATAATACTTTTCTACATGACAATCCATTTCTTTTTTTTTGTAGGCTTTTCTGTAGCCTCAGCTAGAAAAACAACATCATGGCTTTCGGTCCCGACTCTCCGATAGGTTGAAAACCAATGATGAATTGCATGATTCTTTGTTTCAATCCCTGGCCCAGCTAGAGCTCCGAGGTTCACCACTATTGGTGACACTTTTGCGTATGTACGTGACCTTTTTTTGTCCACCGTTAAGGTACTTGCATTCTGACTTCAGGGATGATGTCTAACACGACACCTGTGAGCGTGAGTGTTTACATTTATAATTTTTTGCCATTCGTTCTTACCGACAGAAATCGCTCCTGATCTTGCGGAAGGCCGGAACATGTTTTAACGTACGCGGAAGATGTTCTACGTGCGTTCGCACACGGGACCTTTGTTTATAGTCTTATCCAAAAGACTTTCGGGAGAGTGGAGTCAGCACTGATGTTAACTCCTGAGGAAAACATTCCCTTGAATGGACGGTTTTGTGGGAGGCTCAAACCTGGGCTCGAACCCGAATCTATATTGCATGTGTGTTTGTGGGCAAGACTTCGGTTCATGAACTCACTCCGACGGACTGAAGTGGACTGGATTGGGGAACCAATCGCTTCTACGTAAGAATTACCTTCAACGAAACACACCTATTAGTGGAGACTGGAACACGAGTTTGACGTTCTGACCACGGTGCTATTTTACCCTCTAAATCATCATATAGCATTCCCCATTAAAAGACCCAGTAGAAAGAACATCTCTCTTTGGGGACACTGATTGGCCGTGTTTCACAGCAACGCAAAACCCTCTGTATCTGCTCTCTGTAGGGACAGGGTGGGTGAGGGTGGGTGAGGGAGCGGAGATGGGCACCGCACCCCCCCCCCCCTCATGATGAGGGGTCTACGGTAGCAGAGCTCTCTCTCTCTCTGTCTCTGTCTCTCTCTCTCTTTCTGTGTCTCTCTGTCTCTGTCTCGTCTCTCTCTCACCCCTCTGCCCTAACGACCAGATACCTGACGGGGCAACATCCCACGCTCAAGCCAGACTGTTTGAGCACGTGGCAGCGATTTTCGTGAAAAGAGTGTCAATACTGATATGGCCTGACCATCCCAGCTGTCCTACCATAAAGCCTGACATGGTCATTGTTATGTTTCTTGTTTTAGTGTTACTATCAGCGTTCATCTTCTGACGGGAGTAATAATTTATTTTTCATGATAATGGTATGCAGAAATAACAACAGTATCAATTATAGTCTTAATTTTAGTCAAAATCTTTTTTCCAGACCCATTTAGTCAGGCACATTACGCTATATTTTAACAAATCCTATTCAAATTGGAAAAAAACATGCTAGCTAAAAATTCATACCGAGAGTGAAGAACAATAGAATCTGCGTCAACGCTTGTAACACTGTGTGACTTGCCCATTTTAAGCATCGCTACCGGTACATTACGGTTCCTAACCAGTTAACGGCTGCAAAAACCATGCTAGAGAAGAGGCATAATTATGATCGTACTCCACTCTGTTGCCTATCAGACAGCTCAGTTGTAAGAGCATTTGCTCTACTGAAGCTAAGGTTAAGCAGCGTTAAGCGTGGTTGCCTTGTGGATGGGTGATCGTTTGCTTCATTACAATCCTCCAAGTTCACCCAGCTGTGAATGGTTACTGTCTTCTATAGGGTCAGGGAAGGTAAAGCAGTAAGGGAGAGGAGATGGGTACCGCCCTCAACATGCTAGCTTCTGGAGAAGCTGAGATCTCTGACACCTCGCTCCCCAACGACCGCATAGGTTATGTTTCCTACCATGTCCAATCAAACATCTATTGCTCCACCGATAACAAACACAGGGTTAATGGGACCTCGTTGAGGATTTAAGCTCAGATAAGGTTAAAATAGTGTGACTGTAATCATACAAATGTGACCACTGTGATCCTCGGAAACACTTTATAAACCAGTGGAGAAAGCAGCTTCCACTGGCCTTGGCCCAGTACATGACCTGGTCTCAGGAGGTACTCAGTCCAGACAAATGGCGCCATTCCATCAAAAGAACCAGCAGAAAAGTTGAACTTCAGAGGCGACACAGCAAGAGAGAAGCTTAACAGGCGGAAAGAAGGATCACAGTACCAACCAACAGCAGTTCCAGTTCCTTCCTTCCTTCATCTGCCCAGCATGCAACAGAACGTGCTCCTCACGCATCGGTCTCTTCAATCACCAGAGGGCTTGTAGAAACCTAAACAATCTCCTTTCTTCCCATGATCCTCGCATGCCAAGAACCAGTCATCATCTATGATCTCTTACGGTTAAAAGTAATGTTTCAATTGTTCCACGTCTTAAGGCCCTAACGACTAGTATAACTATGTTATATCAGTGAATGTTAGCAGTTGTTATCTCAAATGAGATGTGAAACCAGAGAGTGAAAACTGAAACACCGCAACGATTGTTGTAAACGACCACACGATAATGCTCCTATTCGATGAACAAAAAATGAACAGTGGGGATGCTGGTGACCTGTCATTATAAATAACATCCCCACCTTCTGGAAACTCTGTGCTAGGAGTTCCCTCTTTTCTACCCCTCTCTTTGCCTCTGGCTTGTTCCTTTTCTCCCTGTCACGCCCTTGTCTATTTTCTGCCTTCTTGATCCGTTCTTCTGCTTTCATTTCCACAAAGACTTAAAATATAATACCTCTCTCCCATACCGGTCAGGTACCTGCCTTGGGCCTGGCTTCTCAGGCGCTTAACGCAGCACAAGACGTTTTCGCTACATGACACACAACAACAGTTGCTGCCTGAGCGTTCGACTAAATAAGGATGACGAAAAAATGCCCGATTCTTTCAGGAACATGAAAATGGTGTTTGATGGAATATAGCGGAGCAAGTTCTCAAGAAATCGGCAATGAAATGCTTGATGTCTGATGTTCTGGTGTCACTGCAGTCCAGATTCCTTCTTTTTCTTCTTCTTTTCTTCGTCGTCTTCTTCTTCAGACTGAAAGTGTCTTTTTTCTTTATTCTGTGTAACACACAAACACAAACACACACACAAACACACACACAGACACACACACAAGTACACAGACAGACAGACAGACAGACAAACAGACAGACAGACAGACAGACACACGCACACACACACACACATACACACACACACACACACACACACACACACACACACACACACACACACACACACACACACACACACGATGAACAGTGAACAAAACGACAACAGAAACAACAACATAACAGCAGAAGCAACAGGCACAATGGTGAAAAACAAGAAAAACAAAAACAAAGAAATAAAACATTTGATAAGGAAGCTGAAGAAGGAGAAAAAGACTTGTGAAAGAAAAAGAAGACGAAAAAGATAGAGAAGAAGAAACAGAAAGAGGACAAAGAAAAAGGATTTCAAATTGAAGAAGGAGAAGAAGACGACGACGACGACAAAGAAAAAGACATCTTGACTGTAATGTCATCAACAACAACACCGACAACTAAAGAAAAGAAACCGTCACAGGCAGGAAACAAAATCAAACAGCAAAACCGACGGACGCAATATCCGAGTGGTAAAGACTGAATTCGATCCCTTGGGTCCATGAAGTTCTCGGTTCGAATCTTGGCAGCGTTTGGTGAAGTAAGGGTGGGGATTTCTATGATCTTCCAGGTCAACTTCTAGTGCAGACCTGCCGGTACCTTAATTCCTTTCGTGTATATACACATAGAGAAGATCAAACATGCACGTTAAAGATCCCTAATTCATGTCAGCGTTGGGTGGGTTACGGTAACGTAACATGAAATATACCCAGCATACATCCCCAAATGGGAACGCGGCTACCTTCATGGTAGGCAAAAAAACGGTCGCATACGTAAAATCTCACCACTGGTGAACTTCGGAATTCTATAGCCGAGGAGCGAAATAAAAAAAGATCAAAACACACATGAAAGTTTGCTGTAATCATAAACCTTAAGGAACAGATTCATATCAGTCAAGTCAGGGCAAAGGCCGATTGAAGAAGGGCACCAGAGGGTGAGTGGGTGAGTGGGTGGGGCTAGGGAGGGAGTGGGGGGTGGGGAGGTGACCTCTTTGACTGGCATCACATGACCTTTTGACCACTTTTACCTTTTGAATATAAATCCTCCTGCCCTCACTCACACACACACACACAACACACACCACACACACACACACACACACACACACACACACACACACAACACCCACACGGACCACATCCACACACAACAACACACAGAGACACTCACAGACACAGAGACAGAGACAGAGAGAGAGACAGACAGACAGACAAACACACACACACACACACACACACACACACACTACACACACACAGAGACAAACCACGGCGACAACAACACCACCACCACCCCCACCCACCCCTTTGGAAAATAAAATTAATATTCATGGAAACTCGGTGCCAGACACGCTTTCTTGAAGTCGTTCCCCACATCAGAAGGAAGGAAGGACAGAAGGAAAGAGGGAAGGGTACAAGGCGATATGGGCATTATTCCCAGACACTACAATCAAGCGCCACCCCACCGAACCAATCAACCACATCTAGTCTCCCTTCTCTGCTAGACTGCCAGACGCCGCCAGGGGTTACGTGAGCTGTGACGTCAGCGTCGCGATGGAGACACGTGACAGACACGAGGTGTGATTAGCCTGTCCAATCGCTGGCCACCCCCACCCCCTCCCCACCTTCCTTGTCGCGCGCCTGCGCACTTGTTAGGGTTGGGAGGAGGCCGAGTGTTGTCAATTCAGCGTGGTGGAGTCGAATGGGGGATGGAATGGAAATCGAATTAAAATTTGTTTTCGTGGTTTTTTGTTGTTATTATTGTTGTGTTGAAGTGACGCGTGAAGAGCACTGTGTTTTTACACTCAGTCCCGGTGTGTATGCAGTTTTGTAAATTCAGATTGTAAGAATAACTTTTCCTTTTACCCTTTGTTTGTAAATTGGGGTGTTTGCTTTAAGGGTGTCCAGTTTATTTGATGATTGTTTTCCTTATTCGGCGTGGCTACAGGTCCGAGGTTCACTAATGGTGACATTTTTGTGTATGCAGCCACCCCGTAGGGTAGTGCAATATCGTGTAACTTAGTGTAGCGTAAGGCAGTGTGGTGTGTTGTAGTGAAGTATAGTGCCAAGTTGTGCCATATGATACAGTGGGAATGCTAGGGTTCATTTTATAATTTATCACCCCCCCCCCCTCATAATTTTTTCTTATTTTCTTGCTTTCTTATTTTATTTATTCTTATTGTCTTTCTTTTTCTCCCCCTTGCTGCCCTGTTATCTCTATTTTTGTGCTTCCTGCTAGTCTCAATCTGTGGTCTATTACTATCTTCTTTTTTGTTTTTTCTAACGAAAGTGTTTACACAAGAGAAAAAAAAGCAAGAATGTGTAGTTTCTAAAATTTCACAAGTGTATAGTCAGCCACATAAACAGTAATGTACTTGTTTTACTTATTAGGCTTGTTCCAAACAGGACTTTTGTGTTGTGAGGAGGATGACTATCTTTTTTTCCAGCTGCCAAATCACAGATTTCGTTTTATTTGTTGGTTTAGCACTCTATAAGCTATTAAACCTCTTGTTGTAGTTGGTCCACGTAGATTTGTGTACCATGTGTTTCTTTTCTGGATAAACATCCCTCTAAACCAAAAATCGTCATCCAAAACATACGTTTTAAAACACCCTAACATGTCAACAGATAATTATTAGAAATGGGTGTTCTGCCCTTCCATTAAAAAAAACAGGTATGAGTCTGTTTTGAACCTACCATACTAAGGGTTTTCAAGAAAAGGTTTTGACCCTTGTCTGAAAAGGATTCTTAAAAGGACGGTTTTTACCTTACCATATAAAATGTTTTCAAGAATGCATTTGGACCCCACCATAACAAGGGTTTTCAAGAAAGGGTTTTGACCTACCTTAAAAATGTTTTCAACAAAGAGTTCTGACCCTACTGTAAAGAAGGGTTTTCAGAAAAGGGTTTTGACCCTACCTTAAAAAAGGTTTTCAAAAAGGGATTTGGCCTACCATATAAACTAAAAAAATGTTTTCAGGACAGGAGTTTAGCCTTATCATGAATATGTTTTCAACAATGCATTATGGCCCTACCATCAAAAAGGTTGGAAAATGGAGTTTTCATCCTAATAAAGAAAAAAGGTTTTCAAGAAAGGTTTTTGCCCTTACCATAAAAAAGAGGTTTCAAGAAGGGTTTTGACCTACCATAATTTTTTTAAAGAAGGGTTTTGACCCTAACATAAAAAGGGGTTTCAAGAAAGAGCCTTGACCCTACCATAAAGTCTTAAGAAAGGGTTTTGACTCTACATAAGATAAGGTTTCAAGAAAGGCTTTTGACTCTACCATTAAGAGAAGGTTTTCAAGAAAGGGTTTGACTCTACCATTAAGAGTAAGGTTTTCAAGAAAGGGTTTTGACTCTACCATTAAGAATAAGGTTTTCAAGAAAGGGTTTGACTCTACCATTACGATAGGTTTTCAAGAAAGGGTTTGACTCTACCATTAAGAATAAGGTTTTCAAGAAAGGGTTTGACTCTACCATTAAGAATAAGGTTT
>CM060327.1:39030492-39040492 GCA_030674155.1 Stramonita haemastoma | reverse complement strand
GACAAGAAACTTGCTTTGGGGTTAGTTTTATCTACAACTTCTGGCTGTCGATGTTCAACTTTAATTCATTATATTTATTATATTTTAATTATTATTATTATTATTATTATATAATTGTTTCTTGGCTAGAGCACCGAGGCTCACCAATGGTAGAATTTGTTGCCAATGTGACCGGTTCCTCCCCACCCACCTTACCAGTAAGGTAGCCGCATTCTGACGTAGGGGAGAATGTTCAGGCGATTTCGCTTGCCCGTGAATTTCTTGAATAGCATTTGTATGACTGTGTTGGAAATATGCAGATCAGCTGCAAAGAAATATCTCACGCAAAAATATAGAATCAAAGGACTGGACAAAATTGGAGATAAAAGCCCCAAACAAACCACCAGACAATGAATGACAGAACTACCCCCTCCCCCCCAGTCCCAGTCTAGCCTAAATATCCCACAAACTCAACATGTTGGTGTTAACACCTTTTGCAATAATGGACATGTGGGACTACATGTATATGCAAGCACACACATACACACACGCACGCACGCATGCACATCAAACTAGTTAGTAAAAGAATAAAATAATTATCGTTGAGGAGCTAGTAGTAGAGGAAATCAAGTGCTGGTAACTGCTTACAACTTCTCAATCATTGTGAAATGAAGAGCAAGGTAAATTAAATGAATAAATAAAACAACTCTACACTTAGAGCACAGTTACGTAATTCTTGAACCTCTATTTACAACTCACTAAAGTACAAATATGACCAAAAAATAGAAGAAAATCCCAACAGAAAAACACTGAAACAAGAAGACCACAAAAGCACACACTCAACCACAAAACGACAGACAGAAAGACCAAAACTCCCGACCGAAAGAGAAACGACAAAGGGGAAAGAAATCCCCCACACGCTTTGCTTATCTCCCTTGAACTCCCTGGCTCCGAGATTGGCCGTGAATCTCGCACGGTCGGGGTGGCGAACAAACATGGCAACTATTAAAGCACGTGCCTTTTGCCGGCTTCCGCTGGTAATTTGCTGTACTTTCAATCATAAGCGGCCTGCTGCTCAAATATTTGATCGCCTGTAGGCGAGGAGGGATGGCACTGGTCAAAGAGAATGGAGCGTGAGGAGGAAGGAGGAGGAGGAAGAGGAAGGAGGAGGAGGAGAGGGATAGAAGAGGGGTGGTGGTGGTGGAGGGTGGTGGGTGTGATGGTTGATGGGAGGGCGTGGTGTGGTGATGGTGGTAAGCAAAACAGGAAAAAAAAAATCACAAGTCTGAATCATTTTCGTGATGTTTCAAAGGGTTCTCTTTTTACTGTCGCTTTTGTGGGTAGCTAGCTAGCTAGCAACTAACTAACTGACTACCTAACCAGCCAACCAACCAACTGCCTGAATGGCTGGCTGACTGACTAGCTGAATAAGTAGCAAACCAATCAACCAACAAACTAGCTAGGTAACTAACCAGAACATAAATTTGCTAACTCGCTAACTAACCGAGAAGCAAATTCTTAAAATAAAATTCTTTTGTAATTATACCATAGCTTGTACATTCGTTTTACATTAACATTTACACCACCTTCAGTCACGGCAGATTTCTCTGTGTGAAAGTCGGGATGCTCTCCCCGGGGAGAGTGTGTCGCCACAAGAGTAGCGCCACCCATTATCTTTTCTTTTCCCTGCCTGCAGTTGTATTTGTTTCCCTGTCAGAGTGGCTTTGTTTCTATAGAATTTTGCCAAGGAGAACTCCCTTGACGCCGTGGGTTCTTTAACCTGCGCTAAATAGTGTTGTGTAACACACAGGACCTCGGTCATCGTCTCATCCGAAAGACTAGCACCCAGACCACCACTCATAGTGTAATGGATGGGGGAAAAGTTTTGGGCCCAAACAGGGTTTAAGCCATCACACATTTCCGACCCGGACTTTTTGCTTTCTAGATAGGCGCGTTACCTGAAGACCACCAATCCATCGACTTTCCTGAACAAAAGCAACTAAGTAACTAAGTTAACACTAACTAGGTAGCTGACTAGCAAATCAACCAAACAACCAACAAACTAGCAAACTAACTAATTTGCTCAACAACCCACAAGTTAACTACTAAAATAACCAGCAAACAAAATTCACTAGCTGGCAATCTGAATAACTAACAACCCCCCCAAAACAACAACAACAACAGAAAACCCCCAAATTCTTAGAAGTTTTCTTGTGGGATACATTTTACATCCTGAACAAACAAAGTAATTGGGTAGGTAGGTACGTAAGTAACCAGCCACCTAACTGACAAACATACAAAAAACAAACGTACCAAGACCATGGAGCAATTTCTTTAAGAAGTTCTTTTGTAATAACACTAGATCTACAACTTCAACACTCTGAGCATGCACCCCCCCCCCTTACCCCTCCCAAAAATTGTGAAAGAATTGATGCTTGAATTATATTCCCTCAACATTTATGACAAATGACGCAGTATAACGAATCAGAAGTAACAGTATCAAAATAACCGAAAAACACTGCACCCAAGACTGCTGATCTGGAGTTTTGGGTACTGTTGTCTTTTGTCTTTGTTTGTGGAGGAGACAGTACAGGAAAGACTTCTTTGGGGTGGCATAGCCTAGTGGTTAGAGCGTTATAATCCTGATATGACGGTAACTGAGGGACTCTGGTTCCAGTCTCCGCTGAGGATGATTGTTCGATTTTTACCCTGGAGTTAACTTTGGTACTGCCTGTACTTTTCTCAAAGTCGTTCGTACAAAATTATCAACCCTGCCCCCGTGTGCAAACGCAAGCAGAAATCTTTTTCATGGATGAACAACTTCATGCACTTTTCGTCGAGAACTAGACCTGGTATGGCGATGGTATATGCCATCCAAACATACCGAGCATGCACCCTGCTACCTGGAAAGGCGTAAGCTCCGCCAGGTTCAGTTTCTCCACGGTATGCTCCTTGGACATTCAGTGCAGAGACACGAGAACTCCTGAAAGAGTTAAGGGAGAAGTCAATCAGTCATTTCCTACAACAGTGCGATTCTAAAGTCAATTGTGGACATGATGCACTGGGCCTGACTTGTCAGGCGCTTAACGGCAGCGTAACGCATTTTCGCTCATAATTATAACAGACAACAATAGTTACTGTCTGAGCCTTCGAAGAGAAAGAAGTAGAAGAAGAAGCAGAAAAAGAAGAAAGACAAACCGCCAAACAGACAGCAGACGGACAGACTGACATAAATACAGACAGACAGGAACACTTTCTTATCTCTTGACCACAGAAATTCGGACATACATTAAAAAAAAAAGTTAAAACTTAGTGTAGGCTTGAAATTAACACGCTAAGAACGTAGGTGTTTTTTTTTTTAGGGGTTGGGGGTTGGGGGGGGGGGGGGGCATATTGAACATTTTATCATATCTTTATAAACTTGATGAAACAATTCAAGCTGTTTTACATTCTCATTACGCTTTTGATATGTACATGGACGCGCGCGTGCGTGTGTATGCACAAGTATGACGTTTTGTGTATGCGAGTATTTAAATCTGACGTCATGGACGACGACAAGAGTATGCTAGCTGCGAATTACATGGACACGTATAACAGACTTCTCTTCCTTTTTTCTTCCATGCTCGTATTTTTTGTTTTTATTCCATTTTCTTCTTTCTTTTTTTCTTTCTTTCTTTTTTTTTTGTTGCTGTTCAGAACGCACGGCTCGGCACATAAAACATGTGCTAACGTTTTACATCTTTTCACATAACAAGTGCACAGGGAAGGGATGGAGGGTGATTAAAATCCAATAAACACGAGGCATTGCCTTTCATGACTCACGTGTGCCCACCCTAAAAAAAACAACAACCCAGAACACGTTACAGCTGCACTGTCTGCGACACAGCTTTGAGGACTCGGGTCCTCTTCCTATCTGAGATCAGGATCATTTTAGTAGATGGTAGGCATATGCTTTTATAAATGTAGACTGTTTCATGACATCAGACAGCTACAAATGGAGATTTTCATGAGATGGTGGGCACATGCATCTTGTTATGGAGACTTTCATTAGATTGTAGCAGATGCATCTAGAAATGAAGACGGTTTCATGAGATCATAGGCGGCAGATGCATCTACAACAGACACTTTTTCATGAGATCAGATGCACTTACAATGGAGACTGTTTCATAAGAGCAGATGCTTCTACAAATGGAAACTGTTTCATAAGATTATAGCAGATGCACTAAATGAGATTTCATGAGATCGAAGGCACATGCATCTACTATGGAGACTTTCATTAGATTGTAGCAGATTCATTACAATGGAGACTGTTTCATGAGATCATACGCAGATGCATCTACAAATGGACACTTTTCATGAGATCAGATGCATTACAATGGAGACTATTTCATAGAGTCAGATGCTTCTACAATGGAGACTGTTTCAATGATAGCAGATGCATCTATAATGAGACTTTTCATGAGAGAGCAGATGCACGTACAACGAGACTGTTTCATGTAGCAGATTTCATTTACAATGGAGTACTGTTTCATAAGAGCAGATGCATCTACAATGGAGACTGTTTCATAGAATCAGATGCATTACAATGAGACATTTCATGAGATCAAGCATCAGATGAACTGTTTCATAGAGCAGATCTTTCAATAAAGCATTTTCTGGAGCAGATGCATTACAATGGAGACTGTTTCATGAGAGCAGATGCACGTACAATGGAGACTGTTTCATGAGAGCAGATGCACGTACAATGGAGACTGTTTCATGAGAGCAGTATGAAAGTTACAATGGATGATGTTTGATAAGATTCATAGATAGAGATGCATCTACTAGATAGATTCTTTACATGTAGCAGATCATCAATGGCTGTATGAGACAATTACTACATGAGACTTCTTCATGTAGACAGATTATTGCAATGGAGACTGTTTCATAGATCAATACATCTACAATGGAGACTGTTTCATGAGATCAGATATGCTGTACAATGGAGACTGTTTCATTAGATCAAGATGCATCTACAATGGGGGCTGTTTCATGAGATTAGATGCATTACAATGGAGACTTTTCAGGAGATCAGAGCATCTACAATGCAAGATAATTTCATGAGATTAGATAACATCTACAATAGCATTCATGAGATAGTACATACATGATTTCACGAGATCATGGCAGATGCATCTACGAATGGAGACTTGCAGAAGATCACAGGCAGATACATTGCAATGGAGACTGTTTCACGATAACAGATGCATGTACAAACCCCACCTGCTCCAATTTCTATGGTGAAAACTTTGTGGCTTGGATACCGAATTTCATGCAGATCCAAGTAGACTGGTGTACAGTCATAATCTCAGTCTGGTGGTACAGATGCAGGTTTCCTCCCTTCCAGTTTCCGTTCAGAAGTAATGATTTGGAATCGTCTCTGGCCCCACCCCTCCTCCCCCGCCCTTCCCTTCCACTAAAGAGTCAGAAGTTGCTGAGTCATCTTCTCTGAAGACTTCTGCTGTCCATCTCTCCTTGCAGTTTCTGTCTGTTATTGGCAACTCCCCCCTCCCTCGCCCCCCCTCCCCCCAAAGATATTACAAAAGCAACTTGCAAAATTTGGGGAGAAAATAAGAGTTCTTTTCCTTTTTTTCTTCTTCTCAAAAGCGAGGTAAATTGCTCGTCATAGGAGGCAATTATAGGAAGCAAACACAACGGGTATTTATCAAAATGAAAATAAAAGAACATTTTTTGTTTTGGTGACAAAATCAAAGTTGCGGTAAAATGAATAACTCGTATGTGCGTTGTTTGCCAAAGGAATAGCTCTTCTTCATGCAGGCTATTCTTTTTTTTTGTCGTTTGTCAGATGAGCAAAAATCTGTTGTGCTGCCGTTAAGCGCCTGACAAGTTAGGCTCAAGCCAGCGAATCTGACTTTGGCGTCGGAGAAATTGTTATTGAAGCTTTATCATGTGTGTGCGAGCGCGCGGGCGCGTATACATGCACGCTTTGAATGTGATCTCAAGGTTTTACGGAATATGTGCTTCTGTTACTTTGAGAGGGAACAGACTCTCTTCTGTCTGTCTGTCTGTCTGTTGTCTGCTGACTCTCTTATATTTTCCTTTTTTTCTATTTTGTTTTGTAGCCTGAGGCTGACATACAATTAAACTACCTCACAGTTCTCTCTCTCTCTCTCTCTCTCTCTCTCTCTCTCTCTCTCTCTCTCTCTCTCTCTCTCTCTCTCTCTCTCTCTCTCTCCTCACTCTCGCTCTCTCCTTCTCTCTCATTCTCCTCGACTTCCTTTCCTCCCCCCCTTCTCTCTCTCTCTCTTCTTGCGGATAGCCTAGTGCAGAACATTGCGCTGCAATTGAAGACCGGTTCGAATCCGTCGAGGAAATTTTTTCTGGATTAACATCAGTGCTGACTCCACTCTCCCAAAAGTCCTTCGATGAGCTTTAAACCGAGGCCGTGTGCGAACGCACGCAGACATCTTGGCACACGTTAAATCGTCCTTTTCGTAAGAGTAGCCCATCGTTGCCGGTGGAACAGTGACAATTTTACAAAACTGCATAACACGGACTGGATGAAAAAGCACAGGATGCTATCTGTTATCCTCGTATAAAGAATAATAAATAAATAAATAAAATCTCTCTCTCTCTCGCTATCTCTCTACGTGCTTGTCCCCCCTCTCCCTCTTCATACATGTCCATATCTGTTTAACAACACAGACTAAAGCACACTAACATGTGACGAATTTTTTAGAGCTTTTCACTTACACACACACACACACACACACACACACACACACACACACACACACACACACACACACACACACACACACACACACACACACACACAGAGGATAGGGACAGGATAGCCTAGTGGTCAGAACATTGCGCTCGCAATTTGATGACCCGGGTTCGATTCCCGTTCGAGGAGATTTTTCTCCTGGAGTTAACATCAGTGCCGACTCCATTCCCCCAAAAGTAATTCGGATGAGACTATAAACCAAGGCCCCGTGTGCGAACGCACGCAGAACATCTGGCGCACACGTTAAATCCTGTCCCGCTTTTTGTAAGAGTAGGCCGTTGTGTGTCGGTGGGAACAGATGACAAGATTTACAAAACTGCATACACACGGGGACTGAATGAAAAAAAGCACACGAGTACTTATTCCATTTTCCTCGATTTAAAAGAATAATAAAATAAAAAAAACTAAAATAAATAAAAACACAAAGGGGACAGTAAAGTCTTAAAAGACAGAACGAATAAAATGGACTAAAAGAAGCGTAACATCATTTTTAAAGTTATCTGTCATGTGTACAAATATGTGTGTGTGTGTGTGTGTATGTGTGTGTGTGGCGCGCGCGCACGCACGCACACGTGCAACCTCAAGCACGCTTATGTAAGTAACACTTTCCGTCCCTTTCCCTCTCTCTCCCATCCCTCCCTCTTCTTCTGCCCGCCCTCCCCCCCTCTCTCTGTCCCTACTTGCCCACATCTATTTTATAACACAGACTTAAGCCCATTAACATGTGCTGACGTTTAAGAGCTTTCCCCATTACTAGTACATACACCGAGGGGAGGGGCGTTGAATTGAAAATATCTCTGTATGTCAGTCTCTCTTTTTATCACAGTATAATTTTTTTCTTTACGTTCACTTGAAATTTTTAGATGTGATTTGTTAAGGATAGTCCCTTCTCAGGGCAAGGGCTGATGCAAAAAACAAGTGTGACAATACTTATCTGATACCCGTGGGAATAAAGATTATCAACCCCTCTGTCTGTCCCTCTGTCTGTAAGTCAGTCAGTCAGTCAGTCAGTCAGTCTGTCTGTGTGTCTGTCTGTGTGTCTGTATATCTGTCTCCCTCCCTCCCCCCTCCTCTCTCTCTTTCCCTCTCTGTGTCCCTACACGCAGCATTCATTTTATAACACAGACTTTTGTTGGGCACACTAACAACAATGTGCTGGTGTTTAGGAGCTTTTCCCAAAACCAGCCTATACACTGAGGGGCGTTGAATTGAAATTCTCTCTCTCTCTCCTCTCTCTCTTCTCTCTCTCTCCTCATCTCTCTTCTCTCTTCTTCTCTCTTCTCTCTCTTCTTTCCTCCTCTCCCTCCCTCCCCTCTCTCTCTCTCTCTCCCCTCCTCCCCCCTTCTCTCCTCCCTCCCTCCCTCCCCCCTCCCCTCTCTCTCTCACTCCCTCTCTCTTCCCCCTCTCTTTCCCTACTTGCCCACATCTATTTTATAACACAGACTTAGGCCCATTAACGTGTGCTGACGTTTCAGAGCTTTTCCCATTACTAGTGCACCTGAGGGAAAAAATAACAGTAAAGCAGCGTAACATCATTTAAGTAACCTGCGACATGCCAATATGTCTCTGTGTCTGTCTGTTTTTCTAGCTGTGTGTGTGTGTGTGTGTGTGTGTGTGTGTGTGTGTGTGTGTGTGTGTGTGTGTGTGTCTGTCTCGCGCGTGTGCGCGCACGCGCAGCGCACACACGCATTATATATATATATATTATATTATTATATATATATATATATCTATATATCTATATCTATATATATCTTATATCTTATATATATCATATTATATCTGTCTACTTATCTATTATGTCTGTCTGTAATACATACACACACACACATAGATATATTATGTGTGTGTGTTGTGTGTGTGTGCGTGCATGCGCGCGCTCGTGCACGCGCGTGAGTGCATGTGTATACATGCATGAATATGTAATTGTGCACATACGCGTGTGAATCTGAATATGATCTAGTGGCCTCATTAAAGGTAGCCATATATCTCAGTGAGAGGCAATCAGATTAAAAAAAAAAATTTCTTCTTTGGCTCTTCCCTCCTACCCCTCCCTCTATGTCTCCCCTTCTGTAATTCTCACATTCTCTCGGTAACTAATACAAACTCTCTCTCTCTCTCTCTCTCTCTCTCTCTCCTCTCTCTCTCTCTCTCTCTCTCTCTCTCTCTCTCTCTCTCTCTCTCTTGATGCACACATTGCCAATATTTAAAACCTCTTAACAGCATGTACAAACAAGCACTCGAAGCAATTCTCAAAAATCACATACCTTAACTGCATCAGACTATGTATAACATTGACGTTCTTTCATTAGAAGATTATGTTCGCCCTTAATAAAGGAATACAAAGTTACTACTGTATATGCTCCACAAGATCTCCAATCTATATTCTATATGACTTCCCGAGATCCTACCAAATTTCATCTACCAATCCCTATAATTGACCTCTTTGAATCAAGCCTCACATACTCGGGTACCCTACACTAGATCATGCTGAAAACATCCCAAAGTAAAGAAACTTTCAAGAAAGCCATTTTTTTTAATACCCACCTCAAAGGTACTAAATTAATATGCTTATACAACAGTGCTCTTTCCACAAGTGGATCAGAAAATTTCTTCTTAAGCAATGATCACAATATCTGTATAATAACTTATAATCAAGCGTCAAGGTATAGGCAAGTTCTGGTGTTTGCGACGGTCTGGAACATCGTTCGGTATTCCTTCAATGACCATCAGTGCGTGAAGGGGGGGGGGTTGTGATGGGTAACAGCTTCCTCCATGCATACTCCAGTTTGGCTTAAGACTAGCCAACCATAGTTTCGAATGTGGGTGCTCTATATACTAATATACAAGGTTATTTATCAGTTCTTAAATTTCATGTGATTGTATGTCTAGTATAGTGTGTTTGGTGATATAAAGATATTCAAGTTATCGCTGAATTAAAAACAATACTCTATGTTGATGTATATGGATCAGTTTTAAGGGGAGTAGGTGATATATCAATTAATGGAATGTGATTTGTTCTTGGTTTGATTAGCTAATCGAGTAAACTGTTTTGAATAGTATGTGATGAATTGAGCGTTGATTTATGTTACTTATTTTTTTTTATTACTGGCAATAACATGGAAATTTATTAGAAAAAAAACTGTCTTAGTTGCCATTTAAAATTTGTATTTTATGTTTATCATTGTTCTAAATGGATGCCATTTTGTTTTCTTCATCATCACCATATAT
>CM060327.1:39017992-39025492 GCA_030674155.1 Stramonita haemastoma | reverse complement strand
TTCCTTTTTGTGTTTTGTCTGGGTTTTTCATTGTTATTTTTTTGTTGTATTTGTCTTCTTTTTTTTGGTGGCTTCGTTGTTTCCCTATTTTTTGTGTTTAATTTAAGCAGATTAAGCAGATGTTTATAAAAAAAAAAAACCCAACACACATTGTACACACATCCATTTGGAGCAGCAAGAAGCTAATGGCATACAGTGTACTCCACCACCAACCAAAACGAAACTTGTTATTTGGCAGTTGGAAAAACCCATGTCATCACCCCCCAAAAAATGAATCTTTGTGAGACAAGTGTAATCAATAGCTTCAAGACATCATTTTAAAGCTTATTTGCTTTTACACACGTGAAAACTCTGAAACCCCATATCTTAAATCAGCAAAACCACTGCTGGCACTTCTGATGGCTCATCCTGGAGTCAAAACTCGCGTCAGGTCGGGCAAATCAAATGGTCCTTACTGCAAAAAGGCCTCCAGTGCTGTCACCAAAATTTGACATTTATAGTTTAAAAAAATATATATATCTTTGGAAGCATTTTCCTTCACCACTATGCTCGTTGGTCTTTTACTCATTGTTAAGTGAGATCTGTTGGAGATAAGACTTGATGTAGGCACCAAGGGATATTTTCAGTGTATGATATGTACTGTGAATACCTGCGTCACAGGTATTATGATAATACACAGTACACATATGTCGATAATACACAGTACTTATACGATGTGTACTCTGAATTATCATAATACCTGTGACACAGGTATTATGATAATACAAAGTACACAACGATACTACACAGTACATATCATACATTGAAAATGTTCCTTGATGCCTTCATCAAGTCTTGCCTCCAATAGACCTCACTTTACAATGAGTAAAAGACCAAACTGCTTTTTGAACTCTGAAAATCTATGTGAAAAATGATCGAATTTACAAACAGTCTGAAATAAAGATGTTTGTGTCTACATGGAAAATCTTGACTCCCTTTCAAGAGAATGTGTATCTTAAGACAATAATGTAGTAGCTGTAGTAAGGTATTTCCTGGAGCAAGGTTAAAACCAGGACAATAATTACAATACATAATGCTCTGCCGTTTCCATCAAATTTCCACAAAGGACACTGGGGACTGTTATCTAAGTGACCATTAAGCAAATCGTCATTCAAATGGCCGATTCCCAGACGGAGTCGACAATGAGTTATTTGTTCATCCCTTTCACTACGTTAGAAATATGGGGGCACCACAGCGTCATCAGTTGGCAAATGGCGTTTGTGGGCATCCAGAGAGGTGGTAGTTTTATGTTATATTGGAGAGAATTCGATGATACAGTCTTGTATTTTACGTTCCAAAGGTCTACGTCTGTGGTATGGATTGCCTTCTGAAACGAGGTCTGGAACAAGCTGAACACACGCCGTTGATCATTCTATACAGTTATACAATTTTATGTCCTTTATTTCTGTATTTAAGTGTGCAGTGTGCATGATCAAGTCTAAACAGGATTTTCTAGTGTCAGTAATGGTTTTTTTTTATATTGTTGGTTATTTGAACATGATGCCAGGAAGGTAGCTCTACAAAATCAATGTCCAAGAATCAGAAATTTAATCAAAGTATCATTAACCTTATGAATGCTTTCTTCTATCAGCTCCCAGTAGTATACATTTGCATTGGGTGGCCGAGAAAAAAGGCCCTGTTAGCAAACTCTCTTGATCGTTTGGTTTCCAACCATACGGCTTCTAGGACATCCACACGGAGGTCTACTCTAGGTTTTTGTTGTTGTTGTTGTTGTTTTTTTTATACTTCTCGCATCCGTTAAAGAGTTAGGTCCCGGGTTGATTTCAGCATACCCTGACAGAAGTAACATATGTTGAATAGGTGACAGTGTCTCCTGAATAATGTCCCTACTCTTGGTACTTCCAGACAAGCTGGTCTGGCAAGAATAAGAAAAGGCATTACGCAATGTCTGCAAGAAGTGGTTTGGATAGAAAAGGTGAATAACCACAGGCAATGTTATATTATATGGATACTGTAAATGCAACAAAACAAGGAACTGGAAAACATTACAAGTGTTTAGGCATGCTGATTTTCTAGTTGATGCAAGCGCGTTTACATAATTGCAGCCAATAACATTTGATAAAGAAGAGCTATAATGCAACCATTGTATGAAGTAAAATGAGAACTATGTTTGATCAATTCAACCCCGAAACCCTTGATTTCTCTTTTTGTAGTAGCCCAGTAGAACCCCCTTTTTAACACAGATGACACCTTTATATATCCAAGTATCATCAGTCATTTTTTCCTTTTCAAATCTCTACACATCCCTGCTATTTGTGCCAGCTCCCTGGTGATATCATGACTCATGTGCACACACTCCAGGTACACTACCACCACGTGCATTTGACAGTGACCCTGACGGCCTGGCAGGCAGCCTGAGACAGTGCAGGCCAGTCAACTCCAGGAGCCACTGACAGGAGCCATTGTCAATGCCTGACAATCTTTTCCTTTCTTTCACCACCATTGATTTGTACCTGTAGGAGGAGAATACTTCTAACAAGAACAGGTTGACACTAAGTGTCACCGACAGGTGGCTGTTTTCCCACAGGATGGGGACATGTTAATCATATCAACAGTATCCTTTGTATTCATTTGCTTACAGATTTCTTTTACGATGTCATCTGTACACTCTCCCTTGACTTAAGTAGGCACAGAAGTTATTTGAACAATTTATTAATTTGACTGTACTGTTCAAGTTCATCAACTCTGTCCTAAAGTTTTCTTCTTCGTCCTCGAAGGCTCAGACAGCAACTATTGTTGCCTGTCATAAGGGCTAAAATGCGTTACACTGTTGTTAAGCGCCTGACAGGTCAGGCCCAGTGTATCCTACTTTGGCGTGGGGAAAGAACTGTTCTTTAAGTTTTTATGAAAAAAAACAACCTATAAGAATGGATCAAGATGACAGAAAATAGACAACAAGGTGGTGACATAAAGAAAAGGAACTAGACAAAAAAAAAGAGAGGGAAAGAAAAGAGGGAATTTTTGACACAGAATGTCCAGAAGGTGGGGATGCTATTTATAGTGACAGGCCCCTGGCACACCCACGGGGGAATAACGTCTTTTGACAGAACTTGCCTACCTAAGGTAGCCACATTCCGACTTTGGGGATAGTGTGTAAACACTGACACCAGAGTGCATGCAGTTTTGCCGTTGTTGTTGATATTTTTTGTTGTTCGTTCTTACTGGCACGAATTGCCTACTCTTCCGAAAGGTGGATCAGGATTTAACGTGTGTGCAAGATGTCCTGCGGCATTCACATACATTTATAGCCTGATCCGAAGATTTTCGAGTGACTAAGTCAGCACAGAGGTTAACTCCAGGGAAAAAATCATATTGAACGGGCGTTACGGTAGTGGCTCAAACCCGGACCCTCAAATTGCCAGCGCAACACTCTGACCGCTAGGCTATCCCGCCGTTTACTTTGCTTTTAATTTTTAATAACTGAACTCAAGAGAGGAAAATATGGCATTATGATACCTTTACATGTCTTTCACCAATTCATCTTTTACCCACAAATAGTGTAATAATTGATAGATCTATTTTCAATAAACAGCGGTCTGCACCAAATCGAGTGGGTATTTTTCAAAACAACAGGTTAAATTAAGTCTTTAAAAACATTTACCATTAAGGCGAAGACAACTGTAGCACAATCACTAACATCAAAATGAAACTTTCAAAAATTGAATACCTAAAAAGCTATACTTGTTTCCAATTCATTATAATACAGTATTTGCCTGACCCAAAAAGAGAAGAGAAAAAGGATGGAAATGAGGAGCAAGAAAAATTAGTTTGAAACTTGTCAGCAAAATGTTTATTCCATTTTTTTCTTTTATTTCAAGGATACTGGAATAAGCACTCATGTGCTTTTTTACATCCAGTCCCCGTGTACATGCAGTTTTGTAAATTTTGTCATTGGTTCCCACAGGCACACAATGACCTATTCTTTCAAAAAGCGGAACGGGTTTTAACGTGTGCGCGAGATGTTCTGTGTGTGTTCGCACACGGGACTTCGGTTTATAGTATCATTCGAAGGACTTTTTAGGGGAAGTGGAGTCGGCACTGATGTTAACTCCAGAGGAAAAATCCTCTTACCCGAGATTCGAACCCAAGTCAACAGATCATGAGCGCATCACTCTGACCACCAGGCTATCTCATCCTTCCATGTTACAGACTATGTAGCCTATGTTATCCACGCCGATATCCTCTGAGCCGTTTTTCTGTCAGCTGCAAAAGAGAGTGCAGTGAATAACAATATTAACACTTTTTTGCGCTTTTCGTTACAAAAATGTAACAATGTCCAAAGCACATTACAAGGATATACATATATAAACCATAACATTAAAAAATTGAATTCACAGTCATTAACTTACAGTGAACCTTTCGTCACACAATAACTATGTACAACAAAAAGATGTTCATACCATTGGAAAAATACACGTATATAACTTGTTTTTGAATGAACAGGACAAGAGGTATAAATATACACGTGAAAACTGTACTTCTAACAATTGTTTTGTATACTGATTGAAAGCCGTGCGAGAGTTTTCAAACACTGCTTTGTGCACTTTCTGTGTGGTTTTGCTGTTGTTGATATTTCTTCTTATCCGTTCTTACTGGAACGAAAGAAAGGCCTACTCCTCCGAAAGCTGAATCAGGATTTAGCGTGTGTGCAGGATGTTCTGCGGCATTCACATACGGGGCCTTGGTTTATAGTCTGATCCGAAGGACTTTTGCAGACCTGGAGTCGGAAGTCTTATACAAAAAAACCCGAGAATTAAAAAAAAAGTACAAGCAAAAGAAACAATGCTGTGAAAAAGCTACCATCACCATAAAAAAACTATCATCACTATTGATAACACACCCAAACACACCCAAACACATACACACACACACCCACACACACACACCACCACCACACACCACCACCACCACCACCACCACCACCACCACCACCAACAGCAACAGCAAGAAATGAAAATAAGAAATGCGGGGGAAAACCCCCAGAAAAGGAACAAACCAGCCTACCACACAGACAAAAACCAAACTACGCCAAAATCGAAAAACAAAGGGGAAAAATACAAAAACTATCGCAGTGGTCCCTCCCGTCTACTCGGCCCTTTCTAACCCCTAGTCTCCATCTAACTCCCCCTCCCTCCTCCCTCTTATCTCCCTCAACTCCTCCCCTTTCTCCCTCCCCCCCCCTGGTCTCTCGTAAAGCAGATGCAGAGTCAAGAGCAGGACCAAGGTTAAAAAACATCTCTCTCTCTCTCTCACGCACGCACACACACGCATACATACACACACACAGATACACACACTAGCAAAATAGATAAATAAATGATAACTCTCTCCCTTACACACACAAACTTTCTCTCCCCCCCCCACCCCGTCACACACACACACAAACACACTCACACACCAAAACACACACGTACGCACGCACGCACACACACACAGAGACACATACACGCACGCACACACACACAGACACACACACACAGACACACACTCACACACCAACACACACACACAAACACACTCACACACCAACACACACACACACGCACGCACGCACGCACGCACGCATACACACACACACACACACACAGTCATCAAGGCAACCAGTAAGAACTTGTTGCGTGTCTCGTGCCCATGTGGGCTTCAATAAAGTATATGGGGGAAAAAAAGAGAAAAAAGAAGAAACGAGAAAAAAAAACCTCCCTGTTTTTCCAACTAAAAGAAAAGAGAAATGGCCGGCCACAGAAATTTCTCCCCCAGCAGTCAAGAACAAATGAAACACATAATAATGAAAATCGTACATAAAAGGAAAAAAAAGTAACTGGGGGAGAAAGAGAGAGAGAGAAAGAGAGAGAGAAGATGAGAGAGAGAGAGAGAGAGAGAGAGAGGAGAGAGAGAGAGAGAGAGAGAGAGAGAGAGAGGAGAGAGAGAGAGAGAGAGAGGAGAGAGTAGATATCTTAGGAAAAGAACATATAACTATTACGAATGAAGAAGAGGAATAAGAAGAAGCCGAAGAAGAAGAAGAAGAAGAAGAGAAGGAGAAGAAGAAGAAGAAGAAGAAGAAGAAGAAGAAGAAGAAGAAGAAGAAGAAGAAGAAGAAGAAGAAGAAGAAGAAGAAAGGACATAGGGATAAAGGGTTAGGGACGAAACTAACAATCCTGAAACTTTCAAAGAACACAATCATGCAACACAATGATCATCATGACATGGTTACCGCATCATGGAATGATGCCCTACAGAAGGTATATTCATAGTCAGCACAGGGGTCACCAGCTGATTGTTACATCATCGATTTTACACATTGTTTACATTCATCAATGGATTAGTCATGATACAACCATGTTAGAATTTCCTGCTGCTGTAGGTTTTTGTCATGTGGAGTTTTTGGCAAAGAAATGTATGTAAATAATTGCCATTACCATCTGATAATAGCCTTCTGCTGTTAACGTTACCTGGGTGGTACCGTGTGGAAGTAGGAGTACGATCTGAGAGGGGAGAGAGAGAGAGAGAGAGAGAGAGAGAGAGAGAGAGAGAGAGAGGAGAGAGAGAGAGAGAGAGAGAGAGGAGAGAGAGAGAGAGAGACAGAGAGAGAGACAGAGAGAGAGACAGAGAGAAGAGAGAGAGAGAGACGAGAGAGAGAGAGAGAGAGAGAGAGAGAGAGAGAGAGAGAGAGAGAGAGAGAGAGAGAGAGGAGAGAGAGAGAGAGAGAGAGAGAGAGAGAGAGAGAGAGAGAGATGAAGATGAATGAATGAATGAATGAATGAATGAATGAATGAATGAATGAATGAATAACTTCATTTTTCAAGGGTTACAGAGTAAGTATTACAGACTTTTTTTCATCCGGCCATTGCCCTGACCAGAAAAAAGGTTAAAAAGGTAATAGAAGCCCCCTACCCCTACAGACCAGCATCATCACCAACAGCAGTTCGACCTATACTTTAAAAGAAGAAGATGGGATACATTGAACAAAACGCGTAATCTCCAACTGAATATACTGATAATAATTACTTTGAAAAAAAAATCGACGTTAAGATGGAACGCCTCATAAGGTACCCAAGTATAACATTTTCAATCATGTTCAAGAATATGGAAAAGAGAGAGAGAGAGAGAGAGAGAGAGAGAGAGAGAGAGAGAGAGAGAGAGAGAGAGAGAGAGAGAGAGAGAGAGAGAGAGAGAGAGAGAGAGAGAGAGGTGCGAGAGAGAGGGGTAGAGTGCGAGAGAGAGGAGATAGAGAGAGAGGGGGTGGGGGCGGTGTACAAAAGTTAAGATAAAGACTTTAAAAAAAGAAAACGAAAAAGGAAAACCAGTTTGTGCATAAATTAACAAGAGAAAAAAACTAAGAAAAAGAATTAAAACAAAAGTTGAAATTTAAAAAAGCAACTGGGAGGGGAGATGTAAAAAATAGCGAATTAACGGACCGAAAGGAAAAAAAGAAAGAAAGAA
>CM060327.1:39005492-39012992 GCA_030674155.1 Stramonita haemastoma | reverse complement strand
AGATGAGAGAGAGAGAGAGAGAGAGAGAGAGAGAGACAGACAGACAGACAGACAGACAGACAGACAGACAGACAGAAAGAGACAGGGAGAGGCAGACAAGGGGAATATTTACTTTTTGGGGCTGCGTCTATTATCAAACCAACCCCTCTTCTTTCCATCACATCATGCAATATCAGCTCAGCCACAGCCACAACCTGCAAGATCAGTTTTTTTCTTTCCCCTTTTTTTGTAATATATTCTGACAAACTTCTCCAACTCCTGGTTTCTTCATACATTCTGCACTTCTTTTTCTTACACAACATATCTGGCTTCATATTGCATGCAGAGAGAAACACACACACACACACACACACACACACCACACACACACACACACACACACACACACACACACACACACACACACACACCCTGCACCATCGGTCCTGGTCTCTGCGTCCTCTTTCTTTTATGTTCCAGCCTGCAGGCCCCTAATCTAAGTGTAATAGCAGAATCTGCCGACCACACCGAAAGATAAAACAACAAACAAGAAATCAATGACAGTCCATCTTTTCCCCCTTCTCTTCGTCTGATGACAAAACAAGAAATCCCCAGCATGTTTTCACCTCTGCATTTTGACAAGTGCAACACCATGATATTGAAATTGACCGCCCTGCAAGCAGACACAGATAGCAGGGAAAGGAAAGGAGGCAGGGGGGTGTAACGGAATTCATACATGCAAAATGCAATGAGGAATTCCCAGCCCTAACGTCCAGCCCTGAGGTTCCTACCCTGGCACTGTGCTAGACACTTGGTGCAGAGTCACAAAGGAAAGGGACATCACCGCCAGCAGAAAAAGATGGAGCCTCGTTGTGGCCACAGCGGAAATGAAGGTGACCTCCAGGCTAGCGAGGTGGGATAGCAGTGTGTCTTCATTATTTGTGAATTGGAAAACAGGCAAGACCTGCAGCTGGGGTGTGTCTGTGTGTGGGATGGCAGATTGGACACTGAGGTGAGCGGGTGTTGACGTGGGACACAGAAACTGATGACGTCAATTAGAATGCTGTCATGTTCCTCTGTCTTGGTGTAATGAAAATTCATTTCCTGTCCAACAGCCCATGGCAGAATTTAGGAAAATTGGCTTGGTAATTGGGAAACATGAAGAAGGAATGATTTGTGAATTATGGAAGATATGAGCAAGAGAACAAATGAATATTTAAAAAAAAGAAACGCACATATCCAAAACACTAGCTCTAGGAGGGAGGTGGAGGTCTACTGAGCACACACACACACACACACACACACACACACACACACACACACACACACACACACACACACACACACACACACACACACAATGCAGGACTAGCTTTTATTGTTCTTTCAAAACAAAACATACCACATTCTTGCAGTGAAAAGGAAGTATTGATTTTGCCACCTTCCAGTGTCCTTTTGCTCCATATCCTGTAGTGAAAACCACTGTGAGATGGAATCCATTCTGCACATACATTCTCCATCAGCAATTCTCAATAGTCTATTACTTATGTATCACTTTTTTCTTCTATCCATCCATTCCAAACCCTCTTCTGTCCATCCATTCTGAACCCTCTTCTGTCCATCCATTCTGAACCCTCTTCTGTCCATTCATCAATTCTGACCCCTCTTCTGTCCATCCACTCTGACCTCCGTCTTCCTATCCATCCATTCTGAACCCTCTTCTGTCTGTCCATTCATTCAGAACCCTCTTCAGTCCATCCATTCAGAACCCTCTTCTGTCCATTCATTCTGACCTTCTTCTGTCCATCCATTCAGAACCCTCTTCTGTCCATTCATTCTGACCTCTCTTCTGTCCATCCATTCAGAACCCTCTTCTGTCCATTCATTCTGACCTCTCTTCTGTCCATCTATTCTGAATCCCTGTCTATTCATCCATCCATTCTGACCCCTCTTCTGTCCATCCATTCATAACCCTCATCTGTCCATTCATCCCTTCAAACCCCTCTTCTGTCCATCCATTCATAACCCTCTTCTGTCTATCAATTCAGAGCCCTCTTCCGTCTATCCATCCATTCAGAACCCTCTTCTGTCGATCAATCCATTCTGAACCCTCGTCTGTCTATCCATCCATTTTGATCCCTTTTCTGTCCATCCATTCAGAACCCTCTTCTGTCCATCCATTCAGAACCCTCTTCTGTCCATCCATCCATTCTGAACCCTCTTCTGTTTATCCATCCATTCATTCTTATCCTTCTTCTGTCCATCCAGTCAATCATACCGTCTTCTGTCCATCCATTCTGAGCCCCCATCGGTCTATCCATCCAGTCTGAACCCTCTTCACTCACTGCAAAATCATCAAAGTCACAGACCATAAAAGCCTCCTTTTAGCACTGGCTCCAACACACTCCTCTTTCTTCAGATAATGCACTTTTTACCCAATAGATCTTACTTGATATTTCAGACAAAAACAAGCACAAACTCCAGCTGTCCGTCATTATGTCCTAGCACTCTTTTACCACATTATAAAAAAACAGATTTTACCAACAACGCAGGTAGATACAGCAAAAATCTGCATACATACAGTCTTGAGTCTTCCTTCTCCCCACATGATGAGAAAACGAAATACCAGGTACATTTTTGCTTCAGAAAATGTTGTCTATTTTAAAAAGTGTGATGCTGGGATATTGAAATTTACTGCTCTGCCAGCAGATACAAACAAAAGTGAGGGGAAGGGGGGAAGGAGAGGTGCAAAATAGTTCATACATAAACCATGCAATGAGGAATCCCCAGCCCCAACGTCCAGCCCTGGGGTTCCTACCCTGGCACTGTGCTAGACACTTGGTGCAGAGTCACAAAGGAAAGGGACATCACCGCCAGCAGAAAAAGATGGAGCCTCGTTGTGGCCACAGCGGAAATGAAGGTGACCTCCAGGCTAGCGAGGTGGGACAGCAGTGTGTCTTCATTATTTGTGAATTGGAAAACAGGCAAGACCTGCAGCTGGGGTCTGTCTGTGTGGGGGATGGCAGATTGGACACTGAGGTGAGCGGGTGTTGACGTGGGACACAGAAACTGATGACGTCAATTAGAAATTTGTCATATGTCTTGTATCTTTGGCTGTTCTGAATTCGTTTCCTTTCTGGCGGGTCTGTGGCGGAATTCAGGAGTTGTGTGTCTCTGCTTGACATAAGGGAAAAATTAAGAAGGAAGGAGTTGGGGATTATGGAAAATGTGGAGGAAAAAAGTACAGAAATGTATTGAAATATAGATATTGAAATAGAATATGCAAGCTCATGGAAAAGCACAAGCCTGAATGTACATACATAAGCATATGCATGTGTGCACACATATACGTGCACATGCATGAATAAACACACACCCTTAACACACACACACACACACACACAACTACACACCACACACACACACACACACACACACACACACAATTATGCTTCAAATCGTGACACAGTTTATAACAAAAGGTCTTTAAACCTGCTAGTAGTTTTTGAACTTGCCCTGAGAGGAAAACAAAAGAGTAAAATTCTTTGAAGTGAGCAATAAAGGAGATTAGAATTTGACATCAGGGCAAGTCTCAACTTTATGGACAAGTTTGGGTTTTTAACAAGATGAAATAGATTGAGCTGTGTAGTCTCATGGGTTTCTTTGTTATGTGTAGTTCTAGCTTTATCAAAGACAGTGTAGTAAAGTCTTACACAGTAACTTTGCTGAAAATACTCAGCCTTTCCTTGTGTCGGTCATGTTTGATGTAACATCTCTTTTCCTCTGAGGTGTATTGAACAGACTCTCTCTCTCTCTCTCTCTCTCTTCTCTCTCTCTCTCTCTCTCTCTCTCTCTCTCTCCTCTCTCTCTCTCTCTTGATTTCTCCTTCCTGCCAGCTTAAACAGCTTTTCCCACAGAAGTTAAAGAATTCTTCCTACCTTCTATTTGTTTTATAGTGAAAAAATGAACCAGAATAGTACTGGAGCACAAATTAGATTTGGGAAAAATTTTGACATTGATGTAAGAAAAAAAATCTGAAAATAAAGTCTGTTTTACCCCAAAGGCTAATTATTCTTACAGGTGTGTAACTTTTACTTTCTAAAAGCTGTATGATATTGAAGAAAGAAAGAAAGAAAGATAGAAAGAAAGAGAGAGAGAGAGAGGAGAGAGAGAGAGAGAGAGAGAGAGAGAGAGAGAGAGAGAGAGAGAGAGAGAGAGAGAGAGAGAGAGAGAGAGAGAGACAAATAGACAGAAACAGAGACATTAAAAATGTTTTTTTTTTCATCCCTGATGAAACTGAACACTTCCCTGTTTATCAAAGCAACACAGTTTCAGCATAAACAGCTCTCAAAAGATTACTCTGTCCCCATTTAGCCCTAACACACTTCCCCCACTTCATAGTTTGTCATGCGGCCAGCATCAAATGATCTTAACCACTGGACTATTGCAGTAGATCAAACACATGCTTCAAACTGTAAGGTATAGCAAAAGACTTTTGAATTTGTTAATACTCTTCCAAATATATTTTGAAAAGAAATCTGAAGTGCAAACTGCTTTAAAGTAAACAATAAAAAAGACCTGAAAGGTTAATGTCAGACAGAGCTCAACTTTATGGACAAGCTTATGACAATATGAAAGAGACTGAACAAACCAAGACCCTGTGAGTTTTTTCGTTACATCCAAAACGGTTACATGAATGCTGTGCAAAGTCTTATCCACACTTCTCCTCCCACTTCATGTTGTGTCATGCAGCTTGCACTATTCAGTCAACAGATCTTTCTTCCCATTTCAGAAACAAACACACAAACCACACCATCTTTTTTCTGAAAATGGCCTTTCTTTTATGATCACTGCACCTTCCAACCTGAGTGAATGGCAATCTCCCTGTGCATATAAAACAAAAGAACAGTTTAAATTGTTAATGGGGTCCATTTTTTCCTCCTTTAGGCCTGATAAGAAAACAACAAATCCGGCACATGTTTTCACCTCGCCAAATGGTGTCCATTTTGACAAGTGCAGCTCCATAATATTGAAATTTTCCACCCTGAAAACAGACACAGATTGGAGGGAAAGGAAAGGAGGGAGGGGTTGTAACAGAATTCATACATAAACCATGCAATGAGGAATCCCCAGCCCCAACGTCCAGCCCTGGGGTTCCTACCCTGGCACTGTGCTAGACACTTGGTGCAGTCACAAAGGAAAGGGACATCACCGCCAGCAGAAAAAGATGGAGCCTCGTTGTGGCCACAGCGGAAATGAAGGTGACCTCCAGGCTAGCGAGGTGGGACAGCAGTGTGTCTCCATTATTTGTGAATTGGAAAACAGGCAAGACCTGCAGCTGGGGTCTGTGTGTGTGTGGGATGGCAGATTGGACACTGAGGTGAGCGGGTGTTGACGTGGGACACAGAAACTGATGACGTCAATTAGAAAGTTGTCATATGTCTTGTGTCTTTGGCTGTTCTGAATTCATTTCCTCAGTGGTGGGGTGTGTGGTGGAATTCAGATGTGTGTCTCTGCTTGACATAAAGGACAAATGAAGAAGGAAGGAGTTGGGGATTGTGGAAGAAATGGGTGAGAGAATAAAAAAAAATATGTTAAAACGAAATTTGAGAACATTGAGTGCTTGGGATATCACGTATGATTGCCGTGCATACATAGATGGATGGAGAGACAGACCCATGCACAAACACAGTGTGGTCTAGGTGGTCACGCGCCTTGCCTAGAAAGGAAAATGTCGGGTCGGTGTGTGCGGGGGTTCGTGTACCCGTTGGACCCAAAACTTTTCCCCATCATTAGACCTGAGTGGTGACTGGGCGCTAGTATTTCGGATGACGATAAACCGAGGTCCGTGTGTTACACATCACTATTTAGCGCACGTAAAAGAACCCATGGCAACAAGGGGTTGTCCCTGGCAAATTCTGTAGAAAAAAGCCACTCTGATAGGGAAACAAATACACTTGCATGCAGGAAAAAGAAAAAAAATGGGTAGGCGCTGCACATGTGGCGACTAGCTCTACCGGGGAGAGCAGCCCGAATTTCACACAGAGAAATCTGCCGTGACATAAAGTGGTACAAAATACAAAATACAAAAAAAATGCATGCATCAGACATGCCCTGAGTATTGTAACAGGTAGGAAAATACCTTTAAACTTGTGAGTATGTTTATGACTACCTTCAAAAGAAACCCACAGGGTAAAATGCTTTCAATTGAACAATGAACAAGGCTAAGAATTTTACTGCAAGGGAAAGCTAAACTAGTTTATAGACAAGTTTGTGACAAGATGAAACAAACTGAGCTGTCAAAGGCTTTGCGGATTTTATCAGTGCAGCCAAAACAGTTGCATCAAAGTCCATATTACTTCCCACACTGTAATTCTGCTGTAATACTCTGCTTCTTCCCCCCCCCTCCAGTCTGTTTTTCTTGATGAAATCATCTGCTCACCTTTGAGGCTTTAAATAGATTGTCACTGCCTTTACCTGTTGTTGCAGGTTACTCCAGCTTCTGTCAATATTTCAACAGGTTCAGAAATAGGCAGCACACTGTAGCTTCCATTCTCTGAAAGGTGTCCACATACTTCCCTCGTTTTACCTTCTTTATGTGACTACCTTTTAAGAAGGGAGTGATTTTCAAACTCTTTTATGTAACGGAGGACAGGATGGCTCAGTGGTAGAGCAATCGCTTTACCCAAGCTAAGGTTAAGCAGCGTTGAGCATGGTTGCCTCTTGGATAGGTGGCCATTTGCGCACCTTGGCTTCAGTACAGTCCCCCAGTTCATTCAGCTGTAAACGGGTACCTGCCGTCTTTGGAGGCAGGGAAGGTAGAGCAGCAAGGGAGGGAGATGTTCACCGCACTCAAAATGCTGGCTCCTTGAGGAGCTGAGGTATCTGACACCATGCTCACAAAAGACTCCATAGGTTATGAAAATACCAAATTTATAAATCAGAGTATCTTTGCAGCACATCTGATGTCGGTGTGCAGAAGTCTTTTTTCAGCACCACAGTTGATGCACTTTCTTCTCTCTAGCTCTGTTTTTTTGCGGAACACACTTCTCTCCTTTATGTTACCTCTGATTCTGAGCTTTTGTTTAAATCTTTCTCAGTTAAAACTGAGTATCTTTGCTCCTCATACCATCATACCCCATCACACACCCATACACCACACACACTCACACACCACCACTGTCAATGCACGCAGACACTTGCACACTAAACCTCCAAAGTACCATCATCCGACAACATACAACATACACACACTGAAAAAAACACAATCTACCATACCTCTCAAAAGATCTCATCTCTCACTCCCCATCAATCTCATCTCTCTCTTTCTGCGAGTTCGTGCGTATGTACGTGCGTGGTGTGGTGGTGTGTGTGTGTGTGTGTGTGTGGTCGTGTGTGTGTGTGTGTGTGTGTGTGTGTGTTGTGTGTGTGTGTGTTGTTCGCACGCTTTGATTGGTTACAGAAACGAACTCCACTCAATCCTTTCTTAAACCCACACACCAGTGTCTTGAAGAAAAACCA
>CM060327.1:38982992-39000492 GCA_030674155.1 Stramonita haemastoma | reverse complement strand
GAAGAAGAAGAAGAAGAAGAAGAGAAGAAGAAGAAGAAGAAGAAGAAGAAGAAGAAGAAGAAGAAGAAGAAGAAAGAAACGATGAAGAAGAAACGATGAAGAAGAATAGTTACAATAACAACCGTACTAACAATATAATAATAATAATATAATAATAAAATAACAATAACATAATAATAATATCAATATATATAATAATAATCATATATCAATATCAATATCATCAATAATAATGATGATGTGATGATGTGGTGGTGTGATGATGATGATGATGATGATGATGATGATGATGATGATGATGATGATGAATGTATATAATAATAATAAAATAATATCAACAACAAACAACAACAACAAATATTATCAAATGATAATGATAACAATGGAATTGAATTTACAGAGTGCAAAATCATGTGAAAAACATATCAAATCACTTGGATTAAATCGTTCTACACATGCAACCTCTCACGAATTGCATTAGCAAATTTCGAAAACACACACACACACACACACACACACACACACACACACACACACACACACACACACAACACACACACACACACACCACACACACACACACACACACACACACAACACACCACACACACACAATGTCTCACAAGACTGCACCTCTCTATCTCTCTATGACTTGAAGTGGCTGTTGCCATTCATACCGGCTAGGACCTGATTCTGTATTGTCAATTTTGAGTAATTGAATCACTTTACCTATCTATATTTGGGGGGTTCTTTCCAGTTGTTGTTTTGTTCCTCTCTCTCCCACACACAACCTTTCCAGCAAAAACCGACACACATAGATGCATTCAAGACACAACATGTGGCCCTCTAAGGAAGGCCTACGAATTTGCCACTTAAATATAAATCACGCAGTTAATAAAATTACGATATATCAACACTTCTTCAGAAACCATGGCAAACCATTTCACATACTAGGGCTATCTGAATCAAGACTTTCGAAGCACATAGTTGACACTGATTTATATATCCCTGGATATAAAATCATACGAAAGGATCCACAAAAGCAAAAAGAAACAGGAATCATCATACACATTAGTGAATCTATAACGTTCAAGCGTCTGATCCATCTAGAACATTATGATGTAGAATCTGTCTGGTTTGAAGTGTCCATAAAAGGTTCACCACCTATTGCAATGGGTTTCTGCTATAGGAATCCAGCAGAAAGAAAAAATTGGATTGACAAGTTTGACGCAATGATGAACGTAGTCTTACTAGAATCCAAGGGAAGTAATACTACTAGGTGATTTTAATATCGATCTAACAAATGTAAATAATGCATGGACGCAAATTACTAATTCATTCAACCTTCACCAACTAGTTAGTTTACCTACGAGAGTCACACCAAACTCAAGCACAATAATTGATCACATCTACGTATCAAATCCTAAAAACATCATAGAAACATGTGTCCCTGTCTATAACTGCAGCGATCACTACCCAGTATGTACTACATGGTCAAAAAAAAGGAACAAAAATTCCCAAACCTGGCCACAAAAACATAACATATCGTTCTTTTGCAAAATTTAATGAACAGCTTTTCCTTCTCGAACTAAGTAACTCAATGCTCTCAGAAACATTCAACATTACTGATCCAGACTTGGCCATCGAGTTTTGGATAAAAACTTTCACTGAACATTTACAATAAACATGCTCCACTTAAAACCATAAGGGTCAAACATGTCCCCAAACCAAACTTGGCTCACAAAAGAACTAGAAGAAGCATGCTATCTTAGAGATTTCTTAAAAAAACATAATTATCATGAAGAGTCAAAAAGATTACGAAACGCCATAAACTCACAGAAACGTCGAGAAAAAAAGAAATATTTCCAAGATTTACTATCTTCCAAACAAAACTCAAAAATTATTTGGAGGGCCAATAATCAAATAACAAACAAACAATCATCTTCCAAATCAAATGTAATCAAAGATGTTCTGCTGAACAACTCAACGATCACTTCATAAACGTTTCTACTAATGTTGTTAGCAAAGACGATTCCAAATCCAATAACCTAAACACATTAAAACAATACTGCCAAGAAAAGCATATTCCTTCAAAACTCCACATACCATTTATTTCTACTTTTGAGGTCCATAATTACATGACTCACCTCAAACAGTCAAGGACACGAGGTCTTGATGGAATAGACAGTAGAATTCTGAAACTTTCAGCCCCAGTTATCACAGACACTCTCACACATATATATAACCAATGTCTTGAAAAGAACTATTTTCCCAATGCCTTCAAAACTGCTAAAGTTATACCCATCTACAAATCTGTGACACTTCAGATCCCTCAAATTATAGACCAATCTCTATTATATCCCTTCTTTCAAAACCCCTGGAAAAACATATAAATAAACACTTAGTCAGTCATATAGACACTAACAACCTACTCCACCCTAATCAGTCAGGATTCAGACAAAATCACTCGTGTCATACTGCACTGATAGTCTCATAGACAATTGGCTAACAAACATTAATGAAAATAAATTTTGTGGAGTATTATTTGTAGATTTCAAAAAAGCATTTGATCAATTGACCACACACTTCTCATCAGAAAGCTAGACCTGTATAATATATCGTCAAATAGTCTAGAACTACTCACTTCTTATCTCAAGAACAGACAACAGTGTGTTTCAACAACTACATCCACATCCAATCTTAAACCCATTCATTATGGAGTACCACAGGGATCTATACTAGGACCAATTCTCTTTTCATTATACATAAATGACCTTCCTCTATATATTACATCCAAATGTGAACTATTTGCTGATGACACTACCATACATACAAGCCATAATGACACTGACTCTCTTGCAACCATATTACAACAAAGCTGTAATGATCTTGTCAAATGGACAGAACTGAACCACATGTCTATTCATCCCCAAAAAACAAAATGCATGCTTATCACCACCAGACAAAAGCGACAAAATTTACCTCATAAACAGTTTCCAATCCATATAAAAAAAGAAGCAATCGAACAAACCTCTCATCACAAAGTTCTAGGAGCAACAATCGATGAAAATCTCAGCTGGTTCTACCACATATCTCACCTATGCAAATACTTGTCCCAAAGAGTATGCCAGTTGACTAAAATTAAACACTTCCTTGACTACCACTCAAGGAAATTATTCTTTCAAGCTTATATACAATCCTCAATAGACTATGCCTCAACCCTATGGGATTCTGCCGGTGCAAACATATGAAACCCTATTAAGTCTGTATAAACGTGCTCTCAAACTTATCTTCTTGAAGAAAACAACCTTACTCGAAGTGGATTATACTCAGTTAAGTATTCTCCCCCTACAACAAAGACTAAAATATAAGCAAATGCATCCTGATGTTTAAGATAATGGCAGGAACTGTCCCCACATCCTTAAGAGATAAGTTCCCAATGAATCATGCCAGAAATACTGAAAAGCCAAGTGTCCCAATCCCAAGAATAGACTTGTACAAATCTAGTTTACTATACTCAGGCCCTGTACTGTGGAACTCCCTTCCCGATTCAAATAAACAGCACCAATCATTGACGACCTTCAAAAATCACCTTCTAATCCACTTGATGCATCAAAACTAATGAACCAGTCCTCACCCTGCTGGATATATATAATTCTCCCCCTTCTCTCTCTTCTTTGTGTGTGTGTGTGTGTGTGTGTGTGTGTGTGTGTGTGTGTGTGTGTGTGTGTGTGTGTGTGTGTGTGTGTGTAAATATTTTTATATGTATCTTATCATTGTGTATTGTAACTGATTTCAAAGAGTATATTTTTATATTTTATTTTTCGTATCACATTTATCATATTATATTGGTATATTTTCTATATGTGCATAACTAGAAAGATAGATAGTATTAAGTGATGATATTATTGGTCAGTTGATAATTGTACGCCAACACTACCTGGCTTAAAATGTACTGTCTACTCTCTCTCTCTCTCTCTCTCTCTCTCTCTCTCTCTCTCTCTCTCTCTCTCTCTCTCTCTTCTCTCTCTCTCTCTCTCTCTCTCTCTCTCTCTCTCTCTCTTACCTGTTGTCTAAACATGTTGCCATCCACTATTGAGAAATATTTTATTCACGTTTTGTACTATTTAATAATCACGTGCTGAATGTAGTTGATTTTTGTTGTTGTTGTTTTGTTGTTTTGAGGTGTTTTTTATTTTTTGTTTTTGTTTGTTTGTTTGTTTTGTTTTGTTGCTTTGTCTTGTTTTTATTTGGTTTCCTTATTCAAATCAAAATCATCACTGATTCTTACTTCATATTTCGTTTCTGAATTAGTGCCTTTTTATAACATTACCTTTAATATTGTATCTCTGTCTTATTTCTTATACCTGTTGTTGTTCTTTCTCCCCTTTTATCAAAATCTTATGTTTTATGGGACTTATTTTGATGATAGATGGTGGTGGATTGATGTTTTGTCATTTAACGTCACCTATGTTCTCATATTTGATCTTTAACTATTGTGCCTTTTTTTGTTTTGTTTTGTTTTGTTTTGTTTGTTTGTTTGTTATTGTTGTTTATTGTTTTTTTGTTGTTTTTTTTTTTTATTCAAATCAAAGTCGTCATTGATTCTTATTTCTATTTTCGTTTCTGAATGAGTGCCTTTTTATAACATTACCTTAATATTGTATCTCTGTCTTATTTCTTACCTGTTGTTTAATACTTGGTATGGTTTCGTGCTCTTGGTATTTGAATCACTATAATTGTTGTTTAGTTGAGGCTATCTTTTTATCTTGATGTTATCCCTGAAAAGGGCGGGGACTGGATGTAAAAAAGCACACGAGTGCTTATCTATTATCCTCGAATAAAAGAATTTTGCCTTGCCTTGCCTTGCCTTGCCTATCTCTGTGACTGTCTTTGCCTATACACTCTATCTCGTTTCCTCCATTCTGTTGCAGATATCTGTTGCTTACAAACGACAAGATTCGAACAATCTACAGTTGGCCCTCGGTCTTTCTTTATGTCTGGTCTATACAATATTATCTGGAATGACCCCCCCCCTCCCCTCCTCTCCCTTTGCCAAAAGCTTACCTTTGTCCATTTTCAAATCCATCCTGAAAGACGCTTATTTCCTACCTAGGGTCTTCCCCCATCACTTACACCTCACATCTGTCCATACTCTCAAATTTTGTTTACAAACCCATGTTAAAAAGTTATGCCATATATTGAAAGGGCATCACTTGTAAAGCATAAAAATCAAAGAATTACTCAGTTTTCTGCACTGTTGCCATGGAAACAATCCAATATGGCCACCAAAACTTAAAAAAAAATCTATAACAAGTACGAGTAACCTGTTTCTACAGATATATTTTATAATCTGAATTCTTTAATTTCACACAGGGAAATCTCCATAAATGTATCCAGCAATTTTTAATTCTAAAAAAACACATGATTTGGGCCACTTTTGACCCGTGTTTCACCGTAACCTCACCCATCTCAATCACCTTGCCTCGGTGCGTTACTCTGTGTGTTGTGTGTGTGTGTGTGTGTGTGTGTGTGTGTGTGTGTGTGTGTGTGTGTGTGTGTGTGTGTGTGTGTGTGTACGGGTGCGTGTGCGTGCGTACGTGCGTGTGTACGTGTGTGCGTGGGTGTATGTGTGTAAATTAAAAATCTGTTAATGAATGGCTGCATGGGAGTGAATGATTTGAAAGCAAGTGCTTTGTTTTATTTGCTGTACAAGTTCCAGTCCTTTAGGAATTCTGTATATTATTGTTATCATTGTTTTTAGAAGCTGAAAGCAAAAAAGCTCGTGTCAGTCACGTGACTTTCTTTGAGTTTGTTCTTTAAAAAAACAAAACATAACACTTTTCTACAAACCAACTTTCACCTAACGAATATCAGACGTGAAGCAGACATGCTGTACAGGCAGATAAAGACGATGCAGCTGTCGAAAATAAAAGAGTGTTAAGTCGTTCGGAAACTTGTATCACAAAAGGGGTACTTTCTAAGTTATTCTTTTCCCCGAAAGGAAACCAGCGAAAGAAATCAAACTAGAATAGCATGTAAGTAGATTTTCAACAAATAGAAAGGAAAATAATCGAATGATTTACTTTGAGCCTGTTCATCAATAAACATGTGTTATAAAAGACATTAGTAAGTTATGTTATTCTTAAGAGGCAACCACTGAAGAAGATAAAACAAGGGAGAAACGCGAGCAGTTTTTGAAGAAAGAAAAAGTCGTGGTGCCTGCTTATGGACTTTGTTAATTTCGGAGAAAAGATATCTCAGACAATCAGCAAGGAAAGATAGAGATATCTGGTATGATAGGGCATAGTGGAAAGGAATTGGCAAGGGGAAGGAAGAGAGCAATTCTACGGCAATGATTTATTAATATAAAAAATACGTGCCTGTGTCCAAACCACTGTTTATTTTGCATCTTTATTTCATTAATTATTCCGGTATGCCTGTGAATCATGGACCCCAGCTGCTGATTTGGAGAGAAGAGTAGAGGCGGTGGAGATGAGATGCTTCCGAAGACTCCTTGGCATCTCCTACAGAGACCACATAAGCAACAAAGAAGTGCATAAATGAATCCAGCAAACCATTGGTCCCTACGAAGACCTTCTAACAATCGTAAAGAAGCGTAAACGTAAATGGCATGGGCATGTAACAAGATCAAAAAGACTTACAAAACCAATACTGCAAGGCACTGTCCAAGGAAGAAGAAAAAAAGAGGCAGACCAAGGAAGAGATGGAAGGACAACATCAGCGAATGGACACGCCCAGAACTCATCAAAACTTTGAGAAAGGCAGAGCAGAGAGAGAATGGAGGGAACAGGTTGTCAAGTCTTCAGGGGTGCCCCATGGTTGCCAGACTAAGATATATATAGATAGATATAGATTTCATTATAAACAATTCTTCATTCTCTCACTCATGTCTTCAACAATCTACAACTCTTTCATTCATCAGTTTCCCTCTATTCCAAGCAGAGACACACAACTCCTGAGTTCTACCACAGTTTCCGCCACAGAGGACATGAGTTCAGAGCAACACAAGCCAGAAAACAGATGAAAACGTTCTCATTCACGTCCTCAATGTATAATGTCTGAACACATATGAAATGTAGCTGTTTCGTGTGTTTGATTATGATTTGTATCAATATGCCTGTCAGTATTGTAATTGCCTTTCAGGGATGATTAAAGTGTTTTTGACTTGACTTTGACCTGACTTGACTCAATTTCCGAGTCTCCATCTTTTTCTGCTGGCGGTGATGTCCCTTTCCTTTGTGACTCTGCACCAAGTGTCTAGCACAGTGCCAGGGTAGGAACCTCAGGGCTGGACGTTAGGGCTGGGAATTCCTCATTGCATTTTGCATGTATGAATTCCGTTACAACCCCCCCCCCCCTGCCTCCTGTCCTTTCCCTGCTATCTGTGTCGGCTGGCATGGTGGTAAATCTCAATATCATGGCGTCGCACTTGTCAAAATGGGCGCCATTAGGCGAGGTGAAAACATGTGTGGGATTTCTTGTTTTCTCATCAGGCCTTAAGGAGAAAAAAATGGACCCCCGTTAACAATTTGATTTTTTTTATCAGCAAGCATGGATGACAGATTGCTATTCACTCAGGTTGGAAGGTGCAGTGATCATAAAAGAGAGGCCATACACAGAAAAAGATGGTGTGGTTTGTGTGTTTGTCTCTGAGATAGGAAGAAAGATCTGCTGACAAAAGAGTGCAGGCCGCATGACAAAACACGAAGGGGAGGAGAAGTGTGGCAGGAACAGAAGGGGACAGAATAATCTTGTGAGGGTTGACTATGCTGAAATTGTGGTGTTTAGATAAACAGGGGAGTGTTCAATTTGATCAGAGATGAAAAAATGAACTCTCTCTCTCTCTCTCTCTCTCTTCTCTCATTGAATGTGCTTCCACTTAAAAACAACGTAAATCGATACAGTGCAGTAGCACAGAATAGAAATTGTCCATTTTGCACTGACAAAACTGAAAATGAACACCATTTTATTTTTGACTGTTGTCTGTATAAGGATTTAAGGGACAAATTTCTTAAAGAATCGGTAACTGTTCCTCTACATGTGCTTATGGAAGCATCAAATAGAAATCACAGGCACAACTTGTCCAGATTTGTCTTCCATGCAGTAAAAAGGAGGCAAAATTCAATTCTTTAAAGTCCTCTGTAGGGAGATGAGAGTGGTTTTTGATTGTATGAATCCATTTGGTGTTTTGAAAAGATGTTAGTTGCTTTGATATTTCATTGGTTTACTACAAAGTGCAGAAAATACTTCAATGACTATGAAGATTATAAATCGATGCCATTTTATTATGTATTTATTATTCCTTCGAACATGTCAATGTATTGTGGCCCAAGGCTAAAGTACATTAAAATATTCGAGTTCGAGTTCGAGTTCGAGTTTCTCTCTCTCTCTCATCTCTCTCTCTCTCTCTCTCTCTCTCTCTCTCTCTCTCTCTCTCTCTCTCTCAGTATCATACATCTGTTTTGTAAGTTAGGGGCACATGTGAGAAAGAGTGATTGGCCATTCAGAGTAAAAGAGACGATTTTTCAGATTATTCTCTCATGTAAGTGTCAGGATTTTTTCTTCAAAATATTATCTGTTTTCCATCAGTATTTTATTTGTTTCTTCAACTTCAAAAGCAAAGAAAATGAGAATAATCTTTTAAAAAAATTGTGAGAGAAAAAGCTGTTCCAGCAAGAATGAGGAAGAAATCGAGAAAAAATCATAATTGTCTTCAGAGGAAAAGAGTTGTTACATCAAACATAACAGACACAAGAAAAGGCTGAGTATTTCAGCAAAGTTACTGTGCAAGACTTTACACACTGGCTTTGATAAAGCTGTTCTGCACAGAACAAAGAAACTCACAAGGCTCTACTCAGCTTGGTTTGTTTCATCTTGTCAACCCCCCCCCCCAACTTGTCCATAAAGTTAAGACTTGCCCTGATGTCAAATTCCAGTCTCCTTTATTGCTCACTTCAAAGCATTTTACTCTTTTGTTTTCTTTTCAAGACAGAGTTCATAAGCATACTTGCAGGTTCAAAGGTCTTTTGCTATAAATTATGTCATGATCTGAAGTGTGTGCATGTGTAAATGCGTGCGTAGGCGCACGCGAGCGTGTGTGTGCATGTGTGTACATGTGTGTGCATGTGTGTGTGCATACATGTGTGTGCGTGCCTCCACGTGCAGTGCCTGCATGCACCAGCTTGGCCATGAGCTTTTTTGTGCTCTAATTCAATATTTTAAAAATATATTTCTTCATAATTTTGGTCCATATTTTCCACAATACCCAACTCTTTCCTTCTTCATTTGTCCTTCATGTCAAGCAGAGACACACAACTCCTGAATTCCACCACAGGCCCCGCCATGGAGGAAATGAATTCAGAACAACCAGAGACACAAGACATATGACAACTTTCTAATTGACGTCATCCGTTTCTGTGTCCCACGTCAACACCCGCTCACCTCAGTGTCCAATCTGCCATCCCACACACACAGACAGACCCCAGCTGCAGGTCTTGCCTGTTTTCCAATTCACAAATAATGAAGACACACTGCTGTCCCACCTCGCTAGCCTGGAGGTCACCTTCATTTCGCTGTGGCCACAACGAGGCTCCATCTTTTTCTCCTGGTGGTGATGTCCCTTTCCTTCCTGACTCTGCACCAAGTGTCTAGCACAGTGCCAGGGTAGGAACCCCAGGGCTGGCCAGTTTTCATTTTCCATGTATGAATTCCGTGACACCTTCCTCCCTGCTTTCCTTTCCCTCCCATCCGCCTCTGCTTTTAAGATGGAAAATCTTAATATCATGGAGTCGTACTTGTCAAAACCGACGCCATTTGCTGATGTGAAAATATGTGCAGGATTTTTTTGCCTTCTCATCAGACACGGAGGAAGGGGGAAATATGGACCCTGTTTTATGAGTTCTTGTTTGTTGTTTTATCTTTGTGCCTGGCAGGCAGAGTCTGATGGCTTCACATGGCAGAGGAGTGCTGGAACTTAAAAGAAAGGACAAAAAGAGAAAGAGATGGTGTAGTTTTGTGTGCTTTTCTCTGTGATAGGAAGAATGACCTGCTGAAGAAAATCTGGAGGTTTCATAACGAAAAATGAAGAGAGAAGAGTGTTATGAGCAGATGGGGAAAGAGTTAACCTTGTGAGGTCTGAGTATGCTGGAACAGGTGTGCTGCTTAGATGGACGATGGAGTGCTCAGGTTGAATAAGGATTAATAAATCTGTCTCTCTGTCTCTCTTTCTTTCCCCCTCCCTCTCCTCCTCTGTCTCTCTCTTTCTTTCCTCTCCCTCTCTCTATGGCTCTGTCTCTCTTTGTATTACTATCAAGTTGTTTGCAGAATAAGGGAATCGTTTTCTAAAAAATAACTATCATTTCAGAGCAAACCAAACATTTTTTAGATCTTTCATGTACATTCCATGATGATACCTTTTGTCTTCTGAATTTCTATTCCTGTGGTCTTACAATTGCTTTTTTTTTTGCTGTTCACTGTCACCTGTACCATCACTTATCCTATAGTCTAATAGACACTTGGGGTACCATTGAAGATGTGCAACATAATGTTGACTTCCCATCATCGCCCTCCCTCCTTGTACTGTTCCCTGTAGGACAGTCTTGGCCAGTCAAGATGTTCATGTAATATGCCAATACCACTTCAGTTTGTGTGGTTTTTTTCACTGAAGTCGGGAGCTCTTCATACGACACTATGGTGTTTTCAATTCCTCATTAGTTATATCATCTCTGTATAAGATACCAATGAGTTTGCGAAATCATCTAATCTTCATTGCTTGTATCCTCCTTTCAATGTCTGCTGTTATGGTCCGTGTTTCACATGCGTACAAAAATATGAACATGACCAGGGAACGCATCAGTCTGATTTTGAAGCTGATGGCGAAATTCTTGTTCTAGCGGATTTTCAGTTTGGTCGTTGCAGCTGTCGTCTTGGCTATCCTGGAGAGAATTTCGGGTTTTGATCCTTCATCTGATACTATCACTCCCAGATATTTAATGCTATGGACGACCTCAATTTTCTTGTTGTCTAGAATTATATCAGTGTTGATGTAATTGGCACTATTTTTCATAAAGTGGGTTTTCTCTGCCGTGATCATCATGCCATGTGTCTGAGAGGCCTCATCAAGGTAAGTCACCAAGTTGGCTAGCTCTTGCAGTTGTTCAGTTGGTGTGTTTGGTGAAAGGTAAGTTTTTAACTGTCCTGCCTCCAACTTAGAACAGGTAAAGTAGCAGTAAAAAACTGTTTAAGATCTCAAAAAAGTAGTTCAAGCAAGTTATAAGGACAGATGAACGAAAAAGATAATCTCTTTGACACTATGTCAGGAAAAAGAGATGTGATGTCAAAAGCCTCTGAGACCAGAAGGCCACTGGAAGTATTTCAGCAGACATATATGCATTGTGCCCGAATGATTACAGGGTTTAACATCACCATTGCAGACCTAGAAACGAATTCACAAAACCTTAGATAACTCCGTCTGTTTCATCTTGTCATAAACTTGTCCATAAAGCTGAGCTCTGCTTGACATAACATTCCAGTCTTGTTCATTGTAAACTTTTAAGGCATTGTACTCTTCAGCTTTTTTTTCTTTCAAGACAAGTTCATAAACAAACTCACGAGTTGAAAAGTCTGTTGCGGTACGTTACTGTTCAAAATGTGTGTGTGTGTGTGTGTGTGTGTGTGTGTGTGTGTGTGTGTGTGTGTGTGTGTGTGTGTGTGTGTGTGTGTGTGTGTGTAAGTGTGTGTGTGTAAGTGTGTGTAAGTGTGTGCGTGTGTGTACGTGTGTGTGTGTGTGTGTGCGCGCGTGCGTGCATGCGTGCGTGGATATGTGCGTGCGTGCATGCGTGCGTGCATGTGTGTGCATAAAATACGCTTATGTGTGTGTAAACATGGATATGTGTGTCCCTGTGTGCATGCCCGCATGTGAATACCTACGTGTGTGCGGATTATATCGGCGTGTGTGTATGTGTGTGTGCATACGTGCGTGTGTGCATACATGCGTGTGTGTATGTGCGCGCGCACACGCATGTGTGTCAGTGCTAGGCAAAGATGCATGTTCACGTGTTCATGTGTGTCCCCATGGCCTCATAATTATGTTTTATATCACTTGCAACATTTTTTTTTAGAACGCATATTTCTTCATTCTCTCATTTATGTCTTCCACAATCCACAACTCATTCCTTCTTCATTTTCCCCCTATGTCCAGCACTGACACACACGATGCATGCAGTGATTCTAAAAGAAAGGACAGATACTATAGAAAATAGATGGTGCAGTTTGTGCGTGTTTATGTGTGCAATAATTATGACGAAAGATTTGCTGGATAAAAAGGTGCAGCAGCATTAGAAAATCTAAAGTGTTAGTAATGAACGAGACAGATAGAATCCTTTTGCATGGTCTGATTCTCTTAAAACTGTGGTAAGCGGAAGGACAGTGGAGGGTTATTTGCTTATTCATTTATTCTTTTTTAATTTCGAGGATAATGGAATAAGCAGTCATATGGTTTTTTTTAAACAGCCAGTCTCTCTGTGTATGCAGTTCTGTGAATTTTGTCATCTGTTTCCATCGACACACAATGGCCTACTCTTCCGGAAAGCGTAACAGGTTTTAACGTGTGCGCAAGATGTTCTGTGTGCATTCGCACATGGAACCTCGGTTTACAGTCTCATCCAGGAATTTTTGGAGGGAGTGGGGTCGGCACTGACGTTAGCTCCTGGGGAAAATGTGCCTTTGAAAGGGATCCAAACCCGGATCAATTTGATTAAAGATGAAATTAAGAAAAAAAGAAATTTGATGACTTTGTGCTTTTCTTTTGTTAATAACTGTTTGCCTCTGTCTGTCTGTCTGTCTGTCTGTCTGTCTGTCTGTTTGTCTGTCTGTCTCTCATTATCATCATCATCCAGTTATTCCCAAGAAGATGGCATTAATATTTTAACAGTAACTAACTGATCAGATAAAAACAAACTGGTTTAAAAAATCGCACATCACTATCATGATTTAAAAAACCCCAAGGATGTCTTATTTCTAGAGTATCTTACTTGTTTTACGCAGTGTATAAGAAGAAGCCTAAAAAAAAAACAGATTTCAATCTCCAGAAAACATAGTTCAAGCAAGCAAAAAAAGAGAGGTAAACAAAGACAATCTAAAACAATGTAGCAGAACAACATTAGAACAAGAATAACAGAGAAAAGGAGACAAAGGAGAGTATTTCAGCTGATTTATTATTTCTGATTTATCACAGGCTTGACACTACCCTACTGGATGGAATAAAGGAATTTCCAAAGTGTTGGATAGCTGAGGCTGTTTCATCTCCTCATATACTTGTCCATAAAGCTGGGCTCTGATTGGACATTAAGATCTCAGATTTTTTATTCTTCACTTTTAATTTTTGTTCACCTTCCTGTCAAGATAAGTTGATAAAGGAACTTACAAGTTCAAAGTTTTTGTGTGCTGTGGTTTTTGTTGTTGTTGTTATATCATATGATTTAAAGTGTGTGTGTATGTATGTGTGTGTGTGTATGTATGTGTGTGTGTGTGCACGTGCGTGCTTGCGTGCGTGCGTGCATGCGTGCGTGCGTGAACGTTTTGGTTGTCAATGAGATTGAGTGCTCTTTTCCCCTATTTCCTTTTTTTCCAATAAATTTCTTCATTCTCTCCTCCCCATGTTTTCCACAATTCACAACTCCTTTCTTCTTCATTTGTCCCCTATGTCAAGCAGAGACACACATCTCCTGAATTCCGCCACACGCTCTGCCACGGAGGAAATGAATTCACAGCAGCCAAAGACACAAGACATGTGACAAATTTCTAATTGACGTCATCAGTTTCTGTGTCCCACGTCAACACCCGCTCACCTCAGTGTCCAATCTGCCATCCCACACACACACAGACCCCAGCTGCAGGTCTTGCCTATTTTCCAATTCACAAATAATGAAGACACACTGCTGTCCCACCTCGCTAGCCTGGAGGTCACCTTCATTTCGCTGTGGCCACAACGAGGCTCCATCTTTTTCTCCTGGTGGTGATGTCCCTTTCCTTCGTGACTCTGCACCAAGTGTCTAGCACAGTGCCAGGGTAGGAACCCCACGGCTGGCCAGTTTTCATTTTCCATGTATGAATTCCGTGACACCTTCCTCCCTGCTTTCCTCTCCCTCCCATCCACCTCTGCTTTTAAGATGGAAAATCTTAATATCATGGAGTCGCACTTGTCAAAACGGACGCCATTTGCTGATGTGGAAATATGTGCAGGATTTTTTTTGCCTTCTCATCAGACATGGAGGAAGGGGGAAATATGGACCCTGTTTTATGAGTTCTTGTTTGTTGTTTTATCTTTGTGCCTGGCAGGCAGAGTCTGATGGCTTCACATGGCAGAGGAATGCTGGAACTTAAAAGAAAGGACAAAAGGAGAAAGAGATGGTGTAGTTTTTGTGTGCTTTTCTCTGTGATAGGAAGAATGATCTGCTGAAGAAAATCTGGAGGTTTCATAACGAAAAATGAAGAGAGAAGAGTGTTATGAGCAGGTGGGGAAAGAGTTACCCTTGTGAGGTCTGAGTCTGCTGGAACAGGTGTGCTGCTTAGATGGACGATGGAGTGCTCAGGCTGAATAAGGATTAATAAATCTCTCTCTCTGTGTCTCTCTGTCTCTGTCTCTCTCTTTCTCTCCCCTCCCTCTCTCTATGCCTCTGTCTCTCTTTGTATTACTATCAAGTTGTTTGCAGAATAAGGGAATCGTTTTCTAAAAATAACTATCATTTCAGAGCAAACCATACATCTTTCAGATCTTTCTCTCATGTACATTCCATGATGATACCTTTTGTCTTCTGAATTTCTATTCCTGTGGTCTTACAATTGCTTTTTTTTTTTGCTGTTCACTGTCACCTGTACCATCACTTATCCTATAATCCAATAGACCATTGGGGTACCATTGAAGATGTGCAACATAATGTTGACTTCCCATCATCTCCCTCCCTCCTTGTACTGTTCCCTGTAGGACAGTCTTGGCCAGTCAAGATGTTCATGTAATATGCCAATACCACTTCAGTTTGTGTGGTTTTTTTCACTGAAGTCGGGAGCTCTTCATACGACACTATGGTGTTTTCAATTCCTCATTAGTTATATCATCTCTGTATAAAATACCAATGAGTTTGCGAAATCATCTAATCTTCATTGCTTGTATCCTCCTTTCAATGTCTGCTGTTATGGTCCGTGTTTCACATGCGTACAAAAATATGAACATGACCAGGGAACGCATCAGTCTGATCTTGAAGCTGATGGCGAAATTCTTGTTCTAGCGGATTTTCAGTTTGGTCGTTGCAGCTGTCGTCTTGGCTATCCTGGAGAGAATTTCGGGTTTTGATCCTTCATCTGATACTATCACTTCCAGATATTTAATGCTATGGACGACCTCAATTTTCTTGTTGTCTAGAATTATATCAGTGTTGATGTAATTGGCACTATTTTTCATAAAGTGGGTTTTCTCTGCCGTGATCTTTATGCCATGTGTCTGAGAGGCCTCATCAAGGTAAGTCACCAAGTTGGCTAGCTCTTGCAGTTGTTCAGTTGGTGTGTTTGGTGAAAGGTAAGTTTTTAACTGTCCTGCCTCCAACTTAGAACAGGTAAAGTAGCAGTAAAAAACTGTTTAAGATCTCAAAAAAGTAGTTCAAGCAAGTTATAAGGACAGATGAACGAAAAAGATAATCTCTTTAACACTATGTCAGGAAAAAGAGATGTGATGTCAAAAGCCTCTGAGACCAGAAGGCCACTGGAAGTATTTCAGCAGACATATATGCATTGTGCCCGAATGATTACAGGGTTTAACATCACCATTGCAGACCTAGAAACGAATTCACAAAACCTTAGATAACTCCGTCTGTTTCATCTTGTCATAAACTTGTCCATAAAGCTGAGCTCTGCTTGACATAACATTCCAGTCTTGTTCATTGTAAACTTTTAAGGCATTGTACTCTTCAGCTTTTTTTTTCTTTCAAGACAAGTTCATAAACATACTCACGAGTTGAAAAGTCTGTTGCGGTACGTTACTGTTCAAAATGTGTGTGTGTGTGTGTGTGTGTGTGTGTGTGTGTGTGTGGTGTGTGTGTGTGTGTGTGTGTGTGTGTGTGTGTGTAAGTGTGTGCGTGTGTGTGTACGTGTGTGTGTGTGTGTGTGCGCGCGTGCGTGCATGCGTGCGTGGATATGTGCGTGCGTGCATGCGTGCGTGCATGTGTGTGTATAAAATACGCTTATGTGTGTGTAAACATGGATATGTGTGTCCCTGTGTGCATGCCCGCATGTGAATACCTACGCGTGTGCGGATTATATCGGCGTGTGTGTATGTGTGTGTGCATACGTGCGTGTGTGCATACATGCGTGTGTGTATGTGCGCGCGCACACGCATGTGTGTCAGTGCTAGGCAAAGATGCATGTTCACGTGTTCATGTGTGTCCCCATGGCCTCATAATTATGTTTTATATCACTTGCAACATTTTTTTTTAGAACGCATATTTCTTCATTCTCTCATTTATGTCTTCCACAATCCACAACTCATTCCTTCTTCATTTTCCCCCTATGTCCAGCACTGACAGACACGATGCATGCAGTGATTCTAAAAGGAAGGACAGATACTACAGAAAATAGATGGTGCAGTTTGTGCGTGTTTGTCTGTGCAATATGACGAAAGATTTTGCTGGATAAAAAGGTGCAGCAGCATTAGAAAATCTAAAGTGTTAGTAATGAACGAGACAGATAGAATCCTTTTGCATGGTCTGATTCTCTTAAAATGTGGTAAGCGGAAGGACAGTGGAGGGTTATTTGCTTATTCATTTATTCTTTTTTAATTTCGAGGATAATGGAATAAGCACTCATATGTTGTTTTTTTTAAACAGCCAGTCTCTCTGTGTATGCAGTTCTGTGAATTTTGTCATCTGTTTCCATCGACACACAATGGCCTACTCTTCCGGAAAGCGTAACAGGTTTTAACGTGTGCGCAAGATGTTCTGTGTGCATTCGCACATGGAACCTCGGTTTACAGTCTCATCCAGGAATTTTTGGAGGGAGTGGGGTCAGCACTGATGTTAGCTCCTGGGGAAAATGTGCCTTTGAAAGGGATCCAAACCCGGTTCAATTTGATTAAAGATGAAATTAAGAAAAAAAGAAATTTGATGACTTTGTGCTTTTCTTTTGTTAATAACTGTTTGCCTCTGTCTGTCTGTCTGTCTGTCTGTTTGTCTGTCTGTCTCTCATTATCATCATCATCCAGTTATTCCCAAGAAGATGGCATCAATATTTTAACAGTAACTAACTGATCAGATGAAAACAAACTGGTTTAAAAAACCGCACATCACTATCATGATTTAAAACCCCCCAAGGAATTCTTATTTCTAGAGTATCTTACTTGTTTTACACAGTGTATAAGAAGAAGCCTAAAAAACAACAGATTTCAATCTCCGGAAAACGTAGTTCAAGCAAGCAAAAAAAGAGAGGTAAA
>CM060327.1:38960492-38972992 GCA_030674155.1 Stramonita haemastoma | reverse complement strand
CAACAACAGCAGAACAGGAAAGAAAAAAAATAAGCTATGATTTTATTGTTCCAAAAATTCACAATAAATAGACCAATCAATCACCTCACAAGTTGACATTCAGTTTACACAATTATTATTATTATTATTATTATTATTATTATTATTATTATTATTATTATTATTATAGTAGTAGTAGTAGTAGTAGTAGTAGTAGTAGTAGTAGTTTGTTGTTGTTGGTGTTGCAATTTCCATCCCCTTGACCCCCTCTCCCAACAGTCCTCAGAACGGCTAGGATTAGTGACTCCCACAGTCCATCGCACCCACGCAACTCACTGCCCTGGGGCCACCATCACGATATTCCACCATAAGTATACAGTAGAAAGTCTTGTCATGAACACGCACGCACGCACGCACGCGCTCGCGCGCACGTACACACACACACACACACACACACACACACACACACACACACACACACACACACACACAGAGGCAAAAACGGGAATAAAGCTATGCCAACTGTGAGATTGTGTTTTGATTTCTACTGTTTTGTTCTGCTTTGAGGGTTTTTTCTTTTTAAAGAGGGGGGGGGGGGGGGAGTCACATTCTTTTAACCTTTTTTTTGTTGATAGGTTGGTTAGCTACCCGTAGGGATGCGGTGGACCTGTCAGTACAAACAGCATTCGCACCTTCTGGAAATTCTGTGTCAGGAATTCTTTCCCCCCTTTCCAGTCTTTCTTTTCTTTTTCTTCTTTCTCTCTCTCTTTTTCCTTCTTACTTTCTCTCTCTCTCTCTCTCTCTCTCTCTCTCTCTCTCTCTCTCTCTCTCTCTCTCTCTCTCTCTCTCTCTCTCTCTCTCTCTCTCTCTCTCTCTCTTCCTCTCTCTTCGGATGAGACTTTAAACCGAGGCCCGTGTGCGAACGCACGAGAACATCTTGCGCACACGTTAAATCCTGTTCCGCTTTTCGTAAGAGTAGGCCATCGTGTGCCGGTGGGAACAGATGACAATATTAACAAAACTGCATACACACGGGGACCGGATGAAAAAAAGCACATGATTGCTTATTCTGTTATCCTCGATATAAAAGAATAAATAAATAATAAATGAAACCCTCTCTCTCTCTCTCTCTCTCTCTCTCTCTCTCTCTCTCTCTCTCTCTCTTCTCTCTCTCTCTCTCTCTCTCTCTCTCTCTCTCTCTCAGTTTTCTCTTTCTGTGCGCTTTTCTTTCTCACAATTTTGTTCTATAATTACAGGGTTTTGACGTTCCTGTGTCTCTCTGTCTCCCTACTTATCTGTTTGATTCTGTGTGTCTTTGTCTCTCTTTAACCCATGATGTGGAACCCATGCCAAGATGGCTATTTGGGTTGTAGTTTTTGTTTGTTGGTTGTGGGTTGTTTTCGTTTTTTCTTCCTCGGCTAGACCTCTGAGATTCAGCTATGGTGAGACTTTGCTTGTGCATACGACTGCTTTGTTGTTGTTGTTGTTGTTTTACCCACAATAAAGCTAGCCACACTTCGACTTCTGGGAAGGCTGTGGTTAACTATTTTTTTCCCTCTGAAGTTGGAGTATGGCTGCCTGTATGGCGAGGTACTTAGGTATACTTGAAAACAGTCATACACGCAAACTTCTCATTCAGTGTGTAATTTCAATCTCACGGTGATTCCTAGGTGGGATGAGTGAGTCAGGGTGCACGCTCTGGGTGACCCCCAGAATGTTAAGCTGGGGAACACACAACAACTGTTTTTTTTCCTTCTTAGTTAAACCTGTGTGTTTTGTGCCGTGTCCCCTTCCAACTGTCTCCTTGTGAATGGGCTAAAAACATAACCGGGATAAACTATTGTCACTGTTATTGTGACAACCGTCACTGAGTCTCTCTCCCTCCCTCCCTCCCTCTCTCTCTCCCTTTCTCCTCTCTCCCTCTCTGTCTCCCTGTCTCTGTCTCTCTCTCATTCAGAGCCCAACACTACCACCCATAGAGACAAACAAAAAAGCTAGTCGGCCATACAGATATAGAGATTGATCAAGAATGAGATCAAGACTGAGAGGGGCGGGGAGAGAGAGGGGGGGGGGGGGGGGGGGGGGGGGGGGGGAGAGGAGAGAAAGGGAGAAAGAGAGAGGGGGGGAGAAAAGGAGAAGGAGAAAGAGAGAGAGGTTAGAGAAAAGAGGGAGAGAGGGGAGAGGAGAGAGAGAGAGAGAGAGAGAGAGGAGAGAGAGAGAGAGAGAGAGAGAGAGAGAGAGAGAGAGAGAGGAGAGAGAGAGGAGGAGAGAGAGAGAGAGAGAGGACGAGGAGAGAGAGGGGAGCAGAGAAAAAGGGAGAGAGAGGGAGAGAGAGAGGGAGGGAGGGAGAGACAGAGAGAGATAGAGAAAAAGACATAGAGAAAGAGTGAGAAAGAGACACGCACGCACAACAACCCCCCACCCCACACCCCAGACAGACAGGCAGACAGACAGACAGATAGACAGGCAAACAAGCAGACAGACAGACAGGCAGACTGGAATGCAGACAGACAGACAGACAGACAGACACAGAGCACAGCACAGCACAGCACAGCAGAGAGAGAGAGAGAGAGAGAGAGAGAGAGAGAGAGAGAGAAGAGAGAGAGGAGAGAGAGAGAGAGAGAGAGAGAGAGAGAGAGAGAGAGAGAGAACAAGAAAGAAGGAAGGAAAGAAGACAAGTGGGTAGAAAGGAAAAAGAACAAGGCAGCAGCAGCCCTAGGCTCTGGGCTCTAGGCTCTAGGCTATAGGCCTACAGGGGGGCAGTGGGGGTCAACCCTTGGTGGCCGGAGCTTTTAAGCACAAGACGCAAGACAGGCCGTTCCCTGCCAATGTCAGGCTGATTCCCTGCCTCATGAATAGTCATGGATACTTTATGATCGTGGGGGGGGGGGGGTGGGGGTGGGGGATGTGCGAGGTGTGAATGGGTGGGGAGGGGAAGAAGAGAGGGAGGAGGTAGAAAAGTCAGAAGATTGCTAGGAGTGGGGTGGGTGGTGGTTGGTGGTGGTAGGTGGTGGAGTGATGGTGATGATGATGGTAATCTTTTTTTTTATTTCTTAAAGGAGAGTTAAGATTGTATGTGGTGGATGTTTGGGTGGGATAAGGAAAGTAGGGGGTAGGGGGGGGAGGGGGGTAGGTTGAAGAGATATGGGTGTTTGAGGGTGAAGGAGATATTGGGATATATATATATATATATATGTATGTATGTATGTATATATATATATATATATATATATATATATATATATATATATATATATATATATATTTGTGGGGGGGCAGTGGTTAGTCAAATCAAGTTAATCTTTTATTTCCTTATCGTACACAGAATAAGCGAGGCATTTTTGTTTTCATCAAACTATCTATCTAAAAGGAAATAGACACCCAATCTCAAAATAGCCTCTAAAAAACCCTGTATAAATATAGACTGATTTTTTTAAATAAAAAAAGATCCCCCCCTTTTAAAAAAAACAACAACCCAAAAAACCAACCACAACAAAAAATCCAAAACCAAATGTAATGACGGTGGGGTGGTTTGTTTGTATGTATGTATGTATGTATGTATGTATGTATGTATGTATGTATGTATGTATGTATGTATGTATGTATGTATGTATGTATGTGTGTATGTGTGTGTATGTATGTATGTATGCATGCATGCATGTATGTGTGTGTATGTGTGTGCGTGCTTGTATGTGTGTGTGTGTGTGTTAGAGAGAGGGAGGGGGAGGCGGGGGTAAGGAGAAGACAGGCAGGCGAACAGACAGAGTGAGACAATAAGACATAGACGGAGAGACAGATAAGAACAAAGAGAGATGCGCACAGGATAAAAAAGAATATCCTGAGAAGCAATTGGGGGAAACTGTGGTGGAAGAGTAGTAGTGGTGGAGATGATGCTGATGGTGGATAGTGGGAGCGAATACAGACAATTATTAGAAATCAGGATATATTATATATATATATATATATATATATATATATATATATATAATATATAATACACACACACACACACACACATATACCGTAAAATCCCTAGCATACGCCCCCCCCCCCCCGCCCCTGTGCACTGATTTAGGGCAAAATTGGGGGATGGGCGTTTGCTAGGGATAGACCCCTTTGCACAAAATAATTTTTGTGCTCAACCGTGTAATTGAGTGAATACAAACCCCGAAAGCATGTAAGTTAGGGCGTGTGAGTAGAAGTGAAAGAAAATAGAAAAAACAAGGGATTTTGAGGCAAAGAAGGCCAACGAGTTCCATAGCTTTCCGTTGTAGGTCCTTATTTCGCAATACCTTGCCTTCAGATCTTTCATCTTCCAGATAATGCAGCACACCTTGGTCGACATGTTCAGATCTAAATGCTTGTCCATTTGACAGTTTCCGTTTTTGTTTGTCTTTTCCGTACAGCTGTTCAAGTCTATCTTTGTTTTCACTTCATTCCCTGATCCTCTTCCCATCCACAGAAAATTCACGGGCACACTTCGAAACATTCCCACCTGCTTCCTTATCCAGATACTGGAGGGCTTCCAATTTGAAAGATACAGTGTAAGACTGTCGTGGGAGTGAGGAGAGGGGACAAAGAATAAGAAAAAAGGGAAAAGAAAACACAAAAGGGTTTAAAGAAGGGGGGAAAAGATGACTTAGTCTGCACAAATCCTAGTGAAAGTGAGCATAAGTGTCTTTGAAAAAACCAGGGTGGGCGTTTGCTCGGTTTTTACCCCCTGTGCACAACTTTTGGCCCAAAGTGGGGGTGGGCGTTTGCTAGGATGGTGGGCTAATGCTAGGGATTTTTACGGTAAAATAAAATATATAAATTATATATATATATATATAGAGAGAGAGAGAGAGAGAGAGAGGAGAGGAGAGGAGAGAGAGAGAGGAGAGAGAGAGAGAGTGAGAGGAAGAGATGAGAGAGAGAGAGATGAGACAAGACAGACAGACAGACAGAGACAGACAGAGAGAAACAGACAGTCAGACAGGGATTTAGACAGAGACAAGTACAGACAGTCAAAAAATGGAGACAAACCGACAGACCGAAATCTCCATGACTCTTCTGTAAATCGTTTTTTCCCCCATACCATGCCCCCTTTCTTTGAACAAAACGACCAGATTCGAACAGTCAACACTCCCTCTGATCAATCACAGATCAAAACACTACTCCTGCGATCTTTCTTCCCCCCACCCCAAGCTATTCTATTACTAACGGGAAAAAGCCAATAGAAATTCTAAAAGATCTGAAGTGGGTACCCAGCCATCCGGCGGCCAATTTTTTTCCAATTTTTTTTGTTCCCAGTATGCAGTTCGTGTTTTCTCCTTCGGTTAAAACCGCGTGTTGGATGTCACGATCACTGGCTTGAGGGAAGGCTCACGGGTTGTGGGTGGTTGTTGTGCTCTGTACTGAATATTGTTTATTTTAAAAAAAGTAAACTTTTAATCCAACTTTTGTTAATAATACCGAAGTTGTGGCTTTTGTCATTGCAATATTGTTGTTTTTTTCCATTCCTTATGCTTTTCATATTAACACAAATCACAATCACTGCATTCCTTCTGTTTTTCAAATTAACACAAACACACGACAGTAATTGAACATTTCCCTTCTTCGGTTTTTCTTTGTTTTCAGTAAGCATGTATGTATATCTTTTCCTTTGTTTGGAAAATGAATATATTCATTTAAAAAGGTACTAGGTAGTTAAAAAAAGAGAAAACATTGATGAACAGACACACTGTGTGTTGATTGAATTAATGATACATTTCCCAAACTGACACTGACATCGGGAGACAGCCACAAGCCATGACACACAGACAGATCGACAGACAGAAACATAGACATACAGTCAGGGAGATAGACAGGCTGAATATGGAGAGATAGGAATACAGAGATATAGAGAAAATACAACTAAGAGAGAGAAAGAGGAAGAAAGAAAGAAAGAAGAAAGAGAGGAGAGAAGAGAGAGAGATGAGGAGAGGAGAAGAGAGAAGAGAGAGAGAGAGAGAGAGAGACAGACAGACAGACAGACAGGACAGACAGACAGACAGACATACACACAGAGAGAGAGATTATTTATTTATTTATTTATTCTTTTATATCGAGGATAACAGAATAAGCAATCATGTGCTTTTTTCATCCGGTCCCCGTGTGTATGCAGTTTTGTAAATATTGTCATCTGTTCCCACCGGCACACGATGGCCTACTCTTACGAAAAGCGGAACAGGATTTAACGTGTGTCGCAAGATGTTCTGCGTGCGTTCGCACACGGGGCCTCGGTTTAAAGTCTCATCCGAAGGACTTTTGGGGAGAGTGGAGTCAGCATGATGTTAACTCCAGGAAGAAAATTTCCTCGACCGGACTGGAACCCGGGTGTTGAAATTGCGAGCGCAATGTTCTCACCACAAGGCTAGAGAGAGAGTGAGAGTGAGAGTGAGAGGAGAGAGAGAGAGAGAGAGAGCGAGAGGAGAGAAGAGAGAGAGAGAGAGAGAGAGAGAGAACTCGAAACGTTTATTGAGAGTAAAGGATAAGCCACAAAGCTTCTTTACACCATGCTCTCACAAAAAAACAAAAAACAAAAAAATCGGAAAAAAAGGAAATGAAAGGAGAACACACACACACACACACCACACACACACACACACCACACACACAACACAACACACAAAACGCACCACACACACACCACCCACACCACACACACACCCCACACACACGCGCGCACATGCAAAATGCACAAAAACTCAAATAAGCAGCATATGCAAACAATAATGATCAACACTTTCAAATACATAATGATCAACACTTTCAAATACATTTAAATGAAATAGACAAAATGAGCATAATAATGAAAACTACAAATAACACATTAGGTGACAATCAGAGAGAGAAAATAGTAGGTAGGGTCATGAAGGGGAGAGACAGGCAGAACAGACAGACAGGACAGACAGAAAACACACAGAGAGAGAGGGAGAGAGAGACAGAGACAGATACAGGCACAAACAGAAGACAGAGACAGACAGAGACAGAGACAGAGAGAGACAGAGAGAAACAGAGACAGACAGACAGACAGACAGACAGAGAGAGAGACAGACAGAGAAAAGACAGACAGAGGGAGAGAGGGGAAAGAGAGAAAGAGAGAGAGATGCGCAAGGCTAGAGCTATCTCGACTGTGAATGTGGGCCTACATAACTCAACGAAAACACAAAGCTTCAAAGCTCGAGAGACAGGACGATAGAGCCACACAGCTGTTGAAAGAGTATAACACTATCTTGTTTCCAATTCCCATGAGCCCACTAAATACTTCTCGACAATTATTATGCAGGTATGTTTTTGGTTGTTGTTGTTGTTAACTATCAGTGAAAATCTAAAAACAGGTCATACGAACTTAACATCCCGCATTTGGGAATTCATCAGTTAGGAAATAAATTTCGGCTTATTCTTGTTAAAGGGAAAAAGGTTAGGGTGTCTTTCCCACCAATCGGATACAAAGTGCCCCAAGTCCGACAATTTGCGTTAAAAATTTAAACCGGGGGAGAAATTTATTTCATGCTACGGGCGTTGCAATAAGCAGCCCCGTCTTTAAAAAACGGTTAGTACGCCCGGGGAAACCAAAACGTGAAATCCAACTGTTAAAAAAAGAGAAAAACGAAACTTAAAAGCGCACGCACGCACGAACACACACACCCCACCCCCACCACCACCCCACCCCACACCACCTCACCCGTGAAATTATGCTTTTAAAAAAACAAAAAAACAACAACAACACACCAACACACCAAACACAAAACCCCCCCAACACCACCACCCCCCCCGCCGAACAAGAACCAAGAACAAGGAAAAAACAAAACTTAACTTCCTTTTGGAACTGGCTGCGCGCGGTGCTAACTAAGGGGGATCCCTGAATGAAGCGGTTTGGGACGTGTACTCGCCCACTTTTCTCTGTCGGCGGCCAAAATCCGAAAGCGCAACACAAATCAATCATTATATGCAATTTTTTCAAGTTTAAATTCATTTAATTCCGATAATCGTTTGCGTAGGTAGATTAAGTGATTTTTTTATTGACCGTCGCCCTTGGATTTAAAAAATGAAAATTTTGGCTTACACCAACCGAAAAAAACCTTAACAAAAAATGATATTGGTCCCGGTATGTCATTATTCCAGATTTATGTTTGTAAGCCGTGTTTGACAAAGACCTCCAAAACCCAGGGAGGCAGCTGCTGTTTTGGAAAAGGGGGACAAAATTTAAAGTGGGGAGAGAAATAACAAAAAATGTATTGTGCTAATATCGTTAATTTCAGAGTAGTAACTACAAATGATATTATGCTTTAATTTATTCCCCAGGTGATAATTACCTACAAATGATAGTTTCTTTTCTCTTAGTCCAGAGTAGATAATTAAACAAAAAATGTTTTTTGTGCTATTGCATTAGTCCAGAGTAGTAATTAAACTACAAATGATATTGTTTTTAATACCCATTTATTAGAGAAGATAACTAACAAAAGATATTGTGCTAATATTGTTTCAGAGTAAGATAACGCCAAATGAATCGTGCTACTAAATTATACTAGTGCAGAATTGATAACACCAAATGATTTTATCTTCTCGTACTTTTTCCTCCCGAACTTAAGATTTTGTCCATCGTGCTTTGGAGTAACTGCAAAAGCTTTTTTGAAAATGGGTTAATTTTTTTTAATGTCCAAATTTTAAAAAAATCCAAAAATAAATAATCAATTTTTAGGTTTTTATAGTTGTCAATTTCCAATATTTTAAACCTAACATGGGTTTCAAACAATAGGGAAAAAAATCCACTTTTGTTCTTTGTTAGAAACTAGCAAACTGCCAACTCAATTTTTGTCACGTCCCAAAGTTCCGCAATGACTTCTTCTCCCCAGACCAGAACATCCTGAATTTTTTTTTTTTTTTTTTTCTTGTGTTGTTTTGTGTGTGTGTGTGTGTGTGTGATGTGGGTGGCTTTGTGTGTTGTGTGTGTGTGGTGTTGTGTGTGTGTGAAAAGAGAGAGAGAGAGGAGAGAGAGAGAGAGAGGATGGGGAGAGAGAGAGAGAGAGAGAGAGAGAGATCTAGGCCCTAACCCATTATTTCAGAATCGTCACCCACACGACAGTCGCCATCTTGCCCCCCGGCTCCCTCTGGCGGCGTCGCTGGCGAGAGGAGGCAAAGAGCGCGGGTTGAAGGGCCCACAATCCAGGGAGGCTTGTTTAGACTGCCGGAGGACTGCCGACATGCGATGTTTGCCGAGTCAACACGACTCGTCCCAAATCCATTAGCCCACGACAGTGATATGCCCCTGTGTGTTTCCCGCCTGTCTGTCTCGGGGTCTGTGTGTCTGTGTGTCCGTGTTTCTGTCTGTTTGTATGCCTTCTTTATTTTTGTGTGCCATGCGTCTGGACTGCTTACTTTGTTTTCTGTCTGTCTTGTGCTGTCTGTCTCTCTCTCTCCTAGGTGTGTGTGTGGGCTGTGCGTGGTGCGTGCGTGCCGGGCGTGCGGGTTGTGGGTGGTGTGTGTGTGGGCGTGGTGAGTACATGCATGTTTGCGCGTGGCTGTTGTCTGTCGTCTGTTGTCTGTCTGTCTGTCGTTGTCGTCTGTCTGTCCTCTCTCTCTCTTCTTTCTCTCTCTCTCTTCTCTCTTTTCTCTCTTTCTCTTCTTCTCTTTGTTCCATCCCTTTCTTGTGTGGTGAGTGTCGGGTTAAAGTGACCCCCAGGTTAAAAACCACCCCCTGGTGTATTTTTAGATGATTAGGTTCGTGGATGGTGAGTGAGAATATTGAGAATAAATGTTTGCGTTCAGCCCCAACAGACAGAGACCCGGGACAGACAAAGACACAGCCCAGGCAGACGGGCAGAAAGGCAGGCAGGCAGGCAGCGGCAGGCACCCCCCAGCCGACGACAGACCGACAGACAAGACCACACACACACACCACACACACACAGACACACACACAATTTCACCGATGTGTGGAGAGGGGCTGAGAGGGGAGGGGGGGAGAGGGAGAGGGAGAGAGGGAGAGAGCGAGGAAGAGAGGAGAGAGAGAGAGAGGAGGGGGGGGGGGGGGTTTTATAGTCTTTCTTTCTTTCGAGGCTAAAGGAATAAATTTGACGTTAATCTTTATTATCCGTCCCGTGTGCATGCAGTTTTGTAAATGTTGTCATCTGTTACACTGGCACAAAATGGCTACTCTTCTGAAAGCTGAAAGGTTTTAATTGAGTGCGCAAGATGTCAGCATGCGTTCCCCACCAGGGACTTCGATTTATAAACTTATCCAAAGGGGGCCGGGGAGAGAAGGAGGAAAAGAAGAAGGAGATGGAGAGAGGGAGAGGAGGAGCGAGAGAGAGAGAGAGAACAGAGACAGAGACAGAGCAGAGAGCAGAGAGAGCGCCAACAACAGGTAAAATGACCAAACGAATTTCCACCAACCCGGGATACGGGAAAGCAAAAAGAACTAAATTAGGCAAACACACACACGCACATACACATAGACAGACATACACACTTTACACACACGCACGTACATATGCACGCACGCACGCACGCACGCACGCACACACACACACACACACACAGGGTAACGAGAGGAACTCAGCATCAGAGATAGACAAAGACATAGTGTCAGAAAACAAATTTAAAAAGAACATATCCCACCCCCCAAAAAAAACAAAACAAACAAACAACAACAACAACAAAATAATTTCAACAAAACAAAAAAACAACAACAACAGAAAACAAAATAACCCCCCACCCAAGAAACACACACACACACACACCACACCACACACACACACACACACAACACACACACACACACACACACCACACACACACCAAAAACAACCCAAACCAAACCAAACCAACCAAACAAAAAACAACACAAAACCTACCACGCCATAACAACAAAGAGGAACGCACACATACCCTAAACTGCTATAACAGAGTGTTTTTTTGTTTTTTGTTTTAAAAATCCACATGGCCACAGGGAACCCACGCTGTCTACCCCCCCCCCCCCCTACCCCTTACTCCCCCCAACCCCCCCCCCTTCCCCCACTCCCTCTAAATCAACACCCGGGGACAATACACCCTTACCTTTGGACAACCCCCATCCCCCCCCCCCTTTTAGGCCCCTCACCTCTCCCAGGGGTACTGGTCCAGTGAAAGAGGGGCCGTGATTAATTGGTCGATTGGCTCCACTCCTTTTCAATTGGCTTCGCCACAGAAGGGGAGGTAGACAGAAAAGAGGGAAATAAACCAAACTCTGACAACTTCACCGGTAGTCTAGGCTAGTTCTTTTGGCCCAAAAGAGCAGAGCCAGTCTTGGTTCCTTTTGTTGTACCAGATGGTTATGGCGCCTTTTGCAAGTGGGGAGAGGGTAAGGCAGGTTTTGTGTGTGTGTGTGTGTGTGTGGGGGGGGGGGCAGGGAGGGAGGTGAGGGGTGGTGGGGGGAGGGGGGATGGGGGGGTAGGGGGTAGGAGTTGTGTGTGTGTGTGTGTGTGTGTGTGTGTGTGTGTGTGTGTGTGTGTGGTGTGTGTGTGTGTGTGTGTGTGTGTGTGTGAGAGAGAGAGAGAGAGAGGAGAGAGAGACAGAGACAGAGACAGAGACAGAGACAGAGACAGAGACAGAGAGACAGACAGCGACAGAGAAAGAGAGACAGAGAGGCAGACAGAGAGAAAGACAGAGAGACAGAGAGAGAAAGACAGAGAGAGAGGAGAGAGAGAGAGAGAGAGAGAGAGAGAGAGAGAGAGAGAGAGGAGGAGAGAGAGACAGAGACAGAGACAGAGACAGAGACAGAGAGACAGAGAGGACAGAGAGAGAACTCGAACTCAAATGTTTTATTGAGGGTATTTGGATGAGCCAGTGGCTTCTTTACACCATCCTGTCACGAAAAAGAGGAACAAAACAGAAAAACAACGACAAAAAAGAGAAAACACAATATGTAAATAAGAAAACAAGCAAATCAAATAGGGAGAATGTAAACACAATTAAATAATTAAATGCATAAAATAGTTCAATAATACTTCCACACATTGACAAGCACATGTCTTTTGCAATCATTCCAGGACACATCAATATTACTGACATACCTGCATTCAGACACGAATTAATAGATCTAGTCAGTTGAATGATAACAATTTTACAAAAACATCAAAACCCGGAATCAACGACTAGGACAAAAAGTGGCACAACCACAAACACACCATCATAGAAGGCAAAGTTCTATACACACCACTACTGTTAAAATGTCCTACCTAATATTCTCTCCCCAAGACCTGCTACCCTATCAAAACAGAGAAAGAGAGAGAGGGGAGAGAGAGGAGAGAGAGAGAGAGAGAGAGGAGAGAGAGAGAGAGAGAGAGAGAGGAGAGAGAGGAGAGAGAGAGAGAGGAGAGAGAGAGAGAGAGGGTAAGATCACATTTTTATTTTCAGATGGTACACTGAATAAGTAATGCATGTAGGCATCCGTCAGTTTCAGAAGACTATGGAGTTGCGCTCTAGGCTCTAGAGCCCAAAGCCTGGGTAAGTAAACT
>CM060327.1:38947992-38955492 GCA_030674155.1 Stramonita haemastoma | reverse complement strand
CGTTCAATTACAATGCGAAATTCTGTAAAAAAATGCAGCTCTTATAGGGAAACGATTACAAAGACAGGCAGGAAAATTCAAAGCCTATAGTATGTATGTACTTTGACAGCAAAACCAGATTACTAGTCAGTCTTGATCTTATAATATTGGAAATGGTCAGAATAAGAAATGGAATGCATTATTTCAGAAAGAATTTTGTCAGAAATAATTAAAGCGAAATATACGGTAACCACAGCACTTAGCTAACTGTTACCAGATAGGGTGACAATAACCATATTGCCATGCTTGTTACCAGATATGGTAGCCATATTGCCATGCCCAGCTGTTATCAGATATGGTAATCATATTGCCATGTTTATTACTAGATATGATAACCATATTGCTGCGTGTAGCTGTTACTAGATATAACTATATTGCTCTGTCTGTTACCAGATATGGTAATCATATTGCCATGTCTGTTACCAGATATGGTAATCATATTGCCATGTCTGTTACCAGATATGGTAACCATATTGCTGTCTATTACCAGAAATGGTAACCATATTGCCGTGTCTATTACCAGAGAATGTAACCATATTGCCGTGTCTGCTACCAGATATGGTAACCATATTGCCGTGTCTGTTACTAGATATGGTAACCATATTGCCGTGTCTGTTACCAGATATGATAATCATATTGTTGTGTCTATTACCAGATATGGTAACCATATTACCTTGTCTATTACCAGAAATGGTAACCATATTGCTGTGTCTAGCTGTTACCAGATATGGTAACCATATTTCCATGTCTATTACCAGATATGGTAACCCTATTCTGTCTATTACCAGAAATGGTAACCATATTGCCGTGCCTAGTTGTTACGTTACAAAGAGTGACTTCGGAGGATGATCTCTACAACACCAATTGTCTTGAACATGCCATAAGCTATCACCTTGTTATTGCTCTCAATATTTTGTGTATGTGTAGTACTTGCGTTTTCTGAATTTTTTCTTTAAACCTACAAGAATGTAAACACTGATTTTGAATTGTGAATTCACAGCCGAGAAACAGAAATGTTTTATATCTGGTTTTTAATATGTGTTGTTTTTTTTAATAGGTATAGTTTATACGCAGAACACTGACAATTCCAAATTAAGCAGCAGAAAACGCTCAGGCAGATCAGGGTTCTTGACTGATCCCTACTTCCTTTCTTAGTATCTCAAGCATCTGGAAAGGTTTTGTAGAGGACGTTTCTGTTTTTAGCAAAATATGGTAATAGTATTCTGTGACATATTCTTTGAGGCATTCCAGAAATCACTCTTCGCATGGATAACCAGTTTCTTACCATCACCATTACGAAAGGGAAAGCAAAGAAATGTGCTATATATTTATGAGACGGAAAAATCATGGTGCCACATCTTCTCATACATTTTTCCTGATGTAGGCTACGTGTGCTGCGAGCACAAAGCTAAAGGTCTTTTTTGGCAGCTGAGGCATATTTTCAAAAACCAAACTGTTTTAGACTGCCATCATTTCCTATGGACCAGAAGCCTTGGAAAAATCTCTTCTTGTTTTGTGAGGAATGTAGATAGGAACATCAACAGAATCACCAAAGAGGGCTTGTGTGTCAGAGATTATAATATTCAATTTCTTTGTGTAGTCTAGTGGAAGAACAAATGTTAGCCTTGGAAAAGAAAATGCAGTAAGAATTGGAGCATAAATCACATCATGTCCAATAAAATAAATGGTACACAATTTAGAAGTTAAAGCACAGATTTTGACAAAAGTTTCTCTGCAGCATACCCGGTTTTCTGATGGAATTATGTTTGTGTCTTTTCCATCTTTGTGCGGACTACTGATGAACAATCAGAAGTACCGGAACATATTTTGAACGATTTCAGATCGGCTGACACACGGGTGTGCTGACAAAAAAGCGGAATCATAGACATTTTTCCAGGTAGCAAAGGAATAAGGAATTATTGTTCCGGCTAAGCTGGTTTTGTTTTGCCTTGAAATTCTATCAAATAGGCCTTGATATCTAGTCAGAGTTTGACCACAGTCTAGTTTTCTGGGGAAAAGGGTCTTTCTGATCATACACTTGTTAGGTTAACTGCAAACTTCGTTTTCGAACGCTCAAACAGCAACTATTAGTGTCTGTCATATTATAAGCAAAATATGCACTGCGCTGCCGTTAAGCACCTGACAAGTCAGGTTCAGCACATCCAACTTCGGTGTGGGAGAGAAATATTATCTTTTGCCTTTCTGGGGAAAAAAGGAGTTGAATGGGTTAAAAAGGCAGTAAAGAGACGAGATGGTGGTAGTGACAGGAAGAAAAGAAACAAGGCAGAAACAAAGAGAGGGAAAGAAAAGATGGAATTTTTAGCACCGAAATTCCAAAAGTTGGCATTGCTGTTTCTACTACCAGGCACCCGGCATCCCCGCGGGGCGAGAACAGAAAATAAGCTGAAAGAACAAAGAGTAAGCTGAAACAAAGAAGGAGATGAACAAAGATGAGTTCAACAAACAAAGAATGAGATGAACAAAATATGAGATGAACTAACAAAGAATGAAATAAGTTAACAAAGAATGAGATGAAACAACAAAGAACAAGATGCCAACAACAACGTATGAGAAGAACAAAGAATGAGATAAACTAACAAAGAATGAGATGAACTAACAAAGAATGAGATGAACTAACAAAGAATGAAATGAGTTAGGAAAGAATGAGTTGAAACAACAAAGAACGAGATGAAACAACAAAAAAAGATGAAACAACAAAGTATGAGAAGAACAAATAATGAGATGAACTAACAAAGAATGAGACGAACTAAGAAAGAATGAGTTGAAACAAAGAATGAATCGATACAAAGAATGAGATGAAACAAAGTATGAGTTGAACGGACAAAAAATGAGTTGAAAGAAAGAATGAGATGAAACAAAGAATGAGTTGAAAGAAAGAATGAGATGAAACAGCAAATGAAATGAACCGACAAAGAATGAGTTGAAAGAAAGAATGAGATGAAACAACAAATGAATTGAACCAACAAAGAATGAGTTGAAACTACAAAGAATGAGATGAAACAAAGAATGAGTTGAAACAAAGAATGAGATGGATCAACAAAGAATGGGATGAACAAAGGATCAGTTGAACCAACAAAGGATGAATTAAATCAACAAAGATTCAGATGCAACAACAAAGAATGGGGTGAAGAAACAAAGAATCAATTGCACAAACGAAGAATGAGCCGAGACATAAAAAGGATCAGTTTTAAAGAAACTGAGAATGAGCACTGGCATAATATGTGTACCAATGATGTGTACTCTAGTACCTTTGCACATGATTATGCATGCATTACAGACTGTGTGCCATGCTGTGTATGCCTATGCCCTATAGGTAAAGGGCGAGATGAGACGGTATTTGTTTCTCCCGTTCATGGGGATAAACATTTTGACCTCTGTCTGTCTGTCTGTCTGTCTCTGTCTGTCTATCTGTCTGTCTGTCTGTCTCTCTCTGTGCGAGTGTGTGTGTGTGTGTGTGTGTGTGTGTGCGTGCGTGCGTGCGTGCGTGCGTGCGTGCGTGTGTGTGTGTGTGTGTGTGTGTGTGCGCGCGCGCGCTTCCCTGTCCGTCCGTTTGATGCCTGTTTCTCTCTCATATATCCCTCTGCCTGTGTCTGTCTCTCTAAAATACATATTATGCTCTGCAAATCTGTCTGTCACAATTGATTCTTCGGTGCAATCTGTTTGTGTACATTATGTTTATGTCATTGAATCTTCAGTTTATCCACACTTCGTGATACTAGACTTAAAAACAAGACATTATAAACACCTCTCTCTCTCTCTCTCTCTCTCTCTCTCTCTCTCTCTCTCTCTCTCTCTCTCTCTCTCTCTCTCTCTCTCTGTGGGTGCGTGCGTGCGTGCGTGCGCGCACGCGTGTGTGTGAGTGTGTGTATGTGTGTATGTGTGTGTGTATGAAACATTTCTTTTAAAGAACGCGTCTCGGGTACACATACAGACACAGACACACACACCCCCACATACACACACAAATTGCACACACACATACACACACACACACACACACACACGCACGCACGCACGCACACACGCACACACACATACACACACACACTGTTTATCAGTTTATGTTATATCGGTAAAGTACAAGTAATAAACCTCCTAACAACAACAAAAAATCCCGGTATTTTACGTATCACAAAATCAAAAGAAAACAAATTTGGTGAAAAATAAACATGTTTTTCTCTTCAATAACATTAAGGACATTAGTGTTGTAACAGTGAAAAACACACCTGTTTCTCTTCAAACCATAAGCCACAGACTAAAGTGAATTTGTGAAAAATAACTGTGTCTCTCTTCAACACCAACAACTACATAGTCAGTAACTATCTGAAAAAAACAACATGTTTCCCTCTTCAACACTATGGTACAGTTCTAGGATATGGTGAAAAGTAAACACATTTCTCTGTTCAAACCCGTTAAGTATAATTCTGTGACATGGTGAAAAATAAACACATTTATGTATTTAATACCATGAAGCATATATATACCTCTGTGACTGTGAAAAATATATGTTTATTTTTTAAAAAGTTAACTTCATAGTTCTGTCATTTTGTAAAAAAAAAAAAGAGAAAAAAAAGAGATAAACATGCATTTTCACTCATTACCATTCAGTACATAAGTTCTGAGATGTGAAAACTAAACATGTTTACTTAGAATGGTTAAGTTCATAGTTCTGTCATTTAGAAAAAAAAACCCACAAAAACAAAACAAAACAACATGTTTCTGTATTCATTACCATTCAGTACACAGTTCTGAGATGTGAAAACCTAACATGTTTCCGTATGCAATACCATTCAGTACATAGTTCTGTGATTATGAGACCTAAAATATATATTTCCATAATCAATATTATTAACCACATAGTTCTAAGATGTCAAAGCTAGCCGTGTTTCTATATTCATTACCATTCTGTACACAATTCTGAGATAGGATAACTAAAGATGTCTCTGTATTCAATACCATTCAGTACACAGTTCTGAGGTGTAAAAACTAAACAAGTTTCTGTATTGGATAGCATAAAGTACATTGTTATGAGATGTAAAAACTAAAGTACATAATTCTGAGATATAAAACTATACATGTCTCTGTATTCAATACCATTCAGAATATAGATTTGAGATGGGAGAACTAAACATGCATCTCTCTTCAATACTATTCAGTACAATACATAGCCTTTGACTAAGTCTTTGCCTGAACTTCTTTAGGAGTCAGTGGTTGGGGCACTGCACTGCAGTGAATGTTTCATTCAGTGTGTGGTGGGACAGTGGAACCTGGCAGAGCCCAGCCCTCTCCATGTGGCAGATTGCCGTTAGCTAGGTTCGGGTCATCCATGCCATGAGCCATAGATGACCTACTCTCATGCAACAGACGCACTCCTTCACACCTCAAGAACGAAAATGTGAAAAAAATGCTTTCTCAAGGACATAATATCAAAGGACAAGTGTCTACAACTCCGTTTATGCATGTATGTAGTCTATGTATGCATGCATGTATGTAGTCTATGTATGCATGCATGTATGTATGTATGTATGTATGTATGTATGTATGTATGTATGTATGTATGTATGTATGTATGTATGTATGTATGTATGTATGTATGTATGTATGTGTATGTCTGTCTGTCTGTCTGTCTGTCTGTCTGTCTTGTCTGTCTGTATGTGTGTGTGTATGTATGTATGTATGTATGTATGTATGTATGTATGTATGTATGTATGTATGTATGTATGTATGTATGTATGTATGTATGTATGCATGCATGTATGCATATATCTCTCTATATATAGAGAGAGATTGCGCGCGCGCGCGCGCGCGCGGGGTGTGTGTGTGTGTGTGTGTGTGTGTGTGTGTGTGTGTGTGTGTGTTTCTATGCCTATAGGGTCATAGGAGTGCATGCATGTATTAGCTGGAGTATAGATTTCTCTTGTATATCTGGTTATAGTCTACATTATGCCCGACCCTTTGAGCTGTTTTGATATGAATCATTTGAGCATGGGTGTTCACATCATTATTATCATATGGTGTATTTCGATTTGGAAACATAACGATCCACCCTTATAAATCTATAAGCCACTGACGTAAAAATGTTTTTGTTTTTTTAATAGCTAATATCCTCGTTAGTTCCTTTCTCTCTACCACTCCACATGCTCTCAAATTTTGGGGCTCTTACCCTAACCCAATTCTAAGCACACACGCAAAAAAAAATATCCGACAGAAAACAAAAGGCCCCACTAGCAAAAAAGTGAGAAAAAAGGACCTGAGAGATGTTAAGAGCCTAAGAGAGCTGATCGCTGAATGGGATGACCCACTCCAGCCTGACAACCTTCCCTTACAAAATATATTCGAGACGATGAACAGTAGTCCCCCCCCCCTACACACTATAATATCAGGGCAACGTGTTGAAAGAGGAGCGCTCTGGCGGCTGGAGACTACATGGGGAATGTGTCAGAGGGGTCCAGGGGGAGGCGGGGAGGTATGCTAATACCCTGCCCTGAGTGGGAGGACTGGTCGCCAGCCCATCGGCGGCAAATCAGTATCGCATAATGCTATCAACTCCCGCAGAAAGGCACACTCACTCCGGCCACTCCGAATGTCGTGTTGAGAAGGTGGCGAACAGAAAGGTTTTAACACATACGCCACCGACCCGCAAAAAAAAGGTCCCAAACGCCAGCCCACAACACCTACGTGTAGCTACGACTCCACCTCCCCCCACCCTCCCTCACCCCGTCATCAAAGCCCTCGGCAAGTGTCTGTGAAAACGGACACATCTACCTCCATTACCTCCCCCCCCTCGCGCCGCCATGTTGAATAGGACCGCAGCGAATCAGTGATTGCAAATGGCGCGGAAAAGGAAATGTAATACTGCTGTGGTGTGGTGAGGGGTGTTCTCCCCTGGCGGTGCACCGAGGGGACTTTGCCACGTTGTCGGGGTGTGATGGATGATAGGACAGGATAGGGGTGGCGCTGGGACCTGGCCAACACGCTGAGAGAGGGGGAAGGGGGTGGGAAATACTGTGTACCCTGGCTGGCCAAGTCTCTAAACGACGACATTTGCAGGTAGGTGACTTTTTTTTTTAAGGGATTAAAAAAAAAAGTGGCAGTGAAGGATATTGAGGAGCTTTTTTTTTCTGACTCTTACTATGTTCTGATAAGTCTTTTTTGTGTTATGGTTTTCCTTTGTAAATTACTTGTTTGGCCGATTTTTAGAGTCATTGTCAGCCAGAAATTCTTTCTTTCTTTCCTTCTTTCTTCTTCCTTTCTCATCATTATCATCATTACCAACATCAGTTTCTTCTTCTTTACTTGTTATCTTTTCAACTCAAAGAGCCATATTCATTCATTTCTGTTTCATTTTATATCATATTCACTATTGATAACAATATCATCATCATCGTCATCATCAGCAGCAGCATCAACATCATAATTATCTCAAATATCATTACACTC
>CM060327.1:38935492-38942992 GCA_030674155.1 Stramonita haemastoma | reverse complement strand
TGTCTATTGTTTTCGTGTTTGAAGTTGTTTCTGATTTTGTCTGTTTTTATTTGCTTTGGTTTTTCTGTGATTTGTGTGTTTTGTTTTCTTTCTCTCTCTCTCTCTCTCTCTCTCTCTCTCTCTCTCTCTCTCTCTCTCTCTCTCTCTCTCTCTCTCTCTCTCCCTGTGTGTGTGTGTGTGTGTGTGTGTGTGTGTGTGTGTGTGTGTGTGTGTGTGTGTGTGTGTGTGTGTGTGTGTGTGTGTGTGTTCAAATTTGTGTTAAGTGTTCTCTTCGTGACTTTTTTGTTTTTCCTTTCTGTCTTTGTATTAGGGATTCTTTTGTCACTTTTCTCTCTCCTCTATGTATCTGTTCTTCTTTGGGTTTTTTCGTTTTGTTTATTTATTTGTACAGTTTGTATTAGCTATACTATCTACAGCTTTATTTTCTATGTTTCTTTTTTGCCGTTATTCTTCGATTGATTGCTTCTTTCTTTTTGTTTTTTTCTTTCCATTATTTTCTTGCACCCCCTTTCATTACCGAAAGCACTAAATATTTGTATCTATAAACTCGTCATTTTGGCTTGGTAATGACACTTTCCTGTGATTTTTGTCACTTTATAAATCAGCATTATGTCTTGTTAACTAAGTACGATATAAGCTCTTTCGTTGTGTTATGAAACTGTAATACTTCTTTGCGTTGAAGAATGAATACATCGAAACCAAGAAAGAAGAAATCCATTCTATCATTTATAAAAAAAACAGTATCAAATTTAGCAAAAACTTCTTCAAACGTACAGAGCTGCAAAGCTGGGGAAAAAATCCGATAACCTAACAGGCTGAAAGAAAAAAGGAAAGGAAGAAAGGATTAAACAGACACAGAGAGACAGAGACATAGAGACAGTCAGATAGGATGACAGAGGGGAGAGAGAGAGAGAGAGAGAGAGAGAGAGAGAGAGAGAGAGAGAGAGAGAGACAGACAGACAGACAGACAGACAGACAGACAGACAGACAGACAGACAGACAGACAGACAGGCAGGCAGGCAGGCAGACATACAGACAACAGACAGACACATAGACCAGTATTAAGATTGTGTTACGATAATGTTACTTGGTTTTACATGTTAGCAGGCTGTTTGTAGAACCAAGGCCACAATATGGTAACACATAACACAAAAAATATACGAACCTGTCATACTGTAGATATTCTAGAAAGAACACCCAACAAAAGTCAACATATACCATCAAAAGCATCCACAAAACTGTCATACTTACACATTCTAAAAAGAATAACAAAAGACAACATATAACATCAAAAACATCAACGAAACTGTATTGTAGAAAGAACAACCATCAAAATACAACATAATAGCACTAAAAACATCAATGAAACAGTCACAGGTTACACATTCTAAAAAGAACATCCAACAAAAGACAACATATAACATCAAAAAACATCAATGAAACAGTCATACGGTGTACATTCTAAAAAGAACAACCAACAAAAGTCAACATAATCATAACATAAAAAAACATAAATGAAACCACTACCAAAAGCGCCTAATCAGCATAGACATAATTACTGACTTCACTCACCCAACTTCTCCTTTGACTGCCTGAGAAGTCCTGAAGCAGCACACTCAACCTTTCACGTCTTTGGCCAGCTGCATCGTGCAGAGACCATGATCAGTCATCCCTGTCCAAGACAGACAAAACACTTTCCTTTGAGATGGATAAAAAAGTCACAAACACTGTTGAAATTCTGCTTTGACATTAATACAAATTGTGTGTGTGTGTGTGTGGGGGGGGGGGGGGGGGGGGGGGGCGGTCGCATAGGCAAGAACTCTCATCATTGGTGAACCTGGGAGCTCTATACTAGTGGAGGAAACGAAAAAATATACTGATACTGAGGAAGTAAGTCTACAAAAATGTTGAACGAACACAATAAAACCTGCCATCAATTTGTTGTTGTTGTTTTTTGTTGTTTTGTTTTGTTTTTGCAGGAACAAAGAGAAACGGAAATTAATAAATAGAGAATATATCCACTGCTTAGAAACCTTGTTTCCGGATGCTTATCTCGTCGATAATTAAATACTGCCATTAATTTTGAGAAAAAGGATGATTTAGGGAATGTTCACAGAGAAAGAGGGGGGGAGGGGCTGTCCGTTTTCGTTTTTGTTTTCGGGGGTGGGTGGGTGAGAGAGATAGTCTAGTGGTCAGAGCAATGAGCTCGCGACTTAAAAAATTAATTTTTTTTTCTCTTCTTTCTTCATTTCCTTCTTTCTTCCATCCCTTTTTTCAGTCCTTTCTTTTTTTTTTCTTCTTTCCTTTCTTTTTCGTTTTCATTTATTCATTCAGTCTTCTTCCTGCTGTCCTTCTTTATCTCTTTCTTTTTATTTTTTTCTTTCATGGACACAGAGCATTTAGAATTTTTTAAACATTTCCACAAAGACTTTCAGATCCTAACAATAAAATGTGATCTACATATTTGATGTTGGATGTTTTGACAAGAATCACATACACTATAACATTAAATCAAATGTATAATGAACTAAACCCAGTTTAGAGAACTGACGTACCTACATTCACAATTATTGAGATAGGAAAAAAACCCCTGCAACTATATCCAATAACAGAAACAACTTCAGAACATCGCTGAAGCCGTACCATGCCAAATTGACAGACTGACAGTCAGAGAAGCAGACAAACAGGGAGAGAAAAAAAGCCCCTCCAAGAGGAAGAAAACCAGCACTACAGCCCTGCCCATAAAGACGTGTTTGATGCCTTGCTGTTTGCACCAATGGGAAATCCCCTTTGTGGAAGATGTCAGGCCGTATGCAAATGAGCTCCGCGAGGGGAGATGAGCATTAATGGTCAGAAACTGTTACAGTGATCTTTCCCTGAGTGTGGTTATCGTTGATGATCATCGGTTGGCTCAAGGGGAAGAAGGGGATTGGGGTGGAGAGGCACAGGAGAAGGGAGGGGGGGGGGGGGTCAGATGGGGATGTGGACCAGGTGGAAGGGGAGATTATTCTGCGAGTGACCATCTGACACAGGACTGTAAGCTAACACTGGTATTATTCCCTGATCTTTTTTTTTCCTGTGTCTGTCCTCAGGATTATTCTGTTTGTCTGTTCAAGTCACTGTATGATGCAGTTCCAGTTCAGAAGAAAAGGATGATAGAGAATGAGAGTAGATGGAGAGTGAGAAATGAATACCTACTGCCTGCCTGCTGCCTGCCTGCCTGCCTGCCTACCTACCTACCTCCATCCCTGCCGGCCTGCCTGCCAGTCTGTCTGTCTAATGACATGTCTCTCTGTCTATCTAACTGTCCATCTATCTGACTGTTTATCTATCTGTATATCTGCCCACTTGTCTGTCTCTCCACCTGTCTGTCTGTCTGTCTGTCTGTCTGTCTGTCTATCTAACTCACACACACACACACACACACACACACACACACACACACACACACACACACACACACACACACACACACACTACAACAACAACAACAACATGAGAGAGAGAGAGAGGAGGGAGAGAGAGAGAGAGAGAGAGAGAGAGAGAGAGAGGAGAGAGAGAGAGAGAGAGAGAGAGAGAGAGAGAGAGAGAGAGAGAGAGACAGACAGACAGACAGACAGACAGACAGACAGACAGAGACAGAGAGAGAGAGAAACAGACAGACAGACGGCAAGACAAGCAGAGATACAGGCAGAAATACAGAGACTGAGAGACTTGACCAGGATTTTCGAGTTCTGAAAAGAAATTATATACTGCACTTCTAGACACAATTCCTACACACTTCAGTGCAGCACTACCGTGACTCCTCAAGGAGTTAAGGGAGAATTCAAGCCAAGCCAAGCCCAAACTCTTTTCAGATCAAGACAACAATTATACCATCATTTTCTGTCCACTCTTGGATAAACCACAACTAGAACATTGCCAACCCTGCACAAAATCAGACACACGAACCAACAGACACAGAAAAACAGACAAACCCAGGAACACAAAAAAAGACACCAGGCTAACAAGAAGACAACCAGCACAACGGCCATGGCCATAAAGACGTGTTTGATGCCTTGCTGTTTGCACCAATGGGAAATCCCCTCCCCATGTGGAAGATGTCAGGTCATATGCAAATGAGCTCAACAAGGGAAGCATAAGCATTAATGGTCAGAAACTGTTACAGTGATCTCCCAGGAATCTGGCTAATGTTTATGGCTATGGGTTGGTTAAGGCAGAGGGGAGTGAGGGGAGGGGGGGGGGGCATGGAGAAAAGGGAAGGGGTGGGGGGAGGGGTAGGGCCAGGAAGAAGGGGGAAGGGTCCTGGGATTACTTTGCAAATGACCATCTGAGGCTAGGCTCATGCTGGCCATGTTCCCTGGCGTAGTCTTTTGTCTGTTTGTTTGCTTGTCTGTCTGTCTGTCTGTCTGTCTGTCTGTCTGTCTGCATCTAATTATGTTAAACCATTTTAGTGTGTCTGCCTGCTTTAGTGCTTTTCTTCTGTGTGTGCAACCATGTGTCTCCAATTCTGTGTTGGATAAGGAGTGGTGTGTGTATGTGTGTGTATGCGCGCGCGCGCGCGTGCGTGCGTGCGTGCGTGCGTGCGTGCGTGTGTGTGTGTGTGTGTGTGTGTGTGTGTGTGTGTGTGTGTGTGTGTGTGTGTGTGTGTGTGTGATTATGTATGTATGGATGTATGGATGTATGGATGTATGTATGTATGTATGCATGCAACAAGTGTTGTCTGTCTTATGAGTGAAAATGTGTTGCACTGCCTTTAAGCCCTGACAAATCAGGTGCAGCACATCTGACTTCAGTATGGGAGAAAATTGTTGTCTTCTAAGTTTTTCTGGTGAAGAAGTTGGGGAATGGATCAAGAGGGCAGAAAATAGATGAGGAGGTGGCAGGAAGAAACAAAAACAAGGTAAAAACAAAGAGAGGGAAAGAAAAGAGGAAAATCCCAGCGAAGTATTTCTAGAAGGATATGCTATTTATACTGACAGGCCTCTGGCATTCCTACATGGGAATCCTCTTAGATAAGCACCTAAACGAAGTCCATATTTTCAGTCACTGTTAAAAATGAATACAGGAACTTTAACAAATTGATTTTTCACCTCTATGTACAAACGCGAACATACTCCATAATTAGGGAAAAGGCTTTCAGTATGTGTAACAACTTAACAATAAGCTTGGCCACTTGTCAAAATTACTGTGCCCGTTACACATACAAACTAGCATGTGCATTCCACAAGCATTACGCACATGACACCTGAGGATAGTGTGTCTGGTCTGAGACTGGAACATTCTACAATAAACGGGTTCCAGACGCAACAGACAGGAAGACAGACAAAAGGCACCACCACCAAGGGGAAGAAAACCAGCACTACAGCCCTGCCCATAAAGACGTGTTTGATGCCTTGCTGTTTGCACCAATGGGAGATCCCCTTTGTGGAAGATGTCAGGTCATATTCAAATGAGCTCCGCGATGGGAGATGAGCCTGAATGGTCAGAAACTGTTATAGTGATCTCCCTGGACTCTTGGCTATTGTTTATGACCATCACTTGGTGTGGGCGGAGGGAATGAGGGTGGACGGGAGGGGGAGAGGCGGGGGGGGGGGGGGGGGGAGGGGGGGAAGGTGATAGAGATTGTACTGCAGGTGACCATCTGGACTGTAACCTAACTCTTGTTATTGTTCCCTGACTTGTACTTTTGTCTGTCTGTTTCTCCGTCTGTCCCTCTCTCCGTTTGTCTGTCTCACTGCCAGGCTGTATTTGTTTGATCTCTCTCTCTCTCTCTCTCTCTCTCTCTCTCTCTCTCTCTCTCTCTCTCTCTCTCTCTCTCTCTCTCTCTCTCTCTCTGTTTGGTTTTTTTTCCTTCTATATGTGTCACTATTTGATACTGATTCGGTTAAGGTAAGGAGTTACTCATGAGGAAGAGAGTGAAAAGATGAAAGGTGAGGGTGCATAGAAGAACAATAAGCGTACACTTTCAGATGTGCATGCACACATGTACACACACACTTGCACATATGCATGCACACAACACACACATGCATACATACACACTGTATAAAAAACAATCAGATGGACAGAAATAAGCAGGGCTTCTCTTAGTAGTTGTGAACAGAAATTGTAACTGCATTTCAAATTCAGTTCACTGGATTTTTTTCCTTTCTGCTTTCTGGTAGATCACTATCAAACCTACACATTTTCAGCCTGATTTGTTTAGCTGGTTATGATATAGCACAGCATGACTCTAAAGTTGGTTTAAACAAAACTTCTCCCCCCCCCCTCCCTGCCACTTCGGTGGGGATGCTAGGGGCCTGTTAATATAAATAGCATCCCCACCTTCTGGAAATTCTGTGCTAAAAATGTCCTCTTTTCGAGCTGATTCTACCCTCTTTGAAGCAGCCTGGCATCATGAATCAAAGACCGAATCAAATAAGAATTCTTTTAGAAGAAAGACATGATCTTCATGTTTTCTGCTCAGTCCTAAAAAACCCTACAAAATCGAAGAATATCAAGAATGCTATTGAATCTGTACCATGGTAGACAGACAGAGAGACAGGCAGATACAAACACAGAGAAAACGGCACCACCCCACCAAGACGAAGAAAACCAGCACTACAGCCCTGCCCATAAAGACGTGTTTGATGCCTTGCTGTTTGCACCAATGGGAAATCCCCTGTGTGGAAGATGTCAGGTCATATGCAAATGAGCTCCGCATGGGGAGATGAGCATTAATTGCCAGAAACTGTTACAGTGATCTCCCTGGAATATGAAAATCGTTTATGGTTATCGGTTGAAGAGGTAGATGCAGAAGGGGTGGGAAGGGGGAAAGATGGAGAGGGGGGGGGGGTTAAGGACGGGGTGGGGGTGGGAAGAAGACAGGGGGAGATAGGGCAGAGGGGGAAGGGATTGTCCTGCAACTGACCATCTGATGCTGCACTGTCAACCTAACAGAGTTATTGTTCCCTGACTGTGTGTTGTCTGTCTGTCTGTCTGTTTGTCTGCTCACCTGTGTATTTGCCTGTCTGGATCTACTTTTCGATAAGATTTGTCCCTCTGTCTGTGTCTATCAGTCTCTGTATGTGTTTGGTTGGGATATTTTTTTCTGCATTACTATCTGATACCATTTCTGTTAAAGATGAGGTGTGATAAGGAAAAGAGGGAAAAAAGAAAGAGTAAGAGGTGCACAGAGAACCATGAGTAGGCATTCTGATACACGTGCATGTGCATGCACGCATACATGCAGGCACACACGCTGGCACACACAACACACACACACACACACACACACACACACACGCAGGCACACATGCAGGCAAAATTATGCACATACACCTTCTGTCTCTGTCTTTCTGTCTGTATGTCTGTTTGTCTCTCCCTCTTTTTCTCTCTCTCACTATGGAGTTAAGGGAAAAAATTAAGTCAACGCCCATTTTGGATCAAAGAAACATACCAATCCTCCCTTCTCAGTAAAGAATATTGTTGGATTTGTACTATCCAAGACCTAGAGAT
>CM060327.1:38925492-38930492 GCA_030674155.1 Stramonita haemastoma | reverse complement strand
CTGCTCCTATCTTTTTTACTGACTGTAGACCAGTCTGTATAGTCCTACGTCTTCTAACTTCTGCAATATGCTTTCCCCCCTCAAATCTGTTTCTTTGGCTGTTTTTTTTGCCGTGAGTTTGAGTTGAGTGGTTTGTAAGGATGAAGGTTGGGGTTGTTAACTACGTTTCCTCATTAATGGTCTGTTTCGTGATCCTGTTTGGTCCATTATAATAGATCGTTTGAATTGGCCACAGGGCACAAAATAATATGCAACTTTTTCTTCGTTCCTTGGCTTGAGCTCTGAGATTTACCAACGGTGACATTTTCGCGCACGCGACCGTTTTCCCCCCACCCAATCTAGGTAGTTTCATTCATTCGGAAAAACTTTAATTTTATATTTTATTCGGAGTTTGGGGGGTTGTTGTGTAGCTTTTTTGCTAATTATAGTTTAATGTTAAAAAGAAGAGACAGGTTGACTATGATTATGTCAGGTCACATACAAAGAAAAATCACAATACTGTGACACTTTATGGTTTTGTATTTGATTGGGATACATTACTAGTAAGATGACTTAAGACAAAAAAAGGTCGTCGAGAGAAGCTTCATACATCTAATGTTGTATTGTAACACTAAAAGAACATCTTTGAAAGAAAAGAACCTTCTAGAATAAAGAAAATGACAACACAGCAGTATACCACCACCACCACCACCACCACCACCACCACCACCACCACCACCACCACCACACACCAACAACAACAACAACAACAACAACACCACCACCACCACGACACCCCCCCAAAAAAAAACCACAAAAACCCCAACAAAAAAAAAAACAAACAAACAAAAAAAAAAACTTTTCGCGGATGCCATCTTCACTCTCAGAAACGGGAAGTTGTAAGACAACCCCCCACCCCCACCCCCCCCAAAACCTTACAACAACAAGAAGAGAAGATGACCCAACACCAACCATTACACAAGACAGGAGGAGCGCGGGGTACCAGATGACGAGCGAGATTACACGACTCATCGGCTTTGCCCGCGGATTTAGCGGGATGGGCCACAAAGATTAGCTTCCTATCACGCCTAAGCCCTTTGTCTAACCTTTTCATCAGCGCCGCTACCGTGCAGAGGCTATTTCTGAAGAGTCCTGGTGCCTCGGCCTTCCTTCTGTGACTAGCCTAGCCTACGTGGTGTATAGCCTTGTTCTCAGAGAATTGCCTATATCGGGTCTTTGGTGGCATTCGCGGAGAGGATGGGGGCGACCCTCCCCATCCCATTGAGAGGGATAGGGAGAGATAGAGGGGGGAAGGGAGGGAGGGAGAGGGGTGGTGAGGGAGGGAGGGAGAGGGAGAGAGAGGGGGGAGGGAAGGAAAGTTGGTGGTTAGTGTGAGAGAGAGAAGACAGAGAAAAGACAATCAAGAGAGGAGGGAGTGTGATGTATGTGTGTGTGTGTGTGTGTGTGTGTGTGTGTGTGTGTGTGTGTGTGTGTGTGTGAGAGAGAGAGAAGAGAGAGAGAGAGAGAGAGAGAGAGAGAGAGAGAGAGAGAGAGAGAGAGGGAGGGGGAGGGACGAGGCGAGAGAGGAGAGAGAGAGAGGGGGTGACTCGAGAACTCATTCACGGAGAACCCACCACATAAATGGAGACCTAGTGAGAGAGTGCAAGCTAGCGTAGAGCCTGTGCTCTGGGCTAACGGCAACCAAGGCCAGGGTCAGCCACTGAAACATGTTCAAGGAGTTTTTTTAACCTGGAGTTAATTCTGCTGATAATCTCTGAAATCCTTCTTTTCTCTTTCATTCTTCTTATCTAACTTTTCTTCTTCTTCCATAAACGGTAGATCTTGTGGAAATGCATCATGTGCTTTTCATCAGTCCCCATGTGTAGTGTTGTAATATTGTAATGTTCCACCGAACAATGGTACTTTTCGAACAGGATTTAACGTGTGCAAAATTTCTGCGTGCGTTCGCACACGGGGCTCGTTTCGTCTCATCAAAGATTTTGGAGAGTGGAGCAGCATGTTGTTAACCCAGGGAAAAATTCCCTCGAACGGAATCGAACTCGGGTCGTCAATTGCGCGCAATGTTCTGACATTAGTATCGTCCCGTTGGGTCAGGCTATAATCGGGGAGCGGAATAGCCTAGTGGTTAAAGCGTTGGCTCGTGATCTGACGGCCCAGGTTCAAACCACAACCAAGGCACAAGTTTCAAGGGGAATTTTCCCCCTGGAGTTAACATCACTACCAACTCCACTCCATTGAAAGTTTTCGGATGATGTGACAATATAAACCTGAGTCCGTGTCCAAACATACATAGAACATTTTGCACACCGTTAAATCCCATTCCGCCTTTCCAAAAGGGTAGGCCCATGTATGCCGGTAGACCAGGTGACAATTAAAAAAACTAAGCGAATACACATGGTGTGTTTAGACATCATCTCCGAAGTCGGAATGCGGTTACTTTAGCGTGGGCTAAGATAGTTGTACTCGCAAAAAACTACCCAATGGTGAACCTTGGAGCTCTAGCTGAGGGACGACAAAAAAAAGAATCAAGAAAAATATAAAGCACCACCATTTCCAAGAGCACACATGCACAGTCGTGAAAAACAACAAAATCCCTCCTACACACACACACACACAACACGCACATATGCACGGCAGGAACTATTCAATTCAATGTTTCTTAGATTTCACACCAATATAAACTTCCTTGGAGACCAAAAAAATTCACGGCGATTTTTGATATGAGCACGCTTAACTTCACTGCTGCTAAACGCAGAATTTTCCACCACAAATATATAATTTTATTGTCTAATATTAAATCAAAACAACCACCGCCTTCCGATATTCAAATTATAATCTGACCGCGTGACTGGACTATCACAACAAAATGATGCATCAGACAGACAGAATCATTAGCTGATTCCAGATACCCAATGACTTCTTTACATTTTGTCTTAATAATTAGATTCTATGTATGCAGAAAATAAACACAAACTCCTTTGTCAAATGACCTTGCTGGCGAAGACAATACATAATGTCAATGTTTGGTTCAACATTCTCTGTCTGTCTCTGTCTAGCCTTGGCCCTGCCTGCTGTGTGTCTGTCTCCCCCCCCCCCCATTCCCTGTGTCTCCCTCCCTCTGTCTCTCATCTCTTCTGTCTTTTTTCTGTCACTTTTCATCTGTCCTTTCGCTCTGTCTGTCTGTCTGTCTGCTGTCTGTCTGTCTGTCTGTCTGTCTGTCTGTCTGTCTGTCTGTCTGTCTGTCTGTCTGTCGTCTGTCTGTCTGTCTCTCTCTCTCTCTCTCTCTCTCTCTCTCTCTCTCTCTCTCTCTCTCTCTCTCTACCCTCACTCTCCCTACTCCCACTTCTCATTCAGTTCCAATTCGATCTCAGACTTTCAATCTGCACCCCCCCCCCCCCTTCCCTCTTCCTCTCCACCAATTCTTCCCTCCTTCCCTCTCTTTTTCACATGAATGCTTAGACCTGCCTGAAAATGAGCAATGGCAGACGACATTGTGGAGAGAAAGAAGGGAAGGGAGGGTAGGGAAAACGGGGAAGGGAGAGAGGAGAGAGAGAGAGGGAGAGGAGAGAGAGGAGAGAGAGAGAGAGAGAAGAGGACAGACAGACAGACAGACAGACAGACAGAGAGACAGACAGACAGACAGAGAAAAGACAAAGACAGAGAGACAGAGACAGGCAGAAGACCTACTGACAGGGGGGCGGGGGACAGAAAATTTGAGACAGAGACCTACAAAGATAGGCAAACTGATCAACAGAAGCAGTGACAGATAGAGATAGACACAGACAGACTCAGAGAGACAGAGAGAGAGAGAGAGAGAGAAGAGAGAGAGAGAGAGAAGAGAGAGAGAGGAGAGAGAGGGGAGGAGGAGAGAGAGAGAGGAGAGAGAGACAGACAGACAGACAGACAGACAGGCAGACAGACAGACAGAGACAGACAGACAGAGACAGACAGACAGACAGAAAAAGAGACAGAGACAGACAGACAGAAAAAGAGACAGACAGACATACACAGAGGATGGATGATGATAAGGAGACTGAGGAGAAGAGAGGAGACAGGAGCGTGAAGGTGATAACGATTCTGGACAACAATAGGGGAGAGGGAGAGAGAGGGAGAGTGGGGGAGAGAGGGAGGAAGGGGGAGAAGGAAGGGAGGCGGAAGGAGATAAGGGGTCTCTCTCTCCTTCTCCCTTAATTTCCCCTATCCCCCGAGTTCCCCTGAGGTAATTATCATGTCCACCCTCATCCACACTCTCTCGCTGTTCCGTTAGCGCTGCTTGAAAGATTGCGGAATCGTCGTTTTCAGGTTTGTTTCTGTACTCACGACAGAGCTCGACACGACACATCACCACACGACACGACACGACACGACACGACACGACACGACACGACACACAGAAGAGAAGTGCACTACATGGAGCCGCGCCACTCTTCTCGGCGCTGCTCCGCACGCCACTGCATTGCGTTACAGGGCAATGCACGGCACTAGACTGCACTACACTACACTATGCCACGCTACACGACATCACACTACACTACAATGCACTACATTACGCTGCACTGCATTACACTACACTACACTTCACTACATTACGCTGCACTGCATTTACACTACACTACACTTCAGTACATTACGCTATACTGCACTACACTACACTACACTACACTACACTACACTACACTACACTACACTACACTACACTACACTACACTACACTACACTAACGTCACTGCACTACACTACATTACGCTACACTACATTACGCTACACTACATTACACATACACTACACTACAATACAGTACACTACACCTCACTACACAACACTACACTACACTACACTACACTACACTACACTCTACACTACACTACACTACACTCTACACTACACTACACTACACTTCATTGCACTCACTACACTACACTACACTACACTACACTACACTACACTACACTACACTACACTACACTACACTACACTACATACACGAGGTGTGTTGTGTG
>CM060327.1:38885492-38917992 GCA_030674155.1 Stramonita haemastoma | reverse complement strand
GCGCGCGCGAACGCGCACACACATACACATGCACGTATGTACGCACACATACACGCACAGAGCTCTTATTTTATATAATGTTTTAAATGTTCATTTTGGTGACGTACTGTTCTTGTTGTTTTGGGGATGTTATGTGTGTTGATATCAGCTTCCTCGTTGATTTGATTTTGTTGTTACCAGACTTAGATTGACAATTTAATTATCTTTTTTTTTCTTTTTCACAGATAATACTCTCTCCATCTCTGTCTCTGTATCTCTATCTCTCTCCCGTCTCTCTCTCTCTCTAGTATAAAAATAACTATCTGTATGTTTGCTTGAAATTACTACTTGTGATTGTTAATGATAGTCCCTTCTCGTGGTAAGGCGCAGCTGAAAAAAATTGTCAATACTTATCAGTAGCTCTTGAGAATAAAGATTATCAATCAATCAACTGATCGATCGTTCAATCAATGAATCAATGAATGAATCAATGAATCAATGAATGAATGAATGAATCAATAGATCTCTCGCTCTCTCTCCGTGTCTGTGTGTGTGTGTGTGTGTCCCTCTATCTACCCATCTATCTTACTTACACACACACACACACACAACACACACACACACACACACACACACACACACACACACACACACACACACACACACACATACACACACTGGTGCAGCAAGGAGCTCCGAGGGGCCACCTTCTCTTCTCCCCAAATGATTTTTTATTGAGATTGTAGGCCATGATACACATATGTAAAAACCAAACACAATAAGACAGCAATACGAATATTGTTACATCCATAATAAAATTAGTGATGCTGATCATACTGCGCTGATGATGCACCTTCATTGCTATAAGCACACCACTGGAGCAGGGTTCTAAGTATTGAAGAAGCAGCAGCCTCAACTGAAACTTTTCTTTTATTTGTCTTAAAAAAAAAGAAAAGCAATACGAATTGAAAGAATTTCTTCTTAGCTGAAAAGCTTCCGAAGATGGTAAAATGGAAAATGCAACGTAGGAAAGGAAATCAATACAAAATAAACCAAAACAGACAACAATGATAATAAATTGGAATAGAGGGATACAAAAAAAAAATTCCACAAAAAAACAACATTACACTGACATAAAAGAAAACAAGAAAATAAAAACCTAAATGAAACCCGACTATTCCAATCTCCCTCACAACTGCAACAAGAAAAATCCCCCCCAAATGAAACAGCCCTACAATAAAATTGAAATAGAAATGAAACAAAACAAAAACAAAACAAACCCAAATAAAAAAAATAAAAAAGACTCAAAACCAACCCCCCTTCCATACACCCTTCAGAAAACAACACTGGAAAGAGTGTAAGATATGCATCGTAGCTCATTAAGGTGTTCCTTCCACTACGACTGACGAGTCGAAAGATCTCAATCCACATTCCGGGGCCCCGATTCCTTAGACCGGCAACCACCTTTCCGGTTCAGTGCTCGGCGCTGATTGGTTGTCGCCCACTCTTACGTCTTCCGGTGTGCTGGTTCCCGGGCTTTGACAAGGGTCCCCGGTGGCTTAGCGCGTGTATTGTCGTCTGCGAGGCACTCACTCGGCACATAGCAAAGATAAAGGACTTGGCCCTTCTTCGATTTTGGAATCAGGATAGAGAGGGGAGGGGGGGAGGGATGGAGAGAGAAAAGGGAGATGGAGAGAGAGCAGGGAGGGGGGGAGAGAGGAGGAAGGATGAGAGAGAGGGGGAAATGGAGAGAGAGAGGAGGGGGAAAAGAGAGAGAGAGAGAGAGAGAGGAGAGAGAGAGAGAGGAGAGAGAGAGAGAGAGAGAGAGAGAGGGAGGGGGGGGGGACCTTAGGAAGCAAGGATTGGGGTAGAGTTAACGTTGAGAATGTTTTGGCCTAATTTTCGTATTTGTAGTCCTTGTGTTGTGTGTGTGTGTGTGTGTGTGTGTGTGTGTGTGTGTGTGTGTGTGTGGTGTGTGTGTGTGTGTGTGTGTGTGTGTGTGTGTGTTGTGTGTGTGTGATAAACGGAGCTCATCCTAGTTCTGGCAGCAGTCAATGATAACTGTACCCAATTCTAGAAGAAGGTCAACTCCCATCCTTCCTGACTAGCTTCCCTACTTCCCACCCGGGTAATCTACTGGGTAAAAAAAAAATCACATAGAAGCGCTTATTGTGAGAAAAATCATACCAGTGCAGTAGACCAGGCACGCTTTCGCAAAGGAAAATGTGTAAATGATCATTTGGTAAAGTGGACACACCATGTTCAACAGACAGAAAAAGAAAAAAGTACACTCTTGGCTTTTATGTTAAAAAAAAACCCCACCCCTAAACAAAGGCCCATGACTGAGTTTGTCATGAAAGACCTGTATACAAATTAAAAACTATAGATCTAGTGGTATAATTCTTACTTACATGAAGAATCTTTTATCAGGAAGATCTATCTGTATGAAAATAGGTTAGTATACTCGACATTCAGAAATGTTCGATTTGGAAAGAACTGCAGAAAAACTGCAAAGAAGAAAAATGAAACAAAAGAATTTAGAAATATTATTGGAAACATGGAACACCAGACCATGCAAGACGAAGGCCATACTGACCTAGCAAATTAAGATGAATTGCTAGATAAACAACAAGACCTGAAGATAAGCATTCTTGGCTTGTGTGAAACCCTGGTGTTTTGCGTGAACCTCTGACCGTCAACAGCAGCATCCAGACAGGTACGTTAAAACAGGATTGATAAAACACCTTCACTTTTTACTTATCCTGTAGTCCTGTCCTGTCTTGTCTTGTCTTGTGGTGTGACCAAACCACATCAGCTTTCTCCTCTTTATGGTGGAGAGCAAAGGCTCTTGGGGGCCCACACGCTTTTTGATTTCTTCTTTCACATAGTTATTGGTCTTGTGTTCTTTGTATGATATTTTGAGGAGTCTTCTGTGGCACTTGTTCTCGAATGCTTGGATTCTTCTCTCTAACTCTGCTGTCAGAGTCCATGATTCACAGCCATATAGGAAGGATAGATATCACGAGGGCAAGAGAAGAGGCCGCCAAAAGAAATCATGGTTGACAACATCAAAGACTGGACTGCCCAATCCCTGCAACGCCTCCTACTAGCCACACAGGATCGTGAAGCATGGAAAAAGATCTCCGTTGCGTCTTCTCTCATGTCCCCCCTACGTCCTTTGGGACATGGGACTGAGTGAGAGTGATGAGTGAGTAGTCCTGTAGACCGTGGGGGCACTGCTGAGGATTTTGCAACCGGCTCCTCCACTCCCCGCCTTCCTCTAGCTACACGTAGATCCTTGGAGTGCACAGTGCTCTAAATATGTGACATGCTCATGTTCTCACTCCATCACAATCCATCATCTACTTGGTAACTGTCCAATTCTGAAAGAACTTGTATACAAAGAAGGGAACTGATTCAAGTTCAAAATTATTATCAGAACGTTAATTAAGAGTGTATTACATGATTTTCAGCAATATGATATAACATCAGTTGCTGAAGTCATTTATCACTCCACAGTAGGAGGTTACGATAGTCCTTCCTATGGCACTAGCACTGTATACTCCCCTCTGCTCTGATAACTTGTTTTATCATGAAAAATTACCTGTCTAAATTACCTAGTGGTGAGTACACATTAAACCAAGGAAGATAAAAAAAATGTGCGTGTTGCCAGTTGCGTCTTTATTTCCTTATCAGAGTGGCTGTTTTGGGTCCACAATTTTGCCACTATCACTTTTGTCGTGCGTCCTTTTAACGTGATGCTAATGCATGCTCCCTCGGGACCTCAGCTTCTCGTCTCATACAGACCACATTATCTTATAACCATATTGAATGGGGAAAAAAGTCTGGGAAGGGACAGGGATCAAATCAGCGACCTCTTGCATTCTACACGTACGTGTTAACGACAGACCTCCGATTCACCTAAGAACAAGAAAAGAATTTGACCCTTCAAAGTACAATAAAAATTAATCATCATGTCATGTTTTCCCGATCAGTAAAAATTTAAAACTGCATGCTTTACGTTTCTGTTGATAATTTTATAATATGAAGAATAAAAGACAAACAGATAAAACATCTTCAATGTTGGAGATGCGTATCATATAATGTTCGCACTATGAAATCCCCACACTAAATATGTAGAATAAAGGATGTAAAATAAAGCTTATGCTAATGAAGAGGCGGGAACAACTTCGAGAGTTTTAATGGGAAGTAATTTTTGCTTCTTATCAAAAGAGGTTGCTTCCCATCACAGAGACAAGGGTTTTTGTTGTTGTTGTTGTTTTTATTTATATTTGGCAAATTAATGTTGTTTCTGAAGATGAAGTCGTTTTTGATAACATCGGAAAGTTAAATTTTATTTCACACACGTACCCACCCCCACCCACCCACCCTCACACACACTCAATATATATATATATATATATATATATATATAATAATAAAGTATAGATATAGATATATGATATATAATAATAAATATGAAGAGTAATTCCTATGTATAACAGAAAATAAAACATATCATGATATCCAGTTATATTCGATATTGTTTTCCTATTTGAAAGCAAACAAACAGAAAAAGGTAACGACAATAGAATTATAACAAAAACGACAAAAAAGCAAGGGAAAACCTTTAGCTTTTGGACATTAGAAACGTGTGTACTCGCACGAAGAGAGAGAGAGAGAGAGAGAGAGAGAGAGAGAGAGAGAGAGAGAGAGAGAGAGAGAGAGAGAGAGAGAGAGAGAGAGAGAGAGAGACGGACGAGAGGGAGGGACGACGACGGACGGACGGGACGGACGGACGGACGGACGGACGACGGACAGACGGACGGACAGACATACATTTAACACAGACAAATCATATCACCTCCCCCCCCTCCTCCCACCCCCTCCCCGACCCCCCCCCATCTCAATTCGACACCCCCCCCCCTGCCCTCAATACACACAAAGTAACACTACACACATCATGACCTCAGTATACACGGAATTGTTCTAACTCAGCTCTGTGTTTCAGCGTCATATCCCGATTGATCGAGAACGGTGGCTTACGCGTGGATGATTCGAATCATTCGAATACGTAGGGCTTTATTATTCTGTTTGCTTTACAAGATTTGGCGCTTCAAATATTCCTATTTTATTATCACTCTCATGTGTCTATCACACTTTCAACAGCTACTGAGGAGCGTCATGGCATCAATGAATAGGGGCTCCTCGACACACTAGGCCTAGCCACTCCTCACGGAGTTTTAGGGAGAAGTTAAGTAATAAGGTGACTTCGCCCTTTTTGTGCACGGCAACGCACACACACAACACAGATAGACACCGACACACAGACACAGATAACACACACACACACACACACACACACACACACACACACACACACACACACACACACAACACACACACACACACACCACACGCATGCGTACATACAGCATGCACACTGTTATCCCTCCCTCCCTCCCTCCCTCACACACACAACACACACACACACACACACACACACACACACACACACACACACACACACACACACACACACACACACAGAGGGCTTGGAAAATACTCTAAGTTGTTCGCAAAACAACAATAAGACACTGTGTGTTTGCTTGTTTCTTTTTTTCTTTTGATAACAATTGTAATGAATATGGTTTCAATTTTAAGAAATGAGAGAGAGACATAGAGAGACAGACAGACAGACAGAGACAGAGACAGAGATACAGACAGACAGAGAAGAGAGACAGAGATGGAGAGATACAGAGAGAGATATGCGACTTTGTCGTTTTGATCAAAACGACCTACACCCCATTACCCACGTCACCCCACCCTACTCCATTACACCCCACCCTATTCCTTACTACCCACCCTACTCCATACTCTCCACCCTCTTAACTCCATACTAACCCCACCCTACTCCATACTACCCCACCCTACTCCATACTACCCCACCCTACTCCATACTAACCCCACCCTACTCCATACTAACCCCACCCTACTCCATACTAACCCCACCCTACTCCATACTACCCCACCCTACTCCATACTAACCCCACCCTATTCCATACTAACCCACCCTATTCCATACTAACCCACCCTACTCCATCTATCCCCCCTTATTCCATACTAACCCACCCTATCCATACTAACCCACCCTATTCATACCACTCATACTACCCACCCTACTCCATAGCTACCCCACGTACTCCATACTAACCCACCACATCTAATATTCCATACTAACCCCACCCTACTCCATGCTTCCCCTCTGTACTCCATGTTACCCACCGTACTCCATACTACCCCACCCTATTCATGCTAACCCCACCCTACTCCATCTGTACTCCCACCTCTTACTCCCATACTACCCACCCTACTCCATGCTTCCCCTTCGTATACTCCCCATGTACTACCCCACTGCTACTCCATACTACCCAACACCCTACTCATGCTACCCCACCTTACTCAATACTACCCCACCCTGTACTCATACTACCCCACTGTACTCTATGCTACCCACTGTACTCCATACTACCCCACTGTACTCCATACTACCCCACTGTACTCCATACTACCCCACTGTACTCCATACTGCCCCACTGTACTCCATACTACCCCACTGTACTCTGCATACTCCCACTGTACTCCATACTACCCCACTGTACTCGCTACTGCCCACTGTACTCCATACTACCCCACTGTACTCCATACTACCCTACTGTACTCCATACTACCCCACTGTACTCCATACTACCCCACTGTACTGCATACTACCCCACTGTACTCCATACTACCCACTGTACTCCATACTACCCCACTGTACTCCATACTACCCCATCCTACTCCACTCTACGCCCACCCTACTCCGCTCTACCCCTCTCTACTCCATACTACCCCTCCCTACTCCATACTACCCTACCCTACTCTACACTACCCCACTGTTACTGTACTCTACCCCACTGTACTCCATACTACCCCACTGTACTCCATATTACCCCACTGTACTCCATACTACCCCACTGTAGTCCATACTACCCCACCCTACTCCATACTAACCCACCCTATTCCATACTACCCCACCTTACTCCATACTACCCCACCCTACTCCATACTAACCCACCCTATTCCATACTATCCCACCTTACTCCATACTAACCCACCCTACTCCATACTACCCACCCTATTCCATACTAACCCACCCTATTCCATACTAACCCCCCTATTCCATACTAACCACCCTACTCCATACTAACCCACCCTATTCCATACTAACCCACCCTCATTCCTACTGTACTCCGCCCTATTCCATACTAATCCACCCTACTCCATCTACCCCACCCTACTCCATACTAACCCACCCTATTCCATACTCCCCACCCTACTCCATACTACCCCACCTACTCCATACTACCCCACCCTACTCCATACTACCCCACCCTACTCCATACTCCCCCACTATTCCATACTAACCCACGACCTACTCCATGTACCCCACCCTATTCCATACTAACTACCCTATTCCATACTAACCACCCTATTTCCATACTAACCACCCTATTCCATACTACACCCTACCCTACTTCCATTACCCCACCCACTACTCCATACTACCCTACCCTACTACCCCATTTACTATACACACCCTACTCCATACTAACCCACCTAACTCCATACATACCCTACCCTACTCCATACTACCGCACCTTATTCCACTACTAACCCACCTACTCCATACTACCCTACCCTACTCATGCTTCCCCACTGTACTCCATACTACCCCACTGTACTTCCATACTACTCCACCCCTTCTTCATGCTACCCCACACCCTACTACCATGATACTTCCTACCCTACTCAATACTGCCCCACTGTACTCTATGCTACCCCACTGTACTGTACGATACCCCACTGTACTCATACTACCCCACTGATACTCCATTACTACCCACACTGTACTCCATACTACCCCACTGTACTCCATACTACCCCACTGTACTCCATACGTACCCCACTGTACTGTACGTACCCCACTGTACTCCATACTACCCCACTGTACTCCATACTACCCCACTGTACTCCATACTACCCCACTGTACTCCATACTACCCCACTGTAACTCCATACTACCCCACTGTACTCCATACTACCCCACTGTACTCCATACTACCCCACTGTACTGCTACATACCCCACTGTACTCCATACTACCCACTGTACTCCATACTACCCCACTGTACTCCATACTACCCACTGTACTCACACCTTACTCCATACACCCACTGTACTCCATACTACCCCACTGTACTCTTATGCTACCCCACTGTACTCCATACTACCCACGTTACTCTAAGTCTACATACCCTACTGTACTCCATACTACCCCACTGTACTGTACCTACTACACCCTACTGTATTCCATACTACCCAACTGTACTGTATGCTACCCCACTGTACTCCATACTACCCCATGTACTGACGATACTACCCTACTGTACCTATATCATCCCACTGTACTCCTATGCTACCCACTGTATTCCATACTACCCCACCTTACTCCATACTACCCCACTGACTCTTCTCCATACTCCATACTACCCCACTGTACTTACTGTACTCCATACTACCCCACTGTACTCCATACTTCCCACTGTACTGTACGCTATCCCTACTGTATTCCATACTACCCCACCCTTACTCCATACTACCCCACTTTACTCCATACTACCCCACTGTACTGACGCTACCCACTGTATTCCATACAACCCCACACCTGCTCTCCAGTATATACTACCCCACTGTACTCCATACTACCCCACTGTACTGTACGCTACCCACATGTACTCCTACTACCCCCCTTACTCCATACTACCCCACTGTACTTACGTACCCCACTGTACTCCATGCTACCCCACTGTACTGCATCCACTACTACCCACTGCTGTACGTACCATCACTGTACTGTACGCTACCCCAATGTACTGTACGCTACCCCAATGTACTCCATACTACCCCACTGTACTCTCTACTACCACGCTGTACTCCATACTACCCCACTGTACTCTGCTACTCCACTGTACTCCATACTACCCCACTTTACTCCATATACCCCACTGTACTCTGCTACTCCACTGTACTCCCATACTACCCCACTTTACCCCATACTAACCCCACTGTACTCTGCTACTCCACTGTACTCCATATACCACCCACACCCTACTCCATCTACCACTGTACGTACGCTACCCCACTGTACTCATGCTACCCACTGTACTCCATACAACCCACCCTACTCCTATATTTACCCCACTGATGCTCTATGCTACCCGCTGTACTCCATACTACCCCACTCCTACTACTCCACTCCAACTACCCCACTGTACTGATACGCTACCCCACTGTACTCCATGCTACCCCACTGTACTCCATACTACCCCCACCCTACTCCATACTAACTCCCACTGTCTCTATTTGCTGACCCCACCTACTCCATACTACCCCACTACTTGCTCTATGTACCCCACCCTACTCCATACTACCCACTTACTGTACGCTACCCCACTGTACTCCGTACTACCCCACCCTCATGACTGAATGAGCAAGTAAACGAAATCATCGAAAAGAAAAAAATTAAACCAGAAAAAAAAAACAACAAAACTTGAGCCATTTTGTTTGAAGTTCAAGCGTTGTAAAACAGCCTTATAACTATATTTCCTCCACGGCTGATTTGAAAAGGAAAGATCGCACACGTATTGGTATATGCGCGTGCATGTATGCACACACGCATGTGCATACACATAATTTATGTGGCACACAGCACACACACACACACACACACACAACACACACACACACACATCACCCACACACTGCACGCACGCACGCACTACCAAAACGGTGTGACGGGATAACAAAGTGGCCAGAACATTGCGCTCGCAATTTTGACGACCCGGTTCGATTCCCGTTCGAGGGGATTTTTCCCCTGGGGTTAACATCAAGTGCTGACTGCACTCTCCCCAAAAGTCCTTCGGATGAGTCTATAAACGAGGCCCGTGTGCGAACACACGCAAAACATCTTGCGCACACGTTAACTCCTGTTCCGCTTTTCGTAAGAGTAAGCTATTGTGTGCCGGTGGGAACAGATGACAAAATTTACAAAACTGCACACACACGGGGACTGGATGTAAAAAAAGCACATGAGTGCTTTTCCCATTATCCTCGATATAAAAGAATAATTAAATAGATAATCAAATCAGTCACACACACAAACACACACACAAACACACACACACACACATACGCACGCACACACACACACACGCACGCACGCTCGCTTGCAAGCACGCAGACACGCTCGCTGGCAGGCACGCACACACGCAGGCACGCGCGCACACTCACACACACACACACACACACACAAACACACACACACACACTCTCTCTCTCTCTCTCTCTCTCTCTCTCTCTCTCTCTCTCTCTCTCTCTCTCCCTCTCTCTCTCTCTCTCTCTCTCTCTCTCTCTTTATGATAGCTGAACAAACATAATATTTTCAAAATGCTTCCATTTCTAGCAAAAGTCTCTGGTTAGTATAATCCCAGAAATGTGTCATCCCTCAAGTAGAGATTTAAGTTAAATACTTTCAGGACAAAATAATCCAGTTTTTTTCAGTAGGTTAGTTTCTATTCATCACTTTTATCTGATGTTGTCTTCAGTTACTGGTTACTGTTTCTTGTGAGGACTTTCGTTGTTGTCTAAAACCACTAGGCGTGAATAGACGTTAAACTAAAGATATTACGCGCACGTGTACGCGCGCGCGCGCACACCACACCACCACACACACACACACACACACACACACACACACACACACACACACACACACACACACACACACACACACACACACACACACACACACACACCCGTAAGAAGCAGATTGTTTCTCTGGCCCGCAGATGGAAAATGAACTGTTTTGAGACTAAGTATGTTGGATACGGTTTGTTTTTCATAATCATGTGGTCACATCATAACTGTTGATCATAATTATATTGATATGCCAGATGCTGAAAGATTACATTCCTTTTCTTACCTCATTATCGTTACCTGCAATCTTCAATGATCCTTTTATTGATGTATAATTTGTTCAAATCGTTATTGGATATCCCAATTGGTTCTTTATCATGATTATTATGGACTTCAAAGACATTGTTGGTGGAATAATAATAATAATGATATTATTATTTATTATATTTCCTTTTCTTGGTCATTGTTAGACACACGGTTTTAACTGTTCACTTGTTAGAGCTTGTTTAATGTAAAATATTGAAAAATGGTGTGCTTTTTATATGCAGTTCCCGTGTATATGCAGTTTTGTAAATTTTGTCATCTGTTCCCACAGGCACACAATGGCCTACTCTTCCGACAAGCGCAAGATATTTTGCGTGCGTTCGCACACGGGACCTCGGTTTATCGTCTCATCCGAAGGAGAGAGAAGAGAGAGAGAGAGAGAGAGAGAGAGAGAGAGAGAGAGAGAGAGAGAAGAGAGAGAGAGAGAGAGAGAGAGAGAGAAGACAGACAGACAGACAGACAGACAGACAGACAGACAGACAGACAGACAGACAGACAGACAGACAGACAGACAGACAGACAGACAGACAGACAGGCAGACAGGCAGACAGGCAGACAAAGCTAGAGTGTGAGAGACAGACAGACAGACAGACAGACAAACAGACAGACAAGCAGGCAGGCAGGCAGGCAGGCAGGCAGGCAGGCAGGCACACACACACACACACACACACACACACACACACACACACACACACACACACACACACACACACACACATGGGAAAGTATTGCCCGAAAAAATTTTAACGTAACATCTGATCTAATATTATCTGTCCACTTTCCACCACCTTTTCTCGGTTTTTGAACAATGGATATCCATGCATTAATTAATACATTGTTCTTTTAACTCCAATGAAAAGATAGCAAGCGAGCGAGCGAGAGAGGGTGGAGGGTGGGGCTTTGTACAAAACTGTGGTCACTTCCGATCACGGCTGACTGACTCGGTCGACATTTATCACTTCAACATCGAGACAGAGCAAGCACATCTCCTGGGCGAGTTTAAGAAAGACATTGTAAAAGCCTCCACGGCGGATTGTCAAGCTATAGCCACGCTTCTTGATTATTCCTCAACACTTCGAGAGAGAACTTCACAGCAGAAGAGTCTTCAGGTAAGAGTCCCAGATCTTCTTTTGGTATGTAGTTTCAATTACTTTTTATCTTCAGATTATCGTGTGAGTTAGGTTCCTGACCCGTTGTGGTTTGGTTGATTGATGGCTGTTAACCGTTGAGACTGTGCTTGAATCAGAACGAACCAACTGACGCGTTCAAGTACAAAAATTAATAGGGTAAAATGTAATTTGACTACAGCAATCTAACCGGTTTTTTTGGTTTGTTTGTTTGCTTTTTTCCGGTTTTGTTTGTTGTGTTTCGTTTTGAAACATCAACTCAATTTTAAATCGTGACAGAGTTAAGTTGCAATTTGTTTCCAAAGAAAGATCAACGATTATGTATAGTTTTTCAAGGTAAGGGCATGTTTAGTAGATGTATTTGGATTTTGTTGTTGTTTTGTTCCATTTTATTTTGATTCGGTGAAGCTTTGCCGAGACCTCCCCCCCCCCCCGAAAAAAAAAGTAAAAAATCGACCAGCGTTTTCATTGGGAGGTAAATCTGCTTATTCTTAAAGAAATTATCTCCCTTGGTAGTAAATGCTTCCGGATTCAGTCGAATCGTCTTGACAAATAAAACGAACCAAAACATCAAACTAGAGTTTGTTTAGGACGGTCGATAGTTTTTTTTATATTCGCGTAAAAGGTTTGTTCCTGCTGCTGTTGTTGCTGTTATTAATTTGGTGGTCGTCGTGGTAGTAGTGACAGGGAAGGGGGGGGGGGAGACATATTTCAATACAACTTGGGGTACAAATGGTGTGTGAAGGGTTGGGTGGGAGGTTTGTTGTTTTGGGGTTGTCGTTATTTTGGTTTTTTTACACCGTTTTTGGGGTGTGTGTTTTTTTCTCGTACCTCGGCTAGAGCCCCAAGGTTTACCAATGGTGAGAATTTTGCTTATGCGACTGTTGTTTCTTTTGTGCACACCATGTAGGCAGCAGCATTCCAGCTTCAGGGATGTTGTTTGGTTTGATCGCATTAGAGCCATCGATTTAGGGACTGTACATCATCCAGCCACCACTGTCACACCACCACTGCACTTGGGGCAAAACGTTTCAGTTAACGTGTTTAGTTCAGTTCCGCTTCCATGTCGTGTTTATTTCAGTTTCGCTTCCAGCACGTGTTTATTTAAGTATTTCAGTTCCACTTCTAGCACGTGTTTATTTCAGTATTTCAGTTCCACTTCTAGGACGTGTTAAGTTCAGTATTTCAATTTCACTTCTAGGACGCGTTAAGTTCAGTATTTCAATTTCACTTCTACCACGTGTTAAGTTCAGTATTTCAATTCCACTTCTAGGACGTGTTAAGATCAGTATTTCAGTTCTACTTCTATGACATGTTCATTTCAGTATTTCAGTTCCACCTCTAGCAGGTGTTTATTTCAGTATTTCAGTTTCGCTTCTAGCACGTGTTTATTTTAGTATTTCAGTTCCACCTCTAGCAGGTGTTTATTTCAGTATTTCAGTTTCGCTTGTAGCACGTGTTTATTTCAGTATTTCAGTTTCACTTCTAGGACGTGTTAAGTTCAGTATTTCAATTTCACTTCTACCACGTGTTAAGTTCAGTATTTCAATTCCACTTCTAGGACGCGTTAAGTTCAGTATTTCAGTTCCACTTCTAGGACGTGTTAAGTATTTCAATTCCACTTCTAGGACGCGTTAACTTATTTATTCATTCTTTTTTTTCTTTTCTTTCGAGGATAGTGGAATAAGCACTAATGTGCCTTTTTTACATCCAGTCCCCGTGTGTCTTTAATATTGTATTGTCATCCGTTCTCACCGGCACACATTGGCCTACTCTTCCGGAAAGCGGAACGGGTTTAACATGTGTGCAAGATGTTCTGCATGCGTTCGCACGCAGGACCTTAGTTTATAGTCTCATCATGGAACTTAAGGGGGGGGGGGGGGGGGGTGAAGTCAGCACTGATGTAACTCCAGAGGAAAAATCCTCCTCAACGAGATTTAGTTCAGTATTTCAGTTACGCTTCTAGTCATGTGTGTTAAAGACACATCGTGGCAATTTTTATAACAAAACAAAACGAAAACATCCCCCTCAAAAAAGAAACCCATCCGAACAAACGAAACAAAATACACCAACGCAAATAGAAAGAGTGCATAGTTGTGTATATCATAATCATGTTCATTACAATGTCAAACAAACAAGCCTAGAGACCACTGATCATGACTTAGTACTTGATTATTGTAGATAGACCATTATTTACCTTGGCTTCAACAGAACGTTAGCTGCAAATAACTTCCAACGCGGTCAGAAGAATGTCTCTCTCTCTCTCTCTCTCTCTCTCTCTCTCTCTCTCTCTCTCTCTCTCTCTCTCTCTCTCTCTCTCTCTCTCTCTCTCTCCCTCCCCCTTGTCTCCTACCCCTCCCCACACTCTGTGTGTCTGTGTGTGTGTGTGTGTGTGTGTCTGTCTGTCTGTCTGTCTGTCTGTCTGTCTGTCTGTCTGTCTGTCTGTCTCTCTCTCTACTGCGAACACTACTACACAAAGGCAGCTAGAAGGACGGGGAAGAAGGAACGCACTGGGTAGGCAGGCCTAAAGAGAGGTACGATCACACCCTTTACTTTAGGGCTGTTGGATATCCTGCGCGGTTTCATTTACTTTCATGTGGGGCCAGGCTAGGTGGACACCATAGCGCTGTCAGTGATGATCCATAATTGAATGTAGTATGAACAATAGTTTGTGACACGATGTGTCTTTCATGTCGAACTTTTCGTGGCGCGTTGACTTAGCTGTTTCGTACTGCATGCCAAATGAGCTGTACAGCATTGTAGCATTAAAGTTTCTCTCTCTCTCTCTCTCTCTCTCTCTCTCTCTCTCTCTCTCTCTCTCTCTCTCTCTCTCTCTCTCTCTCTCTCTCTCTCTCTCTCTCTCTCTCTCTCTCTCTCAAGTAGGCGCTGGAACGGCTATGCAGCCAATAGCTTAGCTATTGAGAAGTAGGTTATTATTTTCATCATCATCATTCATCATCATCATCATCATCATCATCATCATTATTATTATTATTATTATTATTATTATTATTATTATTAATATTATTATTATTAATATCATCATTATTGTCATCATCATCATCATCATCATTATCACCACCACCATCAGAAGTCATTAACCATCATCATTATAATTGTTAGAACTTTTATCATCATCATCATCATCATCATCATCATCATCATCATCATCATCATCATCATCTCCATTGCATTTTCTCTGCCTATTCAGTTCGACTGTCTTTCTCTCTGTTTGCCCCCCATTCATACCCTGTCTCCTTGTCTGTCAGTCTGCCTGCTCTTTTGCCTGACTCCTTGTCCGTCTGTCCGTCTGTCTGTTTGTCAATCTCTCTCTCTCTCTCTCTCTCTCTCTCTCTCTCTCTCTTCTCTCTCTCTCTCTCTCTCTCTCTCTCTCTCTCTCTCTCTCTCTCTCTCTCTCTCTCTCTCTCTCTCTCTCTCTCTCTCCTCCTCCTCTCCTCTCCCCTCCCCTCCCCTCCCCTCCACTCTCGCCCATTTTGTTTTGTTTCGGTGTGGAGGATTTTTTGTGTGTGTCCTTTCCGCTACTTTTGTCCTTCTCATTTTAATTTTGGGATTACGAATGAATGCTTTCCAATGGGTAGTCATGAATATTTATGAGGAGTTTATGTGAGCATTGCCAGGATGCTTCCGTATCTCAGAGCCGGAATAGAAAACAATGATGGCGGCCATTTCTCTCATATTGCACCGAGGGGGGGGGGAAAGAAAGAGGTGAATGTGTGTGTGTGTGTGTGTGTGTGTGTGTGTGTGTGTGTGTGTGTGTGTGTGTGTGTTGCTGTGTATGTGTGTGTGATGTGGCATGTACGTGTGTGAGTGTGTGTGTGTGAGTGTGTGTGTGTGTGTGTGTGCGTGTGTGTATGTGTGTACGTGTGTGCGTGCGTCGTACGTGCGTGCGTGTGTTTGTGTGTGTTTGTGTGTGTGTACGCGCGCGAGCGCGCGCGTGTGTTGTGAGTGTTGTGTTGTGTTGTGATGTGTTGTGTGTGTTGTTTGTTTGCGCTTGCGTGTGTGTGTGATTGCGTGCGTGCGTGGTGTGTGTGTGCGTGGGTGTGTGCGAGTGGGTGAGAGAGCGAGAGAGAGAGAAGAGGGGCGGGGGAGGGACCACAAGAAGAAATATAATCAAAAACACAATAGCTGATATTAAAAAAACTGGACACTGGACTCTAGAATGCAATAACAGTTAGAACAGATTAACCAGCCTTAAAGAAACAAACAAATAGGACTGTGTAAAGTGATTCTGAAATATTAAATAGAAGACGGTCATTGGAAGTCACGTTGACAATGCTCTCTTCAGAAAAAAAAATCTACCGTGTGTGAAAAAGTCTTTTGGTACGAAGGACCGAATCGTTTGGCTAAAACGAAAAAAATGAAATGACAGAAACTGAAATGGTCACCACAGACACAGTTAATGTATTTGCTAACGTTTGTTTTGAAAGCGTTTAATCGTATACAGTGAAAGACAGAACTGACTGATCTCAAGTAATGAGCAGAGTGGTGCAAACATAATTATTGGTAGTATTGTCAAGTGAAGGAGTTTGGTTTTATTGGAAAGACGGTATATATATATATATATATATATATATAATGTAATATAATAAATAAATAATATATCATATAATATATTCACCACAGACACATTATTATTTTATATATTATAGATAGATTTGATAGATATATAAGTGTGATGTATGCGATGTAGTATGTAGTATGTATGATGTATGTAATGTATGTATGTATGATGTAGATGTATGAAAATAATGTATGTGGTAGTAGTAGTAGGTGAGTAGTATGTTGGTATGTTGTATGGAATGTATGATGTATGTTGTATGTATGTATGTAGTATTATGTATAGTATTATTATATGTAGTATTATTATTATGTATTATGTATGTATGTATGTATTATGTATTATGTATGTATGATTATGTATTATATATATATATCTGTGTGTGTGTGTGTGTGTGTGTGTGTGTGTGTGTGTGTGTGTGTGTGTGTGTTTGTAACTTTGTAAAAACTGATTCCATGATGTTGAATCCAGCAGAGTGTTATACTTCTTTCACTGATGACGGCTAAAAATGTTTGTTTTCAGTGATTGTTCGGAACAGTGCGCACAGTGTAGCTTTTTACATTTCACATTAATTTTTCAATAGGTGTTCATGGCCAGTGTTTAGCTAACTACTACTACTACTACTGCTGCTGCTTCGTTTTCTTTCTTTCTTCTTCCAATTAATGATGATGATAATGATAAAGATTGCACGATTTGTTGTCGTATAAACCTTCAAAGCGATCTCTATATGTGTATGTGTGTGTTGAGTGAGTGAGTGAGTGAGTAAGTGAGTGTGGTGTGTGTGGTGTGTGTGTGTGTTGTGTGTGTTGTGTGTGTTGTGTGTGTTTGTGTATTTGTGTGTGTTGTTTCAATGACCAACATTTGATTATTGTCCTCAATTAAACAATCGAAAGGGGCGGGTGTTTCCAGTTTTACACTCTGTTGTTGTTGAGGGGCGGGTGTTGATTGTTAGCTGAGCCAGCTGTAAGTTTTCGAGGCTTCGGTCACGATTTCCTTGTTGTACATGTCTGCCACAATGACAACCCCACATAACAAAAGGTGATATTACGTGTGTATATGTGTGGGTGCGTGTGCGCGCATGTGTGGTGCGTGTGTGCGTGCGTGCATGTGTGCGTGCGTGCGTGCATTTATGCGTGCGTGCCTGCGTGTGTTTGTAGTAGACATAGTAGTAGTAGCAGTAGTATATTATCATTATTCTGTGGTGTGTGTGTGTGTGTGTGTGTGTGTGTGTGTGTGTGGTGTGTGTGTGTGTGTGTGTGTGTGTGTGTGTAGTGGAGATGAAGATAATTTAAAAAAAAAGAATGATGACTCAATGCGGATCTGTCTACGTAGGCATACATCAATCTATCTCGATCCATCGATCCTCGATCCATCCATCCATCCATCATCACCCATCCATATAAATATATAGCAGTATAGTTATCATCTCGACTCAGAGATTTACAGATCGTAAAGAGATAATAATTATAGCATGAAGGATTCTGAAAAAAATCAGTACTGATCTATTATTTGGTGGTTTGCATTAGTTGTTAAACTGCTGGTAAAAATGTTCCTGTGGTCATACATACACACATGCATATATATAATACACTTAGTCTACATCTCTGTGTGTGAAAGAGACAGACAGAGAGACAGAGACAGTGAGAGAGATAGACAGACAGAGACAGAGATACAGACAAATGCACACAGTCTAGACAGACAGACCGACACAGTCCGAGACAGAGAGACAGACGGATGAACCGATGGACGGACAGAGAACAAAGGGAACGCCTAAGTTTCCAATGCGTGAGTGTCACGGTGGAAAGTCTAGAAAAGAATGAGGCCATTGTGACTGTCACAATTAACGGGGCGTGATTGACACTAGGACAGGAATGTAATCAAACCAGCAACAACAAACAAACAACAAACAACAACAAACAAACAAACAACACAAACACACACACACACAACACACAACACACACGCACACACACACACACACACACACACACACACACACACACACACACACACACACCCCACACACACAAGGCAAACGAAAGAAAATCGGTGCATACGTAAAAGATGTGCCATGAACCCAGTGTTCTTAGCGTTTTTGTAATGCTATACTCACTCCAATTAATTTTAGTTATAATGCCTCTCTCTCTCCCCTCTCTCTTTCTATCTATACCTCTCTCTCTCTCATCTCTCTCTCTCTCTCATTAAGACTATATATATACACACATGTGCACACTGATACACACACAGCATCACGCACACACCGCGCAGCGCGCACACACACACACACACTTTGTGAAGAGATTTAAAATGAAATTAAAATACACACTTACACACACTTACAACACACACACACACACACACACACACACACACACACACACACACACACACACACACACACACACACACACACCACACACAACACAACCCACACAAACATACTAATATCAGAGAGAAAAATGCCTAATCTTCCAGGAGTTTTAAATTGCTGTCTGGTGGAACAAAGCGAAGGAAACAAAATCTGTAAAAGAGTCTGCGCAGTCCAATGTTCGTGCCTAATGTTCTCGATATCGGAGAAACCAATCTTGAGCCGAGGACACGAAACTTGATGCATGCATACATATTAAATGACTGAAACACGTTAACGGTTTATAGCGTGCTCAAAACACAGCTGATAGAATAGATGAATACCTTCTTTTTTTTTAAAATACAGGAAACCCCCCCCCCCCCACACACACACACACCAAAAACAACAACCCAAAAACAACAAACAAAAAAACCCAACAACACCAACTACAAACAAACAAGAAGTGACAGGAATCAATCAATCAATAGATAAAGAACTAAATGAATGAGCAGGGGAGGAAAAGGTGGGGTGGGTGGTGTGTGTGTGTGTGTGTGTGGGGGGGGGGGGGGGGGAGCCAAGTGGGTAGAGCGTTGCGCTGGCGATTTGATGGCCCGGGTTAGAGCCGGCACCACCGAGACGCCAACTCGTACCAGGGGATTTTTCCCCCTGGAGTGTAACATCAGTACCGACTCTACTCCCTGGAAAGTCTTTTGGGTGAGGCCATAAACCGAGGCTCCGTGTGCGAACGCGCGAAGATCATCTTGTGCACACAGATGAATAACTGTTCAGAAAGACAGTGCGACATAACGTGCCGCGAAGAACAAATGACAGAAATATAATTCTTAAAATGCATGCATACTGGTGTCGTGTTTAGACCCTTTCCCCGAAGTCGGAATGCAGCTACCATGATGGTGGGCAGAAACGGTCGCATACACCAAAAAATGTGTATATCACCAATAACGAACCTCGGAGCTCTAGCCGAGGGACGGGAAAGAATGAATGAGTAGATTAACAAATAAATGAATACAAATAAACAAACAAATAAATAGATAAGATGTTTACTAGCGCAGATTACAGAAGATATTTTTTTCAATGTAGTTTCAGGTGTAGCATTCTGTGTCCCTGTCTTAATTTACACTTCTTTGGTGAGTTGTATGCTGAAAACACAGACCACAAAAAAGGAGAAAAGAATTAAATGTAAGGTATATGTAAAGCAAAGAAATAAATAAAAAAGAGAAACAGAAAGAGATAAAGCACATAAAGAAAGAAAGGACAGAATGATAGAAAGAAAAGAAAAAGAAACCACCCCAGATAATTCAATGAACAAACAATCAACACAAATTCAGCATAATTAACAAATCTACTTGAACATGAAAGTTATGAAATAATACCAATAGACTAAAGGCCAGTCCTCTGGTAAATCATTAGTTTTATTAATCAAACTAAACCTAACATCAACAAAACCAGAGAGCTAGAGAGAGAGAGAGAGAGAGAGAGAGAGAGAGACGGAGACAGACAGACAGACAGACAGAGACAAAGACAGGCAGACAGACAGGCAGACAGACAGAGAGCCAGAGAGAGACAGACAGACAGAGAAAGACAGAAAGAGAGAGAGAGACAGAGAGAGAGAGACAGACGGACAGAGACGTAGACAGCAGACAAATCTGGTGCACTCACCACCCACCGCACTCTCCGACCACATCTCTGGGGGCGATTTTATATATATATATATATATATATATATATATATATATATATATATAAAGTTAAAATTAAAGTATGTCCCGAGCCTTAAGGCTCATCAGGCCGGTGCTTATCCATAGCTGAAAGCTGGGATCGAACCCGCAACCTTTAGATTACGAGTTCCAACGCCCTAACCACTAGACTACAGCGGCGGATATATATGTATATATAATATATATATATATATATATATATATATATATATATATATATATATATATATATATATATATATATATATATATATATATACTGTTTATAAACTATACACAAGATTCATTCACAAGATAATCATGCTTTTGAACATGTTTTTTGCGGCTGCTACCATCATTATGAGAAAGGCAAGAATAAATATGATATGACCAAATGCTGAAATCGCAGTATAAAGTCCATTATTAAATTGATATTGTATTGTATCAGCCTAGTGTAGTGTGGTAGTGTAGTGTAGTGTAGTGTAGTGTAGTGTAGTGTAGTGTAGTGTAGTGTAGTGTAGTGTAGTGTAGTGAGGTAGGTAGTGTAGTGTGGTGTAGTGTAGTGTAGTGTAGTGAAGTTTTAGTGTATGTAGTGTGCTGTAGTGCGTTGTTTCATTGTGTGTATCGTGGTGTTATGTTGTACTGTATTGCATGTATGGATTCTGTTGTGTTTTGTTACATAGTATTGTTTTAATTGCATTGTATTATATGATACTGTATATGTATGTTATATATATTTATATATATTATATATATATATATATATTATATTATATAATATCTATTATTATATATATATATATATATATAATATATATATTATATCTATCTCTCTCTCTCTCTATATATATAATATATATATACTTTTTTATTTATATATTGCATATAATATTCTGTTTAGTTATATTACATTGTATTACAATGCACGGTGTTGTTTTAAAGGTATTATATTGTACTGCACTGTCTTGCATTGCATTGTTTTGCATTGTCTTTTAATGCACTGCCTGCATCTGATTTTCATCTCCACACAGAATTTGTAGGGTCCATAAAAGTCGTTCGTGTGGGGAAGGGGAGGGGGGTCTCTGTTTCAAGGTCTTGAAAATCCTCTAAAATCGCACAAACATTCCCCTCCTGGTGTGTTCAAAAACGTGTTTGCAGTTTGCTAATTTTAATAAATCTGGATAAGTTTTTTTTTTTTTTTTTAATAATAAATTGCATCAGTGTATGACTTTGTTTTCTTTTTTTAGTGTGTGTGTGAGGGGAAGGGGGAATTTAAAAGTCCCATGTCCCACATACCAAACCCAGAATCTTCATTTTATCTTTTATAAAAGGATTCAACTGCATATGTTGTTCTTATTGTTGTGTTTGTGCCTTTTAAACACTTCTAGTGGCATAAGCGGAGATTTATTGACCTGTAGGCTAAAGTCATGCGCGCTGGTGTATGTTGATGTAAATATTCCACTAGAAGTTCTGAATAAGCACAAAATACAAGTTACACCACCCGTGTAGCACCCCTCCAAACATACAACAAATAAACAAAAAACCACACACAAATAAAAGAAAAATATTTTGAAGAGAATCTTGAGTGTTCATAACTTTCTTAACAAATAAGTCTGCCAGTGTAAGAAATTCGATACAAGAAGTACCTCTCCAGTGTTTCAGTTTTTGTTTGTTTGATGTTATCGTTGTTATTTGTTTTGCTTGTTTGTGTGCTAGGTTTCTTTTTCAATACGGTTGTCATGAGATTTTTTTTCTCCATTTTCCCCGTGAATGTTTTGTATACATGCATTTGCAGCAGAAGGGTGATAAGAATGTCATTTGGAACTACCCAGTGCTATAATTACCCTATTTTCAAAGTAACTGATATGTAAACCAGCTACCGAGTGAAACCGGTCATGTGTTGTGTTTAGAGTACGCGATATGCCGTTGGTTTCCTGTTGCTCATAATGTTTCTGTGCATCATAACCATCCTCTTTTAATATGTACATACTTATTTTATTATGTCTTTGAATCATAGAAAGAAAGGAAAAGGGGGGGGGGGGGGGGGGGGGAGACGAAGTAGAAGAAGACGAGGAAGGAAGCGTATCGAAAAGCTTTGCTGTGACTATACAATACAATTAAATTGGTCACTACAATTCGAACAGCCTGTGTCATGTTATGAAAATCTCCATCAATCCTTCTTGAATCTTTCATCCTCGGTCACCGTCAGAATACAAGTCCAATGCCTTAACCACCTGGCTCTGTCTCTCATTTTAATGAACTCATTCCCACTGTAACCTAAGTTTCATTGCACGTAAAATAACCCACGGCAACCAGAGAGTTGTCCTTGGCAAAATTTTGTAGAAGAAAAGCCACTCTCACAGGGAAACAAACACATATGCAGACAGTAAAATCTAGAAATAAAAGGGTGGCGCTGCTCTTGTGGTGACGCATTCTCCCTGGAACAACAGCCTGAACTTCACGCAGAAAAATCAATCGTGTCTGAAAGTAGTATTCAATAATGCAATCAACACAATACAATATAATATATATATATAATATAGAACAGTACAATATAGTACAATGCAACACAATACAAAACAAGACAATGCAACACTATACAGTATGATACAATACAATACAGTACAACACAGTAAAGTACAATACAGTACTAAAAAGAAGCTAAAGTACAGACCACTGTTATACCTAAAGCTGCCTCACTAAGTCCATCTTTGGTGAGTGGGGAGTGGAGAGAGAGAGAGAGAGGAGAGAGGAGAGAGAGAAGAGAGAAGAGAGAGAGAGAGAGAGAGAGAGAGAGAGAGAGGAGAGAGAGAGAGAGAGAGGTGAGAGTGAGTGTGGTGTGTGTGTGTGTGTGTGTGTGTGTGTGTGTGTGTGTGTGTGTGTGTGTGTGTGTAAAGAAATGGATGATACCACTAATGTTTAAATGTCCTTTCTCTGTAAGTACAAAACTGTTTTACTGAAAATTCTGATATTGCATTGTGCTACTTTACTTGATAAATAGAGCCCACGAATCTCTTTTGCTTTTGTGATGACACAGTATTCATATTCGTAAATGTGAAAAGCTGCAAACAATTTAAAACATGAAAAGAGAAAAGTTTTGAAATAATATTGAAAACAGAAATAGTCAAAATGTCTATAGGCCAAATTACACTGATACCGAAACAAAAGTATAAAGGACGTGCAGTAGTATAGCGCGAAACAACATCGCATATTTTGACACCTCTGTTATCTACATTACTCTTTACAAGCTTATGCTTGGTGTACTCATACTTTGTGTGCTGCTGCTCTGTTGTTTTGATGGAGGAAAAAAAAATTAATTTTTTGAATTAAACTAGTTACAACGAACTTTTAGTTATATCAGGTACAATACTTTTTTTACGTTATATTAGTTACAAAGCGGCGCACCACAGAAAGGTAGCAACATTTATGTATCAAAGAGCCTTTTGAAAATGATATTTCTTCTTCTTCTTCTTTTCCTCTTTGAACCTCAGACAGCAACTAATAGTCTGTCAAATGAGCGAAAATGCGTTACACAGTCAGTAAGCGTCTTGCAAGTCAGACCCAGCACATCCGACTTCTGTGGGAAAATAATATTTGATTTGTAACAAAACATGTATGGGGGAGGTATTGTCTAGCGGTTTGAACGTCCGCTATCTCATCGGACGGTAACTGAGGGCACTGGGTTGGGGGTTCAGTTCTTTGCCGAGGCACTTGTTGAAGGGGGATCTTCCCCGCTTGAGTGTTGATATTGGTACTGACTCCAGTCCCCTGTCAGTCCTGTGGTTGAGACGATTACGTCTTGTGCTCACATGAGAATTATATATGCAGAAAATATCATCTAGATAAAAGATTATGTGATAAAATTTCTTTAAGGATAAAATATTGATAATAGATAAAATATCATAGGGGTATTGTCACGCGTTAGCTATGGAGCCTTCTTAGACGAAAGAACATACCCAGCATGCACCCGATGACTGGAAGAAGAGATAGGCTCCACCAGATTTAACTAACTCGAGACACACTGCCTGGAAACTTCAGTGACTCTTCAAGAAGTTGAGGGAGAAATCAAACCTTGTAATACTTACACGGCCTATAACAAGATATATTGTAAGTGTACAATACAGCGGCTAGATTATTTTCTTCCTTGAATTTTCAGACACTGTGTTTTGCAGGCAAGTTAAACTTAGCGAGGCCCATCGCTCTCCAGGCAGCAGGGTGCATGCTGGGTATGTGCATGCCATCCATGCTACAGGCCATAGCTGACCTTCTCTTCTATGAAAAGTAGAGGGGGGGGGGGGGTTAACATGTGTGTAAGGTGCTCTGAATACGTTTGCACACACGCTCTCAGGTTTCTAGTCTCATGCGAAAGACTTTCAGGGGAGGGGAGTCAGTAGCGATGCAAACTCCAGTGGGGGAAAATTTCCTTGAAAATGCAACTTCAGTGGAGACTGGAACCTGTGCCCTCAGTGACCGTCTGACTACGAGCACAGCACTCTAACCACTGGGCTGCACATTGCATCTTTTGTTTACTTCTACGTGAGCAATTTGCCTTTATTTTTCCCACAGCTAAGGTACCATACTCCTTCTTCAGGCATGTCACCTAAACGCGACGTCGGTGTATTCAAAAGATTTCGTGATAGCCTGCCTTTCCGTAAAAACGTGGAAGTGGAAAATATACCATGAAGTCAAGATGTATGAGTTCATTTAGGGGACAGGTTAGTTTAAGGTCTCGTCCAAAAGATTGAAAATATGGGATTTCGTTTTTCCGTTCCTCGGCTACCAATGGTGAGATTTTGCGCGTCATGACGGTAGCCGCATTCCGACTTCGGGGAAATAGAAATGAGGGTTGAAAGCTGTATACAAAAACATTTAATATGGACTCTGAAGAGAAGGTCTCTTCCAAGTTGGTGGCCAAGGGTGTATTCGAACCCTATTGCTGTCACATCAATCTTCAACAGTTTTACCCATGTGGCCTAGTATCTCGTACTGTTTAAACTAACAGCTATTGGAACCAGTTTATGCTGGAAGGGAATTGTGAGAATGTCGCATAGAGAAGTGTTGGGCATTTGTAGTATATAGCACTTGGTGTGGGCTGACATAATCCTATTCTATTCCAGTACATATCCAGGAACCCAAACTAATAAAATATACCCACTGAAATAAAATTAAAAAAAGTAAAACAAACCCAACCAAACCAGCCAAAAAAAAAAAGGAAAAAGAAAAGCGAAAAAACTCTCAGAAACCAAAGTAAAACAGCTAGCATAGCACACAAGCCTACTACAGAATGGGGAAATTACAATAACTGTCCAAGCTTGTTGTAGCATTTAGTACACGCTTTGCAAGTGCTTTTTATCTAATCATTTTAAAGTTTGTTAGGCTACTGCTGTCTTTTGAAGAATAAATTATAAACAAACATAATGACCGACAATCCCTGCCACGAACACAATTTAATGTACTGTTCAATAAAAGCGCCGAGTCAAACAGAACACCCAGGCTATCCTGTAAGCAGAGGGTCGGGTTAGCCCAGCGGTTAGAGCGTCACACGTGTCACAAGACAGACAGTCACTGAGGGCACGAGTTCCAGCCTCCCAAGAGGTGTCTCTTCTTCTTGGTCGAATACAGAGCAACTATTGTTGTCTGTCATCATCATAAGAGGCGTCTGATCTAGGAGATCTTTTCCACCTTGAGTTAACATGCGTTCTGACTCCACTCCCCTGAAAGTTCTTCCAACAGGACAAAAACTAAGATTCCGTGTGCGAACGTACGCAACGCGTCTTGCGCACACGTTAAAATCCCATCTATCTTTCACAGAAGAGTTTGCCAGCTATAATTATTCGCTGGAATGGATGACACGAACATACCCAGCATGCACACTGCTACCTGGAGAGGGATAGGCTCTGCCAGTTTTTACTTGTCAACCACACACTGCCTGAAAAATTGAGCCGAAGTGTCCCCAATGACTCCTCAAGAAGTTAGGGGAGAAGTTCAAAGTCTTACCCACAGCGATAGAATGCATCCAAATACAAGAGGCGAGCAATAGGAACAATACAGTTTTATTAAGTGCAACAGAAAGTAGCGCTACGAGAGCGATGGTGGGATGGATTCCCCCCCCCCTGCTCCTACGCTTACAGCTCCAAACGAGGTACACCAATAGTGTGGGTTTTGCGTATGCGACCGTTTTTGCCCACCATTAAGGTAGTCGCATTTGACCGAGGAAGGTATGATAAGCTCTTATCTGACATAATTTTGAGTTATCTTAGATATGAGGAAATGATTATTACAAGTGTTGTCAGTCATAGTCCGGATGGCTTCGGTGAATTAAAGGAGTATTTTTTTAAACGATTTTTTGAGTCGAAGTTTAATGCAGATCTGTCAGGTCTTTTATTCTTTTCGTGTGTGCATTAGACTTGGCATGAACAGAATCACACAATTATGCACGTTTAAGATCTTACAACTCATGTCAGCACTTGGAGAGGGTAAACATTCCCAGAAAACAACCCAGGTTTTTTTTGAAACAATAATTGTGTGCTCCAATTACTCCAATTTCTCATGATACAACGAGTAGCAGATACTTGGCAAACTTATCATTACCTCACAAAACTAATCCCCCCCCCCCCAAAAAAAAAAAAAAAATCGGTTCGCGACATAGACTCAACAAAACTCGCCTCAACAGACTAAAAGGGACATCATCAAATCGAAGACGACAGAGACGACCACGACACGACCACGACAAAGAGCCTCCACATAACCAACCAGACGTACCACACCACACCACACACCGCGCTGCCCAACGGTCAAAACCGCCAACAAACAAAACAATCCGTGCCATGCCCCTCACAAACAATGCCAGTCGGACGATGCCTGACCGCAGACGAGTTTCTGTTTTCGATCGCACAGCACGCTAGACTAGGCTTCGCTTCGGTGACACGGTAAAAGAAGAAAAAGTCACGTAGTGTGACGACTGTGACCGCTGGTTGGCATACCTGGTAGGTGTCAGCTTACCCACTGACACCTACCCCACACCCCTATGACACTCCAGACCACATCCCAACACCCTGAAACAAAAGGCAAAGTGACCACCACAACGGCATTGATCACAATGATACCCGTTGCGTCAAACCTGTCAGGCCATTCTTGGAATACCTAAGTGTTCAATCCATGGGTGTCCAACCGTCACATACCCCCACCCACCCTACTAACGGTTTTCTCATCCCACCCCGTTCTTACGCTGACCGAAGCAGACGTACCCGGGGTTTGAAGAACGACCTTTGGTGACCTCTTCCTCTGACCGGGGGAGGAGGGGTCCCGCCCCTCTGTGCTGAGCGGAGGAGACAGCCACGCCTTCTCTCGTGATGTCAACAGTCAGTCACAGTCTCCGGACACCACCCCCTTGTAACCCGCCAAAACACTCTATAGCGATTTTCTCCCCAACTTTTATCTGAAAAATCCTGTGTTTTATTTTAAAGGTTGACCACGTTTAATCTTTCAATCTAGAGTCTCAGTGTTGAATGTGTGTTCTAAATTGTGAGTCAAGCCTGAGGATGATTAAAGTGAGAGTCTCCTCGCACAGGACAAAAACTGTCTCGGACCGATTTTTCTCGAGCGGGATTCGACAGAGCGTCAATTTTTCATCTTCCGTGGGGCTTCTTTTGGTTCATTCTGAGGTGTCTTTATTGTTACTTTGTTAGTTTTAAGCATAGAGCATAGAGAAAAGATTTCGTTGGGTTTTGTGTAAGTAAAATGGGAAGCTAGGACAGTGAGAAATGCCGAATTCTCCGTCGACAAGTCTGTTTCAGTCAGGTAAAACGACCAAACGTTCCGCAACACGCTCTACGAACACGCCACACTGTCTCCTTGCATACGTTATGCCCCTCGGGGGCCTGCTGAGAGGAGGAGCTTGTGGAAGCCACGCCTTCCTCGGAGCGATGAGCTTGAGCCTCTCGGTCCTCTCCGCCAATAGGATTAGAGGTCTTATTGAGATGGAAATTTAATCTTTCATAATGATTTGTCAATCAACGTCCCACAGCAGCCAATGAGAGGGCGCGTCATCCGTCATGTGGAAATGATAATGCCGGGCGGTGGGCTACGGATTCACAATACATGAATAACACAAGAGGCGAGCAGCTGGGATTTTGCAAGTCTGATCAGCCTGGTTCGCCTGCTCCAAGCAGGAGAGAGAGAGAGAAAGAGAGCGAGAGAGAGAGAGAGTGAGAGAGAGGAAGGAGCTAGAGAGAGACTTGGCTCCGTGTGCGCCTGCCTGCCTTGCCTTGCCTTCGTGCTTTTCATCAGCCTCTGAACATCGGACTTGAAGACGGAAGCGAAAAAGATCGTCGCGGCGGCATTGAAACGAATTCATACTCGTTTTCGGTAAACATAGCAAGAGAGAGCTTTGGTCCACGCGGAACGACTTCGCACATAAGCCACCCGGTTATTTGGACTGTGGGTATTTTGTAGCAGTGGTGTAGGATTTGTCACCCGTTTGTTGCCCGGATTACTACTGTCGTCTGCCGCTGTAGTCCACGTATAGTAAAGGTAAGGTGGTCTTTTCTTGTTTGACTAGACATGAATTGGTTAGGCAGCTTCACACACCACAAACTCTTGTCGGTAATGAGTTGACACCCTCCTCCCGCGTTTAATGTTTATTAATATGGTACTTTGGTAGATAGGTAGGTTAGGTACCTTTCGAGGTGATTGCACTAGATATCAGAACTGTTAGAAACTGTGTGCTTATAAAGCCAACTAACGATGGTCTAAAGGTATGCTTGACTATTTTTACTTCGTTTTGCCCCCGAGTTTTATTTGACCGATAAAACATTTGTCAGACTTGAAATTTACTATGAAGAAGAAACAAATAAACACCGCAACAACAAACTAAAATGCAAACAAAATAAGAATCAGGACAATAGATGATGGATCCTTCTCAAGACTGAAAATATGACTGAATTGATTAATGTAGACATAGGCCTACTGACTTATAGTCTATCTATACCTTACATATTTTCAACAAATTTACATGTGTGTTAAATCATTTTCTTAAAAATGCCATGGTTTGTGAAAAAAGTTTGCTGCTAAACATAGTCTTAAAAATTAAATACATTAAACTGAGCCAGAACATATATATGAATAATCATGAGTTCAACCTATTAACTTTTATCTTATGCGGCTTCTGTATTGTTCACTTAGATCTAATTCCTTTTTTTAAAGTGGTAAATTGCTTATGTAAATTGATGGTTTTCCAAATATAGATCTAGTCAAGGAATGATTAATTATGATAATCTTCAAAAAATCTATTTAAAAAAGTAACAACAAAACAAAACAAATCCCGAAGTAAATGGTGAACGGTAAATATAGATAAGACAAGAATATTAACTGAGTCAGTAGTCTTCCTACACGTAAATTTGTGATCTACATTTATTCAGTCCTTTTACTTACTGTTTGGGCATTATGTATTCATTTATGCGTGAATTCATTGATTCGTTTATTTGTAAACTGTTTGGTATTTATTTATACATTTATGCAAGTGGGTTATTATGCGCATTCATTTATTATCAACCAGTAGCGCCTTTATGCATCTATGTGGATGCTTTCTTTACTGAATAGAAGCCGGTTTTGCGCTCTGCTTTTCCCCCTTTTTCTTTTTTCTTTTCTTTCTTTCTTTCTTTCTTTCTTTCTTTCTTTCTTTCTTTCTTTCTTTCTTCTACTTACTTTTTTCTCCCTTTCTTTCTTTTCTTCCTCCCATCATTCCTTCCTGTCTTTCTTTGTTCTTTTCTTTCTTTCTTTTGTTCTTTTTCATGTTTTTCATTCTTTCTTTCCTTTGGTGCTTAACTGGTCAATTCATCCCAATCTTCTTTTTACTCTTTTTTTCTCCTTCCTTCAGCATTAAGAATCAACAAAAATCTTTCTTTCTTTTTTTTTTCTCTCTCCATTTTCCACATCCTTTGCTTCGTTCCGTCTTTTATTTGTTCTTTATTTCAGTACTTTACCTTTTTGGTTGTTGTTTATTTCTGTTTTTCGTTCATGAACAGTAAGGCTTACCAATTGTTTTTTTTTCTTATCCTACCTCCATCCTTTCTTTTCCCTTTGTTTCTTTTGTTCTCTGTTTTACTTAAATTACTTTTTTCCAACTCCTTTTATTCTTTACTTCCCTTTTATATCTCTCTTTCTTTCCTTCGATTTCATATATTAGATCTATACATTTATCTCATCCATCTTTGTGTAAGACTGTGTTCTCTCTTAATTATAATCCCTTTCTTTTCTTCTGTCTGTCTGTCTGTCTTTCCTTCTTTTTTCTTTTCTTTTTCTCTTTTCTTTTAGTCTTCGTTTCTTTCTTCCTTTCTTTTCTTTCCATGTTGTTCTGTTCTTACCTTTCTAGTACCTCCCAGCTTTATTATTTATTTTTCGTCTCTTTGGTTGGTTCTTTCTTCAGTTTTGTTTTTCCTGTTTTCCCCCATTCAACTTTGTAGGCTACGTGTTTGTTCCTCACTTGGTTTAATGACAAAAGCGGCACCAACTTACAGATGCTGTCACTTGTTGGCAGCTTATATCAAAATAGAGCATTTCAACATATTTGACAATCATTGATAAAATCTTTTTCATTGTAATCTTGTTCTATGAATGATTACAAACAAATATACTAATAAACAAAAGTGGGAACACTATTTCACTGATAATGTTTGATGGTCGCCATTGTCTCTGGGTCGAGATTTTCCCAGGCAATTTATTTTGTTAAAACAAGGACTTCTACCATTCTCTTGTGCCAAGTAACATAACTGCTCTGTTATTACTTGTTACGTGTTATCATTATGGTTACTGTTGCTGTTGCTATTGTTGCTAGGGTGAATTGTATGGGTCTACAGCAATACAAAACATTAATTTCAGAAGTCGCGTATCATTCCACAGTGAGAAGGTTATTGTATATAGTTTTTCGTAGGACCCTGCATACTCCTATCTCCTTTACTTCATATAAATTATTTGTTATAGGAGGTTTGCCCATTTAAATCACCTAGATCTAGTAGTGAACAGACATTAGTTTACTAAACCCAGGGATAAAATAGCTGCTTCCACTACGTTAACTTCTCTACTAGAATCTAGTCTAGCAGTCTTCTGCTACAACCTGTGCTACAAGTACTTCCACACTGACTGCTACATTGGATTGATCTGTCACTGATCATTTTCAGGACAATTCTGAACACTTTTAGTGAAAAAGGGTGATTACTTCATAAAACAAATAGGGTACATGACTGCGATACTGCTTTTTTCTGCTATATCTGTTGCTGTTACTACTACTACTACAACTACTACTACTACTACTACTAACTACTACTACTACTACTACTACTACTACTACTACTACTACTACTACTACTAACTACTACTACTACTACTACTACTACTACTACGACTACGACTACTACGACCACTACTACTACTTCTACTACAACTACTTCAACTATTATTTTCTCCTTCGTTTTTCTTCTTCTTCTTCGTCATTGTTTTTCTTCTTCATCTGCTCCTCCTCCTCCTCCTTCTTTCTCTTTCTTCCTTCTTTCCTTTTTCGTTCGTTCTTTCTTTCTTTCTCGATTTAAAACATTTACTTGTACAAAAGTGGCAATGAAAAATACAGGTTTCGCCGA
>CM060327.1:38870492-38877992 GCA_030674155.1 Stramonita haemastoma | reverse complement strand
CTCTCTCTCTCTCTCTCTTCTGTATCTCTCTGTGTCTCTGTATCTGTCTGTCTGTCTGTCTGTCTGTCTGTCTGTCTGTCTGTCTGTCTGTCTGTCTGTCTCTCTCTCTCTCTCTCTCTCTCTCTCTCTCTCTCTCTCTCTCTCGCTCTCTCTCGCTCGCTCGCTCGATCTCACACCCTCCCACTGCTTTTCAGTAATAACTTAATAATAACAAGAACCAACTCCCATACAACATTCCGGCCGGTGAACGGCCGACTTAATGAAGGACTGTATTCATTAGCCAAGGTCCTAATTAGTCGACTTGCCGGCGAACATCAAAGGCTAGCGAAATCAGACGACACAAATACTATGTGGCAGAAAATATCGGTGAAAACTGCCCGTGACATTCAGCAAGTTGGAGACTAGTGTGTCATGTCCCACTCCCAACATGGCAGCAAGCATGAAGGGTTTTTGTTGTCGTTTCTTTTGGGTTGTATCATAGTCCCAGCGGAGATATCCGATTTAGGGAGTGTGGTAACTGCAGGTTATCCCACTTTGGTGCCCCGGTTCATCCTAAAAAAATTGTACAATTCTTAAGCAATGCAAAGCTATGCAAGCAAGCATGTGCACGCTATGCAAGCATTAGCAAGCAGCGTGTGTTCGTTCTGCTTTTACTAAAATTATCATCCCCTACATGTACTACTACTACTGCTACAACTACTACAACTACTACTACTACTACTACTACTACTACTACTACTACTACTACTACTACTACTACTACTACTACTTGTAGGAAGATCTATCCGTGTTAGGTTTTGAAAGTGAACACGCGAACCTTGTATTGTACTGCTTTGTATTGTATTGATTTTATGTTATTGTATTGTATTATTTTGTACTGCATTGTATTGTACACCACTTTAAGTCAGAGCAGATATCTCTGGGTGACCGTCGGGCTGCTCTCCCCAGGCGCGCGCGGGGGGGGGGGGGGGGGGGGGGGGGAAGGAGAGCGCGTCGCCACAAGAGCAGCGCCACCCTTTTTTTTTTCTTTTCCCGTCTGCCTATCAGTGTGGCTTTTATTTCTACAGAATGTTACCAAGGATAGCTCTCTTGTTGCTGTGGGTTCTTTTACGTACACTGTGTGTAACACACGGGACCTCGGTTCATGGTCTCATCTGAAAGTCTAGCACCCAAACCACCACTAATTGTGAAATCAGGGGGGGGGGGTTCAGGCCTACACCACACGCACACTTCGAACATGGACTTGTTGCTTTCTAGGCAGGCAGATACGTTACCTCTACACCACCGATCATCCATCTACACGACAACTGATGGATGCAAACCAATCCATGTGGAAATCCACGAGTGTGACAGGAATAATTAGATTGTGGTTTCAGCCAGGGTGACGCTTAAAAGAAGCTGTATCTTATGCCTTTCCCCTCGCTGTATTAGTTTTGCTGTCTGCCGAGAATGTATACATGTATATATTGAATAACCACTGACTGTGGTGTATGGTCAGAATTAATTGCGCATGTGCTACTTACTTGTCGGCAGTTCCTGGTCGGCAAGAAGTTAAAAAAATGTCTTAACGCGAACCGCTTTTTGGTGTGGGCAAATTATTAAATCAATGGATGAAATGACAAAAATAATCAAATAAAATGAATTAGTACGTTTTTGTCATTACTTTAATTAATCATTGTATTCTATCGACCATAGTCGTCGCGTATTATCTACAAGAGTTCACTTTGTTGTTGTCATTGCTTTCGTTCTTGTTATTGTTGTTCGGTTTCTTTTTTTTTTTCTCGAGCTATATGAGAATGCATGCATACCAGCATGAACACACACACACATACACACACACGTGCGCGCACGCACGCAACACACACACACACACACACACACACACACACACACACACACACACACACACACACACACACACACACACACACACACGAGAGAGAGAGAGACTAAAATCACTTTTTAGTGGATAGACGTTAAATTGAAGAGAGAGAGAGAGAGAGAGAGAGAGAGAGAGAGAGAGAGAGAGAGAGAAGAGAGAGAGAGAGAGACAGACAGACAGACAGACAGACAGACAGACAGACAGACAGACAGACAGACAGACAGACAGACAGACAGACAGACAGACGGACGGACAGATGGACGGACGGACTGACAGAGAGCCTCCTACAATGCAAGTATGCATGTACCACGGAACTGAAGTAGAGAGTGACAGAGATTGACTGTAGGTTAACGATATGTAGATATATGGATGCCCTGATAGAGACAGAGAGAGAGAGAGAGGGGTGTGGGGTGGGGTGGGGGGCAGATAGAGAGAAGAGACAGAGGGCGGGAGAGGGGAGTGGCAGAATATATGAATATCAAACAGTACACAGACCAGCGTACTATAACTGCAAGGCGACACGACAACTTTGACCGATACGAGGTCCCCTCTGTTTGTTTTCATTCCCGGCATATCTTAGAAAACCGCAGTAGAAAAAGATTGCTACGATCAGCAAATTTTAATTTTTAAAAATTCGTTGGCTGGAGGGCGTGCATAATGTAAGTATATGGTCGATTTTTTAAAAGTGTGGTTTTTAAATCGATATGCGTGATTATTCTGGAAGAAATTTAGAAAGAGTCATCCTTTTTTCAAGATTGTTTTCAGAATCCAAAAATTTTCTTTTCCGATTGTTTGTTGGCGACTAGATTTTGTTTCATTACATTGTTTTTTTGTTTATGGGAATTTTTAAAACTTAGGATGGTTGTGTGGTATTTATCTGTCTGTCCATTGTTTATACTTACTCTACCATGTGTCTATCTGTCTTGTCTGTCTGTCCATTGTTTATACTTACTCTACCATGTGTCTATCTGTCTTGTCTGTCTGTCCATTCTTTATACTTACTCTACCATGTGTCTATCTGTCTTGTCTGTCTGTCCATTCTTTATACTCTACCATGTGTCTGTCTGTCTTGTCTGTCTGTCCATTCTTTATACTCTACCATGTGTCTATCTGTCTTGTCTGTCTGTCCATTCTTTATACTCTACCATGTGTCTATCTGTCTTGTCTGTCTGTCCATTCTTTATACTCTACCATGTGTCTATCTGTCTTGTCTGTCTGTCCATTCTTTATACTCTACCATGTGTCTATCTGTCTTGTCTGTCTGTCTGTCTGTCTGTCCGTCTGTCTGTCTGCCTCTGTCTCTCTATCTCCCGTACGCACGCACGCGCGGGCGCACACACACGCACACACACATATACACACACATACACTCTCTCTCTCTCACGCACGCACGCACGCACGCGCGGGCGCACACACACGCACACACACATATACACACACATACACTCTCTCTCTCTCACGCACGCACGCACGCACGCACGCACGCACGCACGCACGCACGCACGCACGCACACACACACACACACACACACACACACCTCTCTCTCCCCTCTCTCTCTCTCTCTCTCTCTCTCTCTCCTCTTTATTCATTCACTCATTCATTCATTCATTCACTCATTCACTTCGCACGGCTCTGCTTAGGACTATATTTGCAAACTGCTGTAAAAGATAAAAAAAAATATTTCCTCTGCTGCTTATACGCCCGTGTAATTAAATACTACATTGTCCGCGTTCCAGAGTTTGATCCCTTGTTTTGAATTTCAGATATTGAATCCAAATTTTGTCTTTTTTTAAAGAGAGAGAGAGACGGGGAGAGGAGAGAGAGAGAGAGAGAGAAGAGAGAGAGAGAGAGAGAGAGAGAGAGAGAGAGAGAGAGAGAGAGAGAAGGGGGGGTACAATTCCCACGTCTACAGGCGAAATCAGAGCAATATGCCAAAGTTTACATCGTCTCTCACAATTAACATCCAATTATTCCAGGAAGTATGGCCCCATTACATTATATATATATATATATATAGTATGATGTATGTATGTATGTATGTATGTATGTATGTATGTATGTATGTATGTATGTATGTATGTAGTATGTATGTGTGTGTGTGTGGTGTGTGTGTGTGTGTGTGTGTGTGTTGTGTGTGTGTGTGTGTGATACAAAACTAGATGATAGTAGTAAGTGGAATGAAACTAGTGCTGAGTAATCATTAGAACTTCCTTTCACATATTATGATTGATTATATATATATATATATATATATATATTACACATATATACACAGATATATGAAAGAAGTTTAATATAGATCTATATATACATAATTATATATATATATAATAGATAGATAGATAGATAGATAGATAGATAGATAGATAGATAGATATCTGTGTATATATGTATTTATAGTGTGCGTAGTATTCATGAATATGTATAATCGTTCTTGCAGATAGAACTTTTAAAATATAAACACGGATAATGCAGTCATAAAATACACCTGTGTTAAGTTGTGTTATATGTTAAGATGCAATGTTTGCATTAGATATCAAGAAAAATTTGTATCGGGTAATAATAATAATATATTAACATCAGTGACGACTGTATTTGTTGGCCTTAAAGTTGTCATTAGTTCTGTTGCCATTTCATTGAAATGATGAAATCAAAAGGGAGACGGAATAGTTTTGCTGTTAAAGTAATGGCAACTGGAGCCTCACACACCTTTTTTCTGCCTCTTTTATCTCTCTCTCCTTCCCCCACTCCCCCCGTTCTTTCTAGTAACTTTGTTCGTTCAGTGTTTGTTTCTGTTTGCTTAAAAAAAAAAAAAAACAACAATTTTATTTCACCTTATCTTTTATTTTTTACTTGCCTTAAAGTAAACTGACTTTTCTTGGGTAGGGTGGGGTTTCTTTTCCTCAATTCTTTCTTTGTCTTAGGGTGGTGGGGGTGGTGTCTGTTTTCTTTTGTTTTGGAGCGTGCTTTTTGTGGTGGTGTGGGTGGTGCTGGTATTGTATTTTTCTGTGTTGTTACTACACATAGCTGTATTTTTATCCCTTTTTATGTACTTTCTGTTCAGGAAATATTTGCAATATTGTACGCGGCAGCTTATGATATTTCCTTTCTTTTGATCGACGTTTTATGGCTCTTTGGTGACTGAAGATTGGGCCACGATAAAATATTGATCTTAGTTTTCGTACAGTATTATAGTCGGTTTTAATACAGTTATGGAACAGTAGCTCGTGCGTGCGTGCGTGCGTGCGCACACACACACACACACACACACACACACACACACACACACACACACACACACACACACACACACACACACACACTCACACACACTCACACAGGCCCGCGTGGCTTGCATATCATTTTGGGAATGACAAAATATTGACAGAATAAATTGTTTCTGTCACACGTAATGGCGGTGGCGGGTGACTCCGGCTATACAACTTGTCGGCTCCGAAATTTGAGCATTCCTCTGCTGATTTATTGGAATCGAAATGAGAATTAGAAATAAAAACTGGGTGCACCAAGTCACTCACTAAATGCAGGACTTTATAACCCCCCCCCCCCCCAACAATAACCAAAAAAAAGTTTTGTGAAGATTCAGGCTTTGGTACACGGTCACTCAGAATTAACAACGAGGACGATGATAACAGTAATGATGATAATGATGATGACGATGAGAAGGAGGGTGGTAATAATAATAACAGTAATAATATAATAATGACATTAATTTTTTTTTTAAACCGATAATGATGATGATAATGAAGATGATAATATTAGTCATAATAATGATAACGATGATGATGATAATAATAAATAGTAATGATGATGATAATAATAACAATAATAATTGTTGTTATTATTATTACGTTTTTGTTTTAAAGTAATGTTAATAAATTAATTCCCAAACTGGAAAAAAAAGTGTTGAACATTTACCATCACTGCCATACTGTACTGTTCTGTACTGTGTGTACTGCACTGTACTGCACTGTACTGTACTGTGTGTACTGCACTGTACTGCACTGTACTGTACTGTTCTGTACTGTGTGTACTGTACTGTACTGTTCTGTACTGTGTGTACTGCACTGTACTGCACTGTACTGTACTGTGTGTACTGCACTGTACTGCACTGTACTGTACTGTTCTGCACTGTGTGTACTGTACTGTACGTTCTGTACTGTGTGTACTGCACTGTACTGCACTGTACTGTACTGTACTGTTCTGTACTGTGTATACTGCACTGTTCTGTACTGCTCTACACCTCATCGCCCTGCACTACAAACCACTTGGAACCAAGGTAGATTTCTCCTCGAACTAGACATTCCGGCTTTCTTTTCTTTCATTTTTTTTTGTTTGTTTGCAGGTCGAAACTTGTAGTTTCCTAATGAAAGTAACTATTTCTCTGGAGGATTTACTAAGGAAAGGTTTCTTAATGCCGTAGATCCTTTTACGTGCATAAAATGAGTATTTTCACATGGGATATCGGTTTATCGTCTTATCCAAAAAAGGACTAGCACCCCAGACCACAGTCTAGTAGATATTAAATTCGGACTCCGACAAAACTCAAACCCGCCGTCTTCTGCTCTCTCTCTCTCTCTCTCTCTCTCTCTCTCTCTCTCCTCTCTCTCTCTCTCCTCTCTCTTCTCTCTCCAGTATCTCTCTCATATCTCTCTCTCTCTCTCTCTCTCTCTCTCTCTCTCTCTCTCTCTCTCTCTCTCTCTCTCTCTCTCTCTCTCTCTCTCCACAGATGTGTTACTGCAGGTTTCCTAAGGCTCAAAATCAAATTACTGACAGCAGCAAGCAGCAGTATCCAGACTGTCAAGATTATGGGCGATGTTTTCATCTGATGACAAGGCTGATGTCAATATCATAGAACTGCATCGGGGAGGGGGTGGTGGAGAGAGACAGCGGGAGGAGAGAGAGAGAAGGGGGAGAGAGGGAGTGTGTGTGTGTGTGTGTGTGGTGTGTGTGTGTGTGTGTGTGTGCGTGCGTGCGTGTGTGTGTGTGTGTGCTCTTAAGGGTACGGTACAAGTGCACTTTTAAGAAATGCACGCATCGTGAGCCCCCCCCCCCCCCTCCCGACACATTCTCTCTCTCTCTCTCACTCTCTCTTCTTGTCATTGTCATTGTCTTCTGTCCCCCTCCATCCCTCACTCACTCCCTACCGCCTACTCTCTCTCTCTCACCACACAGACACACACACAGACACACACACAGACACACACACACACGCGAACATACACTCTGTCACACACATTCCACACCTTCAACCTCGCACACCCTAATCTTCCCACCCCTCACACACACACACATTCACACACCCTGCTCTTTCCACCCCTTACACACACACACACACACACACACACACACACACACACACACACACACACACCATCTACCTCTGTCCCTCCACCCACCACACCACACACACACACACACACACACACACACACACACACACACACACACACACACACACACACACACACACAACCACCTCTGCCCCTTCCCCCACCACAGACACCACCACTTTCACCCCGATACAAAACGCACCCTCTCACTGTCACTATAGTCAGTCGTCCACTATATAGACGACTATAATAATTTTTATGTCACC
>CM060327.1:38857992-38865492 GCA_030674155.1 Stramonita haemastoma | reverse complement strand
TTAAAAATATTAATTACCAATTCTTTGAGATTTGAGTATTGTTTACTATTATAACAATAATGATAATAATGACTAAGATGATGATAACAATAATGTTCGTGACTTTATTTCATGCAACTCCCCCTCCCCTTTTTTCTAACTTAACCTCTGTCACGTAAGCTTTCTTGCTGTTATCATTTTTTGTTGTTGTCTTATTTTTTTAATTTGATTAAGGTTAAACACGTTAATGAAGTAAAGATTGAAAGGTCGCAAATTGGACAACGCTCTCTCTCTCTCTCTCTCTCTCTCTCTCTCTCTCTCTCTCTCTCTCTCTCTCTCTCTCTCTCTCTCTCTCTCTAATACCAATGGGACTTTGGGCAGATTTGAAGAAAATCAATGTAGACATTTAACTTTTCCCTTTTCTTTTCATCCATTCTTTTTTCTTTCGCTTTATTCATTTCCGTCTTTCGTTCATCCTTTGTTTGTATATCGTATTGTTGTGTTTTTTTTTAAAGAAAAAGATGAAATATGTATTTTTAAATCATTCTTTTTTTCTCAAACTGCCATTTCTTTTGCTTCTTTCTTTTTAAAGCGTTCCTTAAAAAAAAAAATTTTTAAATGGGGGGGGGGGGGGGGGGGGGGGGTGGGGTTTCATTTTGTCGTTTCTTTTCTTTCTTTGTTTCTCTCTTTCCTTTCTTTCTTTTTCACTCTTCCAAAAGATATTGGGGGGGGGGGGGGGGGGGGGGGGGACAAATGTCGTTTGTGGTTCCTTTCTTTCTTAGTCTTGATTGTTTATCTGTTCTTTCTTTTTACTTTCTTTCATTCGAAAAAATTAACAGGCGGCTGAGACCGTCAAGTAAATAATTTTGGTATTTCTAGTTTGACCTCTCTACCTGTTGATACATTTTTTTTTTATAGAGTTGTTGTTGTGTTGTTATTGTTGTGGTGGTGGTGGTGGTGTATGTGTGTACGTGCGTGCGTGCGTGCGTGCGTGCGTGTTCGTTCTTGGAATCTTCCTGTCCTTTTGTGAATTTTCAATACTGTGTTGAAAATATTGAATAGTATGATAACAGATCTTCAATTCCAGGGACTCATAGTCTAGAAGGTTTTGTGAAAAGTTGACTCCATAATATCTTTCTCTATGGTGTGGTAAGAACTCGCAAAACCTCGTTTTTTGTTCTCTTTGGTTTGTAAAATATTTCTGTTTTTTACCTTTTTTACAAACCAGAGTTTACGTTTTTGAATTCATTTATTTTCTTAATTTTAACGTTGTTGCAACAGGTTCTTTTGCGTGCAGATATTAAATTAATGTGCTTTATTTGCAGCCCGGAACTTTTCATGTTGAGATATGTTAGTGTTTTTTCTTCTTTATTTCTGTTTGTTGTATTCATAAATTTTAGTCTCATTTTTTCAACGGCGTTGTAAAATCTTCCGTTTTCTACAATTTTCGTCAGAGTTCCTTTTTCTTGCGTTTTATTCTGCATCTTTGCAAACGATGTTTCACGTTGTCGGCCTTTTTGCTCGAACAAATAAACTTTTTTTTTTTCTGTCTACGCTATGCCGATCAGTTTGCATCCTGCTGGTTCTTATTTTTTATTATTGATCTATTTTAATTGTTGTTTTTTCATAGTTTTTTCGTTCTTTTGCTAGAGCTCTGTGGTCCACCAATGGTAAGATTTTTATGCGTTCGACTGTTTTTGCCCACCATTAAGGTAGCTGCATTCCGACTTTAGTAATATTGTTTTTCTAAATCCGTTTGTTGGTTTTGTCTTTTTTCTTTTTTGTTGCTGTGCATTTGTGTTTGTGAGTCATTTTATGTTTTATTCAACTAGTCTAATAATTTGATCTCTGCCACCGCGAATAATGAAAAATAAATTTTAAGACAACGTGCATAATTCACTTGGAAAATATTTTAGTTAGGCGTATTGGTTAGCTAAAATCATTTCACTTAATCTAGAAGCCTCGCCACTTTTCATCATTGAAGGTTTTTTATGGATAAACTGTAACATTTGATTTTGTTTTCTCCCAGAAAGCTTTTATTTATCAGCGCTACAGCGCTATATGAATTCCATATATGATGATGATGATGATGATGATGATGATGATGATGATGATGATGAAAACGTTTCCTCTTTAACCCCCCCCCTCAATCCAATTTTTTTTTTTTTAGTTGTAAAGTACAGAATTTTTCCACTTTTCAGAAATATTTACCATACTTCGGGGTGTATTCACTGAGGGGTGTTCCCCCCCTTCTCTTTATATATATTTTTACCTTTGTAAAAATGCGTACAGGGGGAATTGGAAAAGCTTGAAAAGAGTAAGTTTTAGTTTTGCTTGATGGTCAGATTTTTCATGATTTCAAAATGTATATTTAAGGTGTTAAAATAAACCCGTTATATTCAAGATTTTATTTGTTGGTTTGCTACATACTGTGCATCCTCGCACAGCCTTTCCCCATTTTATTTTGCCAGCATAACACATACACGCGCACACGCCACACACACGCGCGCACACACACGCGCACACACACACACGACACACACACACACACACACACACACACACAACACACACACACAGAGGGTAATTCTTTGAAGTGGGACTGGAGCCGTCTGCTCCAAGTGCCAAGGCTTGGCTCCCGTGGTCTGGGGAGAGAGGGAGGGAGGGAGAAAGTCTGGATTACTTCTTCTTTGGATTTTAAAGAAAAAAATGTATAATATGTAAGTGCGCACACTCAGACACACGGTGTGTGTGTGTGTGTGTGTGTGTGTGTGTGTGTGTGTGTGTGTGTGTGTGTGTGTGTGTGTGTGTGTGTACAAAGAACAACAACAAAACAACCCCAACAACAACAAAACACCACACATACTGCGTTCTAAATGTTCACCACGTTATGAACTTTTTGCCATCTTGTAGATTTTTCCCCCCTCTTTTTTCTTGTTTGCTTTACCTACTTCGGCCAGATAGACCACCGACGACCCACTTGGTGTGTGTGTGTGTGTGTGTGTGTGTGTGTGTGTGTGTGTTGTGTTGTGTGTGTGTGTGTGTGTGTGTGTGTGTGTGTGTGTGTGTGTGTGTGTGTGTGTGTGTGACTGACTTACGATGAAAGCATAAGCCATTAAATATCTGCTTCACCACTCCCGACTATAAAATGAAATAAGGTGGAAGCGTTTTATTGTTAATTGCATGTATAGGCTCTTAAGCAACACTTCTTATTTTTCTTCTTCTTCTTCTTCTTCTTCTTCTTCTTCTTCTTCTTCTTCTTCTCCCCCCTGCCCCTCTCTGTCTGTCTGTCTGTCTGTCTGTCTGTCTGTCTGTCTCTCTGAATGTATGTTTGTGTGTGTGTGTGTGTGTGTGTGTGTGTGTGTGTGTGTGTGTGTGTGTGTGTGTGTGTGTGTGTTTGTTCGCGCGCGCTACCAGTCAATTAGGAGAGGGGCGGCAGATTGCGCTGTGTTGTAGATATATATGAACTTAATCAATACAGAGATGATTCTTCTCGCTTTCATAAATTGCCTTTTCTTTCTTTCGTTCTTTTTCCCCCGCATTTTCTCTTTCTTTCTCTCTCCATCCCTCTAATATTTATTTTTTTTCTTGCATTTTTCCTTTTTTTTTCTTTCTTTCTTTCTCTCCTCCCCCCCCTCTTCTTTTCTTTTCTTTCTTTCTCTTTTTCTTTCTTTCATTCTGTCTAGTCTGTCTCTGTAACGTACAAACTCTTCTTTTTCTATCGTTTCTGCTTTTATTCTTGGGAAAGGGGGATCTCTCTCTCTCTCTCTCTCTCTCTCTCTCTCTCTCTCTCTCTCTCTCTCTCTCTCTGGGGCTATTGGGGGGGGGGGGGGGGGGGGGGGGGGGGGGGGGGGGGGGGGGGGGGGGGGGGGGGGGGGGGGGAGGGGAGGGGGGGGGCGGCGTGGTGGTTAAGAGTGCTGCGCTCGTAAGCTGCTGACCCGAGTTCGAATCTCGTTCAAGAGAATTTTTCCTCCGGAGTTAACACCAGTTCCCACTCCACTCTCCACCTCCCCGGGCCCACCTCTTCCACCCCCAAAAGTCTTTCGGATAAGACTATATTGCGTACCCGTTAAAACCCGTTCCGCTTTTCGGAAGAGTAGGCAATTGTGTGCCAGGAACGGATGACAAAATTTACAAAACTGCATACACACGGGGACTGGATGTAGAAAAGCACATGAGAGTGTGTATTCATAAGAATATATTTTTTTAATCTCTCTCCTCCTCCTCCTCCTCCTCCTTCTTCTTCTTCTTCTTCTTCTTCTTCTTCTTCTTCTTCTTCTTCTTCTTCTTTTTCCCCACCCCTTTCTCCTCAAGCTGACTTAACGTGTGTCTGCCAGTGTGTCTGTTATTCATTCGTCTTTGTTTTTCCATCTCTCTTCATGTTTTCTTCTTTTCTATATCGTAACCTTTTACAAGAAATCGACTCAATTTGTCCAACACTCAGAATCCCTAAGATTGTCGACGTTTGGTGTTTTAAAAAAGATCTACGAATTGTTTGTAGTAATGATGGTTTTAATAACTTCAGTTGCAGTGTTTGTCGCAATTTTCACATCTAAGACATTTTCCCGCGGATATGTGGACCAAATAGGTTGTATCTTGTATTGCAGCACTGTGAAGAAAAAAATAATAAAGGCTGCTTTAAATTAGAGCATGCTTTCGCTCCTGTGGGAAATGTAAAATATTTTTTATGGACACTACTTTTTAACGCTTTTCAATCAGACACGTCACCAAACATACACAACCATGATCATCATACTAAACAGGACAAGTTAGTCGTATATAATCTCTCTCTCTCTCTCTCTCTCTCTCTCTCTCTCTCTCTCTCTCTCTCTCTCTCTCTCTCTCTCTCTGTATATATATATATATATATATATATATATATATATATATATATATATATATATATATATATATATCTGGATATAATTATGTTTAAAAAAACCTGACGGATGTTTCTACGCTACAAGCAATTAAGACAGAAATAGAATATTAAAAAACAAAACAAAAAATAGAAAAGGAAATCAAGCAAACTCTTTCGGAGAAATGGCGGTATGAAGAGAACGAATAAAAAAAAAAACATACAAGGAAAACTTTGGACAGAGAGGTAGATAGACACACTGACTGACACAGAGACAGAATTAAACAGGCAGGCAGGAACGCAGGTGCGGCACACAGACTAACAGACACGCAGACAGATAGACATACTATGAATACCAACCATGTTGATTACTTTGCTAATAGACTGGGGTTGTTTTGAGGGGTTGTTTTTCTTCTTTTTTTCTTTAAGTGTTTTTCTTTCACTTGGTGTAGCATACTTACGGTTTCTGTCTTAACTGTAATATAGTATGTATGTATGTCCACCCATGCAATTTGTGCCATATTTTGTTCCAGATTGATCTTTTGTCACCTATTCAGACTGGCAAAGTGATCGGCCTTGGTAACGCACGGTTGCTTCGCAATGTTCTTTGTCTTTCGGATAATTTTTCCTCTTTTGTTTTCGTTCCTTTTTTTTTTTTTTGGTTAGTTTTGATCACCTAGGTTGCTCCTTTTTTCATATTCGTTTTATTTTTTTTAGCTGTGTTGAAGTATTTCTTCTTCTTCTTTTCCTTTTCTTTCTGATTTCTTAACTGTCAGCTCCACGATAGTTCCTGCGGTGGACCGGTTCATTATCTAACTACTACTATACCATTACCGCCGCTACAACTACAACAGCTGCTACTAACCACCACTACGAAGACCACCAGCAACAAGAAATAGATGCACATTATAAACTATCAGGCGGAAAAAAAAACCGTTCGCCCACGCAAAAATCTCACCATTGGTGAATCTCCGAGCTCTAGCTTAGGAACAAAACACACCCCCCCCCCCCCCTTCCCCCCCAAAAAAAAACACCTATTTTGCTGTTGTTTTTAAACATCAGTTTGTATGTAAAGCATGCTCCTTTCTGAATAAACATCTACAACAACAACAACATATCACCTTCTTCACGATAATACCAATACCGACACCCCACACATCAACAGGCTATAGGATCTGACAAGTGAACGGCTGGGCGAAATATAATCGTTGGCACACTGCATCCATAGCGTATCGATTTAGCTCCGAAGATGTCGTCAGTATTTATGGGCGAGTGGTGAACGCGCGGAAAGCTACATTTCCTCTGACGTCTTGGCATATGCCTGCAAATAGTCCACGGGTGGGCGATGCCCTGTATTAAGAAATGTGTGTGATCTTTGTTATTATAAAAGCTCGCGCGCGGCGCACGCACACAGGTGGTTGCACAAATACCTATGCACGCATGATTATGAGACAAGATTTCAAGGTTTAATTCGCCTTTGACTCCTTTTTGGGGCATGGAGGATTTCAGTAAACAAAATCAACTGTAACATATATAATTGCGCGTGCGCGCACGCACGCACGCACACACCACACACATACACACACACACACACACACACACACACACACACACACACACACACACACGATAACATATTTTAGACCAGATTTACAATTACAAAGAGAGAGAGAGAGAGAGAGAGAGAGAGGAGAGAGAGGAGAGGAGAGAGAGAGAGAGAGAGAGAGAGAGAGAAGAAGACAGACAGACAGACAGACAGACAGACAGACAGACAGACAGACAGAACAGACAGACAGACAGACAGACAGACAGACAGACAGACAGACAGACAGACAGACAGAGTGAGTATTGACTGCACTGTTGCTCTGTTCTATCATTGTGACTGTGAACACAGAACATCGTTTGCTCAGCTGCTTGCGCCTGTAGATTAAAAGTTCCGTCTATCTATCTGTGAGCCTGTCTGTCACAGCAGGTCTCTTACTGTCGTTTGTGTGTGTGTGTGTCTGTGTGTGTGTCTGTGTTCTGTTTTTTAATTTAGAAGAGGAGAGAGGTGGAGAAAGCTTTTATTCGTGTTTATATATATATATATATATATATATATATATATATATATATATATATATATATATATATATATATATATATATGTATATATATATGTATATATATGTATATATATATATTATATATCATAGTTTTTCAAAATATTTATTATCAATTTGTTCGTTGTTGGCTGTTTTGTCCTCCCCCTTCCCTCCCCCCCCCCCCCCCCCCCCGCCCCCGCCCTTGATTAGTTTTTTCTTTTTGTTGTGTGCGCATGTGTGTTCTGTCTTTCTTTCTCTTTGTTTTATGGGTTTTTTTATTCTCTCTTTTTCCATTGTCTTTCTCCTTTAAATTTTTTTTTATTCATCTCTTCTCTCTCTCTCTCTCTCTCTTCTCTCTCTCTCTCTCTCTCTCTCTCTCTCTCTCTCTCGTACGAATTTTGTTTTAGATCTTCAAGAAATCATTTTGTAACTGGCAGTGTTGCGATAGGTTTGTGTACTTTCCCCCTCTGCTAATATTTGTTATTCTTCTTTCTTTTTTTTTTCTTTCTTTCTTTCTGTCTATCTGTCTGTCTGTCTGTCTGTCTGTCTGTCTGTCTGTCTTTTCTTTATTTCTTTTCC
>CM060327.1:38854965-38857892 GCA_030674155.1 Stramonita haemastoma | reverse complement strand
CCCCCTAAAAACACGAAAAATGAAAGAAAATACAAAGGTTGTTTTTGTTCAATGACAATAATTATAATAAAAGGCAACCTGAACAACAGTCTGTGCTTTGTGCCTTTGTTTTGCTTTCTTTGTTTCTGCTTTGCTTTGCTTCTTGTATAAAACCGACGTCTTCTTTTTCGATGAATTATTTTTTCTTATTCATTACACACACACACACACACATGCACGCACGCACACACACACCCACACCCACACCCACACACCCACACCCTCTCTCTCTCTCTCACACACACACACACCACATACACACACGCTCTCTCTCTCTCTCTCCTCTCTCTCCTCTCCTCTCTCTCTCTCTCTCTCTCTCTCTCTCTCTCTCTCTCTCTCTCCCCCCTCCCGGCCCTCTCTCTCTTTCTCCCCCCCCTCTCTCTCCCTCTCTCACCCCCCCCCCCCTCTCTCTCTCTCTCTCCGTCCTAAGTTTCCCCTTAGTTGCTTTTCCTTCGCCACCCCCCCCCCCCCCCCTCGTGTTTCTATTCTTTTTTTTTTATTTCTTTTTTTCAGTTCAGTCTGTTTCCCCCCCCCCCCTCCTACCGCCTCCTTACTTCCTTACAGATCAGACGGACTAAAGACTATAAGAGCTTAGTCCTAGGTAATCAAAAGCGCCTTAAAAGAAAAATACCCAACTTTTTGTTATCATTTAATTTTTTATGATCATTTTTTTTGTTCTTTTACTGGTCCCTTTATTGCTGACGTTTCATGGGCTATTCCTCAGCATTTAGGGTCAGGGCATTTTGGACGAAGACATAAAAAAATAATATATATAACAGAGAGAGAGAGAGAGAGAGAGAGAGAGAGAGAGAGAGAGAGAGAGAGAGAGAGAGAGAGAAAGAATGTACACACCTCAAATGTGCAGTTCCTTTCGCGAAAGGAAAAAAAAGAGACATAACTGAAAAAGGTGTTTCTGTTTTCAGTTTTGCTTTTTTTCCCTTGTTAGATATATAAGCACGCATATAAAGGCGCACAGGCATGCGAGTGTTTATTAGCTTCTGTTTATGCTTACATACACTCTTGGTACTCAAGCGCGTGTGTGTGTGTCTGCGCGCACGTGCGTGCAAACACACACACACATGTCGCTTGAGCGCATGCACACACACACACACACACACACACACACACACAACACACACACACACACACACACACACACACACACACACACCACACACACGCACGCACACACACACACACACATACACACAGTGCGCTGCTTTAACCCAAAAAATGGATTTTTTAAAAAATCCACCAACAGCGATGTTTAGGTGAAACGGTAGCAATAATTGAAGATTAAAGTCAAAACAAAATATTGAAAATCAAACAAAATCAGAAAACAAAGCAAAATAAGCAAAACAGAAAAAAAATGTATGGAAGAAGAAAACAATGCTCTAATCCATATAAATCTTAAGTGTAATGCATACTTTACGCTAAATATTTTTTCTTTATTAAAGATTATAACACATATTTCTATTCATTTTGTCGACGTTTGCAGACAAAATGCAATCCTTCGTCCAAAATGATCTACCAAATGTTTGAAAAAATGCTTACATATACATAAATCTGCGAAGACGCGAAATTTCTGGTAAAACTTTTGGTTTGAAATAATGAAGGTGGGCATAATGAAATAGTATATATATATAATTATACATATATATAATATACGACAAATAGTGAAGAAAAATAGGTTTTTAACAAAATAAAAATTGCACAGACTTCCTAACATTTTCTTTACTAATTTATTATTTTCTTTCGTTTTAAAAAATCATTCTCCCCCCCCCCCTCTGTCTGTCTGTCTGTCTGTCCATCCGTCGGTCCGTCTGTCTGTCTCTCCCGTCTCTGAGCTTTCTTAATTTCTTTTTTTTTGCTTTGTTTAACACCTTCATCATGAATCATTTCTACAACAAAATGACCTAAAAAGTAAGCCTTTAATAAAAGAAAAGAAGTAAATACAGAACAAAATAAAAACACATATTTTTGCGAAAAGGACAAATTATCCTTTAGATGTAAAGAAAACCTGAATCTTAATCACAGAGAATGAACGGCTGTGTATGCTATAAACTTGATATGATAAACTGGGCCTGTGTGGAATGAAATCTTCACACATTTTCTTTTGATACGGTTAGGCCCAATTACAATCTGACGATTTTTGATTGGAAATGTTTACTGCATTCCATCTCCCCTTTAAAAAGGAAAAATCATGAACACCACCATTACTATCCCTTTTGAAGATTGAAATTGAGAAGAAAGAGAAAGATAGACAGACAGACAGACATACAGAGCTACCCATCGCTGATGTATTTTCCACTACCCTTTAATCCCCATCCCTCCAACAAGACAGAAAAGAAAAAAGAGAGAAAAACTTGTGAATTTTCTGTTTGCTATGTTTCTTCTCTTTTTTATGTATCACATGTATACAAAAATTCTGAACCAGCAAAGAGTGTCTCTGTGTATAATAATATCGTCTTGGAAGTAAAGTGCCTCTGCTTAAAAGCGACAGGTCTGTAGTTTTATGTTTATTGGTTGTTACTTTCAGAAGATATCAGCAGAAAGTGAACATGTTTTAAGATTGAAAACACCCATGCACGCATGCATACGCACATGCTTGCATACGCACACGCTTGCACACAGACACACGCAAGCAATATACTAAAGTTAAACATGCCCGCGCAAGAAAAATCTGAGAACGGAAAATAACACGCAAACCAAAATGGCAGTCTGGAATTTTTATTTTCTGGATTGCAACCTCTCTCTCTCTCTCTCTCTCTCTCTCTCTCTCTCTCTCTCTCTCTCTCTCTCTCTCTCTCTCTCTCTCTCTCTCTCTCTCTCTCTCTCCTTCTCTCTTCTCTCACACACACACAATCTTCGTCTGTCTGTCTGTCTGT
>CM060327.1:38847465-38849965 GCA_030674155.1 Stramonita haemastoma | reverse complement strand
TCTCTCTCTCTCTCTCTCTCTCTCTCTCTCTCTCTCTCTCTCTTCTGACCCAACCAGTAATGAATCGAAACACACAGAAGCAAGAAAATGAATTTCCCAGATTTGTTGCCTTACATGAGGCAGTTCAAATTAACAAAAGCGGGTTGCATCACTGCTGGGATACTTACCGTTGGGTTGACCAACAGTTGCAATCAGACAGACAACTCAAATTTGAGTTTTGATGTGTGAAAAGTGTAACCCACTATCATTGCAAAACAATTACACTTACAAACAGGATTTTTTTAAAAAAATGTGTCAATACTTCTTGTGGCTACACACCATTCCCAGATATCTACATAAATACTCTGAAGTTCATCAGCCCCATAGGACAAGCTGTATGAAGATTAATGTAAAACTGTGCAACCATTTATCATCTCTCGTTAATTCAAGTAATGTTGTCATCAGGTTAACTGTTGTACAAGCACAGCGTTGAGGGAAGGTTATCACTGAGATTGCATACTCGTGGGGCTGATTAACAGCGGTCAGATTAATTATCTCTGCGAACCCGATGTCGTTAGACAACGCTAGTCAGTTCGTACAATCGCTCTTGTACATGTATAGTTCTATGCCTGCCTTTCCTAGAACCAGCCACAACACAGAAGTACACACAGACACACACACAGACACAGACACAGACACAAGAGAGAGAGAGAGAGAGGAGAGAGAGAGAGAGAGAGAGGAGAGAGAGAGAGAGAGAGAGAGGAGAGGAATATGACTATTCAGATTGCATGGATGTCAAACACACCTAATAAAAAAAAAAAAGTTTATTTAACAAAAACAGTCATGCACAATGCCTTTCTTACTTTAAAACAATACTATCAATTCAAACAACTACAACGACACATCCAGATAAAACACGTGCAAAAAAAAACCCCCAAAAAACAAAAACAGAGAGAGGGAGCATTTGCATTAACTGAGAATGACAGACTGCAGTATGACAGTATTTGTCAAATGAAACAGTGGCGTAAAACAACGGAGTGATTTGACTTAACCCACAACAACACACACACACACACACCACACACACACACACACACACACACACACACACACACACACACACACCAAATCTGGACTTACTCTGCATAGCTGAGCTGATAGCCGTAATATCGTTCCATGTATCCAGTATCCAAAAAACATTTTGAACAAACGATCGAAAGTTCCGCTGGTAGATATCATTCAACACCGATATGATAACAATACTTTTTTTTCACTCAGACACACAAGAACGGTGCCAAGATGATTAAAATCACAACCAAAACGCCCCACAAAAACACAAAACCTACTCATTAACGAAAAACTGTCCACTATACACCACACTGCTTCGCGAATCAGACGACATTTTAAATGGAATATTCTTTACCAAAAGTCTAACCACAAAAATGTCGTCTGGTTTTGGTGAAACAACCAATCGCATGCTTAGAAGAATAATTAGGTCTTGTTCTCTGAAACAAAACTGGCTGCTAGAAAGAAAATGCACGGTCTTCGAGCACGTGCAGAACGAAATTTGCGAAGTTTTCGTGCTCTAGGCCAGCCTGTTCTGCGAATGTTGGTTGATATTATTTTTTTAGTTTTTAGAGGGCTGACAAGAAGAGCTATGAAAATGGCGTTTATCTATTTTTCTTTCAAAGATATTATTATATCAGAGAGAGGTTGCGGTTGTTTTTCCGTGCCCATGATCAATCCTATTGCGAAGGTTTTTTAAAAATTCTTCTTATTATTTTTTTTTTAATATAAGTTTTCAACAAAAGTGTAATTAACTTACCCCCCCCTCTCTCTCTCTCTCTCTCTCTCTCTCTCTCTCTCTCTCTCTCTCTCTCTCTCTCTCTCTCTCTCTCTCTCTCTCTCTCTCTCTCTCTCTCTCTCTCTCTCTCTCTCTCAGTGTAATGTGTGTGTACGTGCGTGCATCATGCGCGCGTGTACTTGCGTAAGTATGCACGTGATGTGTGTGTTTGTGCGTGCGTGTGTGGTGTGTGTGTGTGTGTGTGTGTGTGTGTGTGTGTGTGTGTGTGTGTGTGTGTGTGTGTGTGTGTGTGTGTGTGTGTGTGTGTGTGTGTGCGGGCGCGAGCGAGCGAGCGTGTATATGTATGTGTGTGTGATAGAGAGAGAAAGTGACAGAGAGATATCTGGGATCACAGGTGCAATTTAAACATTGCTGTTGGTAGGGATATTTTATTTCTTTCTTTCCTTTCTTTCTTTCTTTTTTTTTTTGGCTGTGGTCTATCTCATTCATGTATTCATTTTATCTATCAATTTTTGTTTTTGGTATTTTCCCCTTATCGTGACGACAAGTCGAGGTTTATCTCTTGTGTAATTTGTGATCATAGTTTTACTGACCGTTGTATATTTTGTGCACGTTAAAGATTCCCGTTACTTGGAGTTCACTTTGGAGGCCGTTCTCAATTCCTCCAGGACTCTAATTTTATACAGGCAGCAATACTAACATAGTATGCGAAGTGCC
>CM060327.1:38829965-38834965 GCA_030674155.1 Stramonita haemastoma | reverse complement strand
ACACGAACGAACCCAGCATGCGTCCTGTGACTTCAGAAGTATGGGCTCCGTCAGGTTCAGTTCAGCTTACCCATGACACACTGACTGGCAAATTCAGTACAGTGCCCCAGTGATTCCTCAAGGAGTAAAGGGAGAATTAAGTGGGAAAAAAGGACAGATGTTGGCTTACATTCATCATCGTCGTCGTCGAATGCTCAATCAGACAAATCGGCACTGTCTGTCATAGGAGCGAAAAATGTGTCGCGCTGCCGTTAAGCGCCTGACAAGTTAGGCCCAGCGCATCCGACTTCGGCGTGGGGTTACTTTCAGTCCACGGAGATATTTCACAGGGACTGGAATTTATTCCATATTAGTTTGCATCGTCAATTCTGTGGCTTGGGCGATGCTTCATCGATTGTGTGATTCCCCTGCGCTGGACAAAACTTGAGCGCATACTGTAGGGTATATTTTGTGTCCATGTCATCTATGCCATCAGCCATGATTGACCTATTCTTCTATCAGACATTTTGCATATGTAACGATTTGCCCACCATAAAGGTAACCGCATTCCGATTGTGGGAATAACGTCAAAACACAAACTAGAATCCATGCGTTTCTTTGTTGTGTGTTTTTTAATCCCATCTGTTCCTATCAGCATTGAATGGCCTATACCATTTCTTACAAAAGGTGGAGCAGGTTTTAAAGTGTGATTAAGATGCTCTGAGGACGGGATAGCTCAGTGGTCAGACATTCTGCTATCCCCAAGCCACTGTTAAGGAGCATTGAGCGTGGTTACCAAGTGGATGGGTGACTGTTGGCGCGCCTTGGCTTCAGTACAGTCTCCTAGTTCACCCAGCTGTAAATGGGTACCTGCCCTCTTAGGGTTAGGGAATGTAAAGAAGCGAGGGAGAGGAGATGGGCACCGCCCTCAATATGCTGGCCCTAGGAAGCTGAGGTCTCTGACCCTCGCTTCCCAACGAACACACAGGTTATGGGAATACCTTCACCTATTAAAAAAAACAACTTTTATAAGATGCTCTGCGCACATTAGTACACGGGACTTCTGTTTAAAATCTCATCCAAAGGACCTTCGAGGAGTGGAGTCAGTACTGATGTTAACTCCAGAGGTAAAATTCTGTCGAATTTGATGGTGGTTCGAACACGCCCCGTTAGTGTGCGTGCCCGACACCCAAACCACAAGGCCATCCCGCCCCTCTCTCTGTAAATACGTATGAAACTGCATCCGTATCAACCCAAGCATACAAGTGTGATATATATATATATATATATATATATATATATATATATATATATATATATATATATATATATATATATATGGGACTCGCTATTCTCTTCTTGCCTCCTCCCCCCCTCCCTCCGCTTCTATCCTTCCACCCCCCCCCCCCTCTCTCTCTCTCTCTCTCTCTCTTTCTCTCTCTCTCTCTGTTTCCCCCGTTTCCCCCTTGCACGAGATCCTCCGATCTGATTCAGTTTAAAAACACATCTGCGCTCCCCCCACACTATAGTTAGCTGGGCTGGCCGAGGTCGCTACGATTTACTGAGAGAGAGAGAGAGAGAGAGAGAGAGAGAGAGAGAGAGAGAGAAGAGAGAGAGAGAGAGAGAGAGAGAAGAGAGAGAGAGGCAACAGCTGTGGACGTTCTTTTTGACACGAAAAGCTTCTCATAACTGCACACCAGCACCATAGAGATATTGACAAAACTGTCTGTCTCTCGCGCGAGCTTGAAACTCAATACTGAGTCCTAGAAATGTGATACCCCTATCAAATCAGGTCGACTGGCGACTTCTTTTTTCTTCTTTTTTCTTTTTCTTTCTTTTTTTTTTTTGGTTAAAGGTAGGCTCTTGTTTGGGATGAGGGTTTACGTTCAGTAAGTATCCAGTGGTAGGGCGGAATCGCTTAGTAGGTTGATTGTTCCCCTTGTGCGAACGCACGCCTGATATGTCGTTAAGTGGTTACTGTCGTAAAGTGGACAGGCTTTTTTTTACATATATAAATAAAATATAACAAAATAAAACCCTATAATTATATACAATAATACATTATATATATAATATAATATATAATATAATATATAAATATCAGGCAGATTTCTCTGCGTGAAATCGGGCTGTTTACTGGGGAGAGCATGTCACCATAAAAAAGCGTCATCCATTATTTTTTTTTCTTTTCCTGTCTGCAACTGTATTTGTTTCCCCTATCAGAGGGCTTTTTTCCTGCACAATTTTCCGAGGGACAGATCTCTTGTTGTCGTGGGCTCCTTTACGTGCGCTAAATAATGATGTAAACACACGGACCTTGGTTTATCGTCTCATCCGAAAGTTTACCCCAGACCACCACTCATGGTCCATGATTGGATGTGGGGGAAGAGTTCTGGGTCCAAACGGGGTTCGAACCACCCACACTTCCAACCCAGACTTTTCCTTTCTAGGCAGGCTCGTTACCTTGCACCACCGATCCACTCTTTTAAGGCTTTAAAAAGCTTAAGGTAGATAAGAACTCCTCTCTGGGTCTGGAAGCTTCCTGCAAAAAACCCAAACGAACAACCTTCTCCTTTCCTTCATCAGGTAGGAACACAGACTGCAAATACGAAACAAAGGATTCCAAATGTGACCAATCCTGTCGTCTTTGTCGAATGTCCTATCGGGCGAAAAAAGACAAAATTTTTTTTCTTGGGAAAGTTAGGGAGTACTCGTTTTTTTTTCGCAGTCTCGATTGAGTTTTTATTTATGTAATATCTGTTTATTGCCATTATTATGGGGTCGTATTTCATGTGTGTTGATAGAAAACGATGTACAAGCAATTCAAACATGTTTTCGAGTTTGTTTTTGACCAGGTCCCACTGCTGAATGTCTTAATCCAGTTAGTGATTTGTAGTCTTTTTGGCTGCGATAAATCTTTAACATCGAATAAGCTAATAAGCATTTGTGCTTTACAATTATCTAAAATCAAAACAATACTGCAAGCACGTCCAAGAGAAGAAAAGCACAAAGAAGTAGTGAGACATACATCAGCAAATGTACATCTGCTATAACTCACAAACCGACAAAGGCAAACAGATGAGACTTACGTAGACAGAATAGATAGATAGATCCATTAACGACACCACACATCCAGAACAGGTTACTTAACATGGAAATACTTTTGGTAAGGAGTAGGCCAACGAGGCTGATGGTGTGGATGGTTGCAATGCCAGCATGCACCTGCTAGAGAAAGGATGGGCTCCGCCAGGTTCAACATTACCTGGACACATTGTCTGAAACATTCACTGCAGAGCAGTGCCCAAAGGACTCCTCAAGGAGTCTAGGGAGAAGTCAGGTTGACAGTGTGTGTGTTGTGGGGTGTGTGTGTGTGTGTGTGTGTGTGTTGTGTGTGTGTGTGTGTGTGTGTGTGTGTGTGTGTGTTTTACGTAGATACAAAAAAAAACAACAAAAACAAACAACACCAAATTCTGTGTCATATATATATACATCACATATATATATACATATATATATATATATATATATATATATATATATATATATATATATATATATATACATATCTGCGTGTGTGCACGCACGCGCACTTATGCGTGCATGTGCATGTCTGCGTGCACTTGCGCGTGTTGGCCCAACTGTTTCCACCGTCTGTAATGTTGGAGTACGCACAGTACTGATACTGAGATAAAAACAGCAGGCGAGACCTAACATGGCAAACATTATTCCATCTGACATCAGCTTATTATTTGATCAGTAGGCCATTCAAAGCCGAGTACAGTATGTGTGTCAGGTGTACAAATGGGAAAAGAATCAATCTGATCCTGAATTTGCATGGCTATTGGCTCTGAAGATTAAAAGGTAAGGTAAAGGTAAAGGTGTCCCATAACCTGTGTGGTCGTAGGGGAGCGAGGCGTCAGAGACCTCAGCTTCTCTAGAGGCCAGCATGTTGAGGGTGGCGCCCATCTCCTGTTCCTCGCTGCTTTACCTTCCCTGACCCTAAAAGAGGCCAGTGTACCCATTGACAGCTGGGTGAACTGGGGGAACTGTACTGTAGCCAAGGCGCACAAACGGTTACCCATCCAATTGGCAACTACGCTGGATGCTGCTTAACTTGACTGGGGGACCGCTGAGCGGTCCCGTCCCCATAAGATTACATTTTATTCATTTCTTTTTATTTCGTTTTATCTTATCTTCTTTTATTCTTTTATTTCGAGGAAAATGGAATAAACACCCATGTACTTTTTCTGCTTACATCCATTCTCCGTGTGTATGTGGTTTTGTCAGTTTTGTCATTCATTCCCACCGGCACACAAGGGCCTGCTCTTTCGAAAATGGGTACACATTTTAACGCGTGCCCAAGATGTTCTGCGTGTGTTCGCACACGGGACCTCGGTTTATGATCTCATCCGAAGGACTTTTGGGGGAGTGGAGTCAGCACTGGTGTTAACTCCAGGGCAAAAATTACTCCTTGAGCATTTAACATTTTCAGAAAATATCTTTTTCGAGGTAATGAAAAAAGCACTCCTGTGATTTTATACATCAAGTCCTCGTTTGTATTTAGTTTTGTAAATTTTGTCATCCGTTCCCACCGCACACAATGGACAACTCTTTCGAAAAGCAGAACAGGCCGGGTTTAACATGGGCGCAAGATGTTCTGCGTGCGTTTGCACACACATGACCTTGGTTTAGAGTCTCATCCAGAGGATTTTTTAGGGGAAGTGGAGTCCGGCAATGGTGTTAACTTCAGAGAAACTATCTCCTTGACGTTTTAGAAGTCTGTGGGTGACGTTGTAGAACACACACGTCATCTGGCAGGTTGCATTCACCAAAAAGTACAAGTTTTAACCGTCCCCCCCCCCCCCCAGTTCTCACCCACCCACCCACCCACTTTCCGTCCCCTTATTTGTAAACCTTTGCAACGTGAAGTCCAGATTTTGAAAATGTCGTCAATTTGAATAACTAAAATGATTACAAGAAAAGAAACACATGATATTTATCACCATAAAACTGAAAAACGA
>CM060327.1:38809965-38822465 GCA_030674155.1 Stramonita haemastoma | reverse complement strand
GCACCCATCAGTCTCGGAGACTATGGTGTTGCGCTCTAGTCTTTAGAGCGCAAAGCCTGGCAAGTATGTATGGGCTGTAAGCTGTTACCCATGCAGCAGATCCCCACCCCCCCCTCTCCACAGCACTGGAATGACCCATTGGAAAGGCAATGACCGAAACGAATGGTTCCAGTACCGTCGCAGGAGCCACCAGAACGTTGCCATATACCTACAGCCCCGAGCCGCTCTGGGACTCCAAACTCCCCGATTTTTCCTCAGGGATGGTGTCTAAACACGACACCTGTGTGCATGCTGGTTTGTTATAACTTTGTCATCCACTCCTACCGGCACACGATGGCCTACTCTTCCGAAAGGTGGAACGGGGATTTTTAAACGTCCGCTGCGCAAGATGTTCTGCGTGCATTCACACACGGGGCCTCGGTTTTCGAGTCTCGTCCGAATGACTTTGACATTCAGTTCGATTTTTTCGTCAAACTAGGAAGAAAGGGCGAGGCTGGGTACGAACCCAGAAACTCACGGTTTACATATTGGCAGGCGAAACGTTCTTAACTATCCTGCCACCGTCCTTTCTGGTGTGTTGTGTGTGTATATACAGGGGTTCGCGCTAGGATTTTTTTAAAACCGGTACTGCGAGTTGCCATTTCAGAGATATCTTGACCAACTCCCCCAAAATCGGTCCCCAGAAAATAAAATCCGGTACATACCGTGAACAAAACGAAACTATTCAGTGAGGGGGTGGGAAAGGGGGGGGGGGGGGGTGTTTGTTCGGCAGCAAAACTAAATCTAAATTGAACGCACATCTCTCAGAGACTTTGACTGCCGTGCTGCTGCCACTCGCTTCTTGGGCACGAAGCCACGCAAGAAATAGGATTTTTTTTCTAGCGCCTGTGCCACTGTCTGTGTCAGTCTGTTGTTTTGCACGACATATTCATGTGACTTAGGCCTATTTTCTTCTTTCTTGTTTCTATGCTTAGCGCTCATCTAGATCTTTCGTTCAATTTAGATTTTGTTTTCGACTCTTCTCTCTCAAAGCAACACGCAAATTCATAGTCACAGACCCTCCCCTTTTCGCTTTTCGTTTAGAATAGGCCATCGTGTGCCGGTGGGAACAGATGACATTTACAAAACTGCATACACACGGGGCTGGATGTAAAAAAAAGCACAGGAGTGCTTAATCCATTATCCTCGATAAAAAAGATTAAAAGAATAAAGAATAAATCAATCTAGGCCCCATCTACTCATTGTGAATGGAAGTCACTGTCATGCCGAGAAGAGCGGGAACCTCTATTCTTTCACAGTAAAGCTTGCTGTTCTGTGCGCTAGGCTAATGAGGCTGGCGCCAAAGATGTTCGTCGGAAGGAGGTGGAAAGGGGTAGGTGCGGTAAGGACAGTACAGGCGCATGACAGACTGTCAGAAAATGTCACTTCAGACTTCTTTTTTTTTGAGACGGAAATGTAATCGGTCACAGGCAAACAGAATCGGTACGCGGTACCGGCATGCTTCGAAAATTTTCGGTATTCCCTGTTTACAATCGGTAAAATACCGGCAATTACCGGTTATCGCGAACCCTGATATATATATATATATATATATATAAAATATATATATATATATATATATATATATATATATATATATATATAAAATATATATATATATATGTCTCTCTATTTCCTTTTGTATCTGCCTCTCTGTATCTGTCTTTCTGTGTCTGTGTCTGTGTCTGTGTCTCTGTGTCTGTATCTGTCTGTATCTGTCTGCCTGTCTGTCTGTCTGTCCCTCTCTATTTTTCTCTGTCGCTCTCTCTCTATTCCTCTTTGTATCTGTCTTTCTATATATGTCTCTCTGTATCTGTCTCCCTGTCTCTGTGTCTGTATCTGTCTGTCTGTGCCCCCGTCTGTCTGTCTGTCTGTCTGTCTGTCTGTCTGTCTGTCTGTCTGTCTGTCTGTCTGTCTGTCTGTCTGTCTGTCTGTCTGTCTCTCTCTCTCTCTCTCTCTCTCTCCTCTCTCTCTCTCTCTCTCTCTCTCTCTCTCTCTCTCTCTCTCTCCCCTTTTGGAAGTCTTTTCGCTTCTCTTCCTTCACAGATTCCTCACGTCTAACATTCCCCCACTCACCGTGATTTTCTACAAACAATTCAGCAGCTGTCAGAGTTTGGTGTCTGAGGTTTTTTATATTATTATTATTATTATTATTATTATTATTATTATTATTATTATTATTATTATTATTATTATTATTATTATTATTATTATTATCATCATCATCATTATTATTATTATTATTATTATTTATTATTATTATTATTATTATTATTATTATTATTATTAATGATAAAATTGTCAACCTTGTATACAGCCTCAAAGGGCAGGAACGGTTAGCTGACGAAGTAAGCGCTTACCCTACTGACCCGTGCAGGCCTATTATTTATAGTATTGTAATTATCGATCTAAGCAGATGATCATGAAGAAGTGATGAGTAAGATATAATGTAGGTCATGTTTATTATCAATGTGCCGTCTGATGATCAAAGAGATAGAGTGGGGGTGGGGGGGTGGGGGGGGGGGTAGAAGAGAGGGTGTTGGATGGATGGATGGAGGTAGGGGAGGTTATTTTGTGATGCAGTTGTGATTGTTTGGATGCTGTTTAAAAAGGTTTACATTTTTTTGTGTTCTTCAAAACACACACAACACACACACACACACACACACACACAACACACACACACACACACACACACACACACACACACACACACGCACACACACACACACACACACACAACACAAGCGCGCGCGGGCACGCACGCACGTACACACACAGTTATAATTATACGTATACAGATATATAATATATATATATATATATATATATATATATATATATATATACATATATATACATACATACATACATACATACATACATACATACATACATACATACATACATACATACATACATACATACATACATACATACATACATACATACATACATACATACATAACACATACATACATACATACATGCATACATACATACATCATACAAAAGAGAGAGAGAGAGTTGGGGAGTGACATGGTCGTGTGGTATAGTGTGGTGGTGTTGTATATGTAGGCTATGCATAGTATTCGGATCAATCTTTCAAACTGAAAAGGAAAACTGCTATATAAGCAAAAATGGTTTACATTCTGAATAATCATGGTACCAGAAACACGAACACACCAGCAAGATGTCAGTCTGGATTTCTTCCCGACCTACCACGTTTAATTTTACTGTCGTTGCAAAAACTTACTATGATATACTTCACATCCAGTGGGTGTAAACAGATATATACAAAAGGTAAAGGTGTCCAATAACCTGATCTATATGGTCGTAGGGGAGCGAGACATCAGAGACCTCAGCTTCTCTAGGGGCCAGCATATTGAGGGTGGCGCCCTTCTCCTTTCCCTTGCTGTTTAACCTTCCCTGATCCTAAAGAGAGCAGATACCCATTACGCTGGGTGAACTGGGGGACTGTACTGAAGCCAAGGCGCGCAAACGGTCACCACGCTCGATGCTGCTTAACATTGGCCGGGGAAAACGAGTGGTCTGACCACTGAGCTTCTCATCCCCGTGAAGTTTGGGCTAGAACGTTTTCCCCCATCCATGAACCATGAGTGGTGGTCTGGGCGCTAGTCTTTCGGATGAGACGATAAACCGAGGTCCCGTGTGTTACATATAATTATTTAGCGCACGTAAAAGAACCCACGAAAACAAGAGGGTTGTCCCTGGCAAAATTCCCTAGAAAAAAAGCCACTCTGATAGGGAAACTAAATATGGTTGCAGACAGGAAAAAGAAAAAAAAAATGGATGGCGCTGCACTTGTGGCGACGCGCTCTCCCCGGGGAGAGCAGCCCGAATTTCACGCAGAGAAATCTGCTGTGACAGAAAGTGGATAAGTAAATAAATATTAATGATAAGTGTAGTGTACATGAAATATTTCATTTCTGACGGATGCTACAGCCGAACGGTTAAGACCGCTTCGACTTCAATCCATGTGTCATAAAGTCGTGGGTTCGAATCTCGGCGGATGTCTGGTGAATTAAGGATAGGGATTTTTACGATCTCCTACCAACTTCAAGTGCAAAGCTGCCAGTGCCTTAATTTCCTTCATGTATAAGCACACGAAGAAGATCAAATATGCACGTTAAAGATCCCGTTATTCACGTCAGCGTTTGATGGGTGACGGAAACATGAACATACCCAGCGTACACCCTAGAATCGGGACACCGCTATATTCAGGTGGGCAAAAACGGTGGCATACGCAAAAATCTCACCATTGGTGAACCTTGAAGCTCTAACCGAGGAACGAAAAAAATATTTCATTTCAAAACGACACACTCTTTGGAAACATGAAAGCAAAATCTTCAACTCAGACTTATAAATGGGACAAAATCTGACACACTTCTAAACGACATTCTTTCTCTTTAATATCTTCTTCCTTCCGCCCCCCCCCCCCCTCCCCATTTTTTCATTTTCAAGGAAAAGCAGAATTGCATTTTCATACTATTTTTTCAATACATCTTTCTTCATTCGACTTATCCTGAGTAATTCATATCGTAATTTTATTGATGGGTCTTTAATCAAGAGATGGGATAATTCATGAGCAAACTATGATATAGGTCACTTTAGTTATAGTTTTATGACAATAACGGTTGTGATAATGGTGGGGGAGGGGGGGAGAGGGGGGGGGGAGGAAGAAAGGGGGCGGTGGTGGGGAGGATGGGTAATATGAAACAGCTGTGATTGTTAATAGTGTTGATAATTTCGTTTTGTGTTGTGTTGTGTGTGTGTGTGTGTGTGTGTGTGTGTGTGTGTGTGTGTGTGTGTGTGTGTGTGTGTGTGTGTGTGTGTGTTGTCTGTGTGTGGATGAATTGTATGTGCTGGAACACGCACAATAGCACTGGTTATATAGATCTTGTCTCTTTATCTCTGTGTCTCTTTCTCTGTATGTATCTGTCTGTCTCTGACTGTATGTGTCTGTCTGTCTGCCTGTCTGCCTCTGTGTCTTTGTCCCTCTGTGTCTCTCTTTCTCTGTCCTTTCCCTCAATCTGTATGTCTCTCTGTCTCTCTGTCTGCCTATCTCTCCGTGTCTCTCTGTGCCTCTCTGTCTTTCTTTCTTTGTCGATCTTTCTCTGCGTCTCTGTCTCTCTTTCTCTGTTTTCTCTGTCTGTTTTCTCTGCCTGTTTCTCCGTGTCTGTTTTTCGGTCTCTGTCTCTCTTTGTCTATCTTTGTCTCTTCTCTCTATCTGTCTGTCTTCTTATAGATATATCTCTGTGTCTCTGTCTCTGTGTCTCTGTCTCTGTATTAAATTTTTTTCTGTTTTCTGTATCTCTCAGTCACTCTTTCTCTGTCCCTTCTCTCTATCTATTTGCCTATTGTTCTGTGTCTCTGTGTCTATCTCTCTGTCTGTCTCTCTTTCTGCGTCATATATGTGTGTGTATGTGTGTGTGCGTGTAGTGCGTGCGTGCGTGCGTGCGTGCGTGCACACGTGTGTGTGTTTGTATGTGTGTGTACAATATTGTTTCTATATCTCCTTTCTGTCTGTAGCTCTGTCTTCCTGTATCTCTTTCTAAGTCTATATGTGTGCTGTCTCCGTCTGTCTGTCTCTCTCCTTCTTACACATGCACACACATATTTATTTGTCTGTCTGTCTCTGTGTTAATCCCTCCCCCCCCCCCAACACACACACTTACACATACGTACGCACACACTCATACACGCAAGCACATTAGCACACATACATACACATCTCTCTCTCTCTCTCTCTCTCTCTCTCTCTCTCTCTCTCTCTCTCTCTCTCTCTCTCTCTCTCTCTCTCTCTCTCTCTCTCTCTCTCTCTCTCTCCTCTCTTCTCCCTCTCTCTTCTCCTTCTTCGTCTCTCCCCCCCCTTCTCGCCACTCCTCCCCTCCCCCTTATCTATCAATCCATCCATCCATCCATCTAATCACACCACCAGTAGCACACTAACAATTACAACAACCACACAAGGTCAGCCGTGAAATCGTAGAGCTGTTGCATTATTTGAGCGGAGAACGATAGACAGGGGGCCAGTCATATCAAGGCAGCAGACAGAATGTGGAGCATGCAGACAAGTCCTCCGCCTGACGTCACGCTGTATGTAGCTCACGTGACGCTGCATGTAGGTCGTGTGACGCTGGATGTAGGTTGCGTGATGCTAGATGTAGCTCACGTTTTTTTAAATTTTTTATCATTATTTATTTTTCATTTATTGTTTTATATCGAGGATAATGGAATAAGCATCACGTACTTTTTAAAATATTTTTTTTACATCCAGTCCCCATGTGTATACAGTTTTGTAAATCTTGTCATCTGTTCCCACCAGCTCACGTGATGCTGTATGTAGGTCACATGGGGTGCTACGGGTATGGCCTTGGCTGTAGCAGCAATCTGTCAAAAGTTGGAAAACACAAATTTTTTTTTTTTAATGATCGGAATAGTTTTGGTTTTGGGCTGGTTTAGGCATGTTTTGGGTAGGTTTGTGTGTGTGTGTGTGTTGTGTGTGTTGTGTTTGTGTGTGTGTTTGTATGTGTGTGTGTGTGTGCGTGTGTGTGTGTGTGCGCGCGCGTGCTTCGGCTAGACCTCTGAGGTAGACTAATATTGAGAAGTTTGCATTATGCAACCGTTTGTGCCCACCTTTAAGGTAGCTGCATTCCGACTTCAAGGAGGATATCTAGACATCACAGCAGCGTGAATGTGGTTTTGACTTTTTTATTTTTTTTAAAAATTATTATTTTTAAAGAATTGGGTTTTTTGTTATTAACGGAGCCCCCTGATTTTTTGTTATCCATTTTAATAGTAGTTGTATTTGGGCTTGTTTCTTCTGATGGTTTTGTTGTTGCTATTGCTGTTGTTGTTGCTTTTTTTTTTCTTTATGGGAGAATGTAGGGGGAGGTGAGGGGTTATTGTTCTTCCTTTGTCATTTCTTTCTTTCTTTCTTTCTTTCTTTCTTTCTTCTTTCTTTCTTTTCTTTCTTTCTTTCTTTCTTTCTTTTCTTTCTGCTTACATGTTTTTTCTTCTTTTTCTTTCTTTCTGCCTTACATGTTTTTTCCTTCATTTTTTCAACTTTCTTTCTTTCTCTTTCTTTTCTTTCTTTTGTTTTGTTTTCTTTTCCTTTCTATTCTTTCCACATCAAAGAGAGCAGAGGTTAGAAATGTTAGAAACACGTTGATTATAGCTGCTCTTTCTCACAGTGAACAGGGGAGGGGGGAAAAGTCACATCAATAGATTGATTAATTGATGTAACAATTGATGATTGATGCGCTGTCAGGTTTATTTGATTAGTTTTGCTGTTGCGCTGGTATGTAAGGCGAACTGTGTGTGTGTGTGTGTGTGTGTGTGTGCGTGTGTGTTAGTGTGTATGTGTGTTGTGTGAGTGGTGTGTGTGTGATGTGTTTGTAGTGTGTATGAGTGTGTAGTGTGTGTGTGTGTGTGTGTGTGTGGTATGTGTGTGTGTGTGAGAGAGTGTGTGTAGTGTGTGTGTGTAGTGTAGTTTGTATGTGTGTGAGTAGTGTGTGCGTGTGTGTGTGTGTAGTGTGTTTTGTAGTGTGTGTGTGTGTGTGTGTGTGTGTGTGTGTGTGTGTGTGTGTGTGTGTGTGTGTGTGTGTGTGTGTGTGTGTGTGTGTGTGTGTGTGTGAGTAGTATGAGTGTGTGAGTAGTAGTGTGTGTGTGTGTGTGTGTGTGTGTGTGTGTGTGTGTGTGTGTGTGTGTGTGTGTGTGTGTGTGTTTATTTTCTGATTTTGTGTTTTGTCTTCTTCTTCGTGTCTCTTTTCCATCGAGGAAAGAAAACAAAAGGAAAACTGGCTTCCCATTTTCCAATCACGCGTTTTTGTTTTCTGTTTTTGTTTCGTCTGTTTATTTTCTTTCTGCTTTTTTTCCCCAATGTATCGTGTAAAAGAACCTGTCTTTTCTGTTTGTGGGTTTACTTCGATATTCTCTCTCTCTCTCTCTCTCTCTCTCTCTCTCTCTCTCTCTCTCTCTCTCTCTCTCTCTCTCTCTCTCTCTCTCTCTCTCTCTCTCTCTCTCTCTCTCTCTCTCTCTCTCTCTCTCCCTCTCCCCTCCCCCCTCTCTCTATCCTCCCCCCCTCTCTCTCTCTCCTTCCCCCTCCCTCTCTCTCTCTTTCCGTTTCCTTAGTCATTCTTCTGTTTCTTTGTTTCTTCGCATGCCTTGTGCATGTTTGCCCACCCACCTCCCTCCCCCACGCTAAATCTCTTTGAACTGTTTCCGTTATTCTCCAGACTGTCACACCATGGAAAAACCATCCATCATTCCTCGTGGCATCAAAATGTTGATGATGCATCAACCGTGAACTACTTCCGTGTAGGGTTTTGGAAGCTCGAAGCTGTTGAATCTGGTATCAAATCGCCTTGGAGATACAGTACACTTGTCCTCTGCTATCGGATGAGGGATGTTTGATTGTTTTATAAAAAGAAAAGCAGCGGAAGGAAGTGTGTGTGTGTGTGTGTGTGTGTGTGTGTGTGTGTGTGTGTGTGTGTGTTGTGCGTGCTTGCGTGTACACATACACACACACGCGCACACACACACATGCACAAACACACACACGCACACACACCCCAACACACACGCACACACACGCACACACACACACACACACACACACACACACCACACACACCACCACACACACACACACCACACAACAACACACACCACACACCCACACCACACACCACACACCACACACACCACACCAACCACACACACAACACACACACACACACACACACAACACCACACCACAACACACACACACACAACGCACAAACACACACACACACACACGCACACACACACCACACACACACACATACAGCACCCCTCACTACCCTACCCCCACCCCGTCCTCCCACACACACCTTTGTTCTATAAATACAAACACAGCAATAGCACTACCGAAGTCTATCTGAAAAGCCATCAATCACTTACTGATCGCCGCATCAAATCAATTCCTATATTGATTGTGATTTTTTTCCAGGATGTGAACAGGTTTAACATGGTATAAACATCAATAGTAGTCTTTCTTGCTGGGTAAGGAAGAAGACTAAAAGAAAGAAAAAAAAGAAAGAAAGAGGAAAGAAAAAAGAAAGGACAAGGTATGAACGAAGAGAGAAGAGAGAGAGAGGAGAGGAGGAGAAGAGAGAAAGAGAGAGAGAGGAGAGAGAGAGACGAGAGACAGAGAGAGAAAGAGGAGAGAGAGAGAGAGGAGAGAGAGAGAGAGAGAGACGACAGACAGACAGACAGACGAACAGACAGACAGAGCGAGAGAGAGAGACAGAAGAGGAGAGAGGAGACAGAGGAGAGAGAGAGACAAGAAGGAGAGAGAGAGAGAGAGGAGAGAGAGAGAGAGAGCAGACAGACAGACAGCAGACAGATAGACAGAGAAGAAGAGAGAGACGGAGGAGAGACACGAAGGAGCAGAAGAGACAGAGAGAGAGAAGACAGAGAGAGGAGAGAGAGAGAGAGAGAGAGAGAGAGAGAGAGAGTGAGAGCGGAGAGAGGAGAGAGAGAGAGAGAGAGAGATGTACTGACAGACAGATCAAATCAAATCAAATTCTTTTATTTCGAGGATAATGAATAAGCACTCATGTGCTTTTATAACAGACACACAGACACAGACACACGCAGACAAACACACACAGAGACAAACACACACACACACACACAAACTACACAACACACAACAGACACACACACACATACACTTTAGAAACAACCAGCAATCACACCCACACACACACACCACCATCCACTTCCCCCTACACAGACATCTTTCCCCCTGACACACACCCACATACCCACACCTACCTGCACACCAACCATCCCGCCACACACCTACCCCAACCACACACCCACCATCCACCCCCCTACACACACCTACCGACCCCCCCCCCCACGCACACACCTCCCGCACCTAACACACATACCTACCCAAACACCCACTATCCCTACTACCCATTATCCAGCTGGTCACCCACTAACCAACCCCGCATCCACCCCCGGTGCAACCAACCATCAGCTTTCCCCCCTCCCCCCACACCCACACACCCCACCCCACACCCACCACAACCACACCACCCACCACCCACCACCACCACCACCACCACCATCCCCATTACCACCACCACCACCACCACCACACCATCCACCACCACCAACCCACCACCTACCTACCACCACCTAACCAACCACCATCACCACCACCCACTACCATACTCACCACCTTACCCCACCACCCACTCACACCACTCAACCAACTCACCAGCCACCCACCTCACAAACCACCCCCACTACCACACCAACCACCACCTCACCATACCCACCACATCCCACCCCCCCCACCACCCCACCACCTACACCACCCCACCTCCACATCCCCACCATACCAACCACCACCACACCACCCACAATCCACTCTCAGCACACTACAGACTTCATCACCACCACAACATCCAACCACTCACCCCACCCTACCACCCACCCACCCACCACCACCACCACCACACCACCACCACCACCACCACCAACCACCACACCACCACCACCACCACCACCACCACCACCACCACCACCACCACCACCACCACCATCCACCATCACACCACCACTACCATACCACCACCACCACCACCACCCCACACGGATGTTTCCTAAAGCTACTTTCAGAGCAAACATGCTGTGCACTAGTATGCACTGGCAGTAGAAACAGACACGCTGTCACTCATCCCACTCACATGCCCCCCCCCCCCCCCCCCTTTACTACCCCCCACCTCCATCCCCCCATATGAAACTGACAACTGAGTCCGTTAGGTGATCTCCTCTTTACACCATCTCCCCATCTCCCCACCCTCACCCCTCACCTCACTTGACTTTCTGTCCTCTGCCACCACCCCCCACCAACCCCACCACCCCCTTTTTTCTGTCTCCCTCTACTCCCCCCTCCCCCTCCTCTCCCCCCTTCGTCACTGCTCTTCACCCTTGTCACACTTCCTCTACCATTCTCCTTTCCTCTTCCTATCCCCATTACATGGAGTCTGCTTCTAGAAGCAGAGTAGTCTCACTCACCCCCACGCCAAATAACAGCCAAAGACAAAAAACCCATCTGAAAAGATACTCCCCCCCCCCCCTCCTCGAAAACATAAGCAACTATTAAAAAAAGAAAACCCAAACACCACCACCAAACCCCCCCCCCCCACAAAAAATCCCAAACCCAAACCAACAAGAATAACAGCAACCCCCCCCCCCCCAAACCAACCAAACAAACACCACCACCCCCATCAAAACCAGAACACAGACTCAACAATTGCAAACAAACAAACAAAAACTGACCAATGAATGAACGATTTGTATCCAAAGACATTTTTTTAGTTTTAAAGAAAAAGCATAGATGTTTGCTTTCACTTGTATTGACAGACAGACAGACAGACAGAGAGAGAGAGGGGAGAGAGAGAGAGAGGAGAGAGAGAGAGAGAGAGAGAGAGAGAGAGAGAGAGAGAGAGAGAGAGAGAGAGAGAGAGAGACCCACCCATCCACACTCACACCCACATGTTCACACACACAAACATCTACACACACACGTGTACACACACCACGTTCATATCCTTTCCCCTAGCCCCCTCCTACCACCCCCTCCCACCCCCCCCCCCAACAACAAACGAATAAATGTACACACGTTTCGTAATCCCTCAACATCCCCCCCCCAAATTCTCCCCCTTCAATCCCCCACAGAAACCATAAAAACAAAACAAAAACAAAAGAACTCATCTATTACCCCCCCCCCCCCCCAAGAAAAACACACAAAAAAATGAATCCCTCAAAAAAACACCCCCACCCCCCAAATCAACTTTAAAAAAACTTTTCAAAAACAGGGACTGGAGGAAGAACAAGACAGAAAAAGAGGAGGAAAGGAGAGAAAGGAAGAGGAAGGAGGAGAAGAATTGGGGGGGGGGGGGGGGGTAGACGGGTGATGTGTGTGTGTGTGTGTGAGTGGGGGGGTGGGGGGGTAAGGGGGATGGGACCCTCCCCCCCAACTGGGCAATACTAACACAGAAATCCACTTTGCCCGTCGCGCCTGAGGCCCATTAGCCGGCACAATTGGTTGTCATTAGCGCCAAATGAGGGCCGCTCTCTACCATTCGCTCTCTCGGGGCCAGCACACGTTCTCTCTGCTATCCCTCCTTCTTCCCTCCACCCTTACCCTGTCCTGCCCTGCCTTGCCCTGCCCTGCCTTGCCCTGTCCTGCTCTGTCCGGCTACTAGTATAGAGTCCTGCCTAGTATAGTCTCTCTGCCTTGCCTCTGACACATAGTATGATGCACAAACAGGCATGCATGTTTATACGCACGCACGTAGACAGATAAGACAGACACTCATGCATGCATGCACACACACACACACACACACACACACACACACACACAC
>CM060327.1:38789965-38799965 GCA_030674155.1 Stramonita haemastoma | reverse complement strand
CAATGCTGTGAAAAATTGCCGCCAAACACAGGCAGGCAGGCAGGGAGATGTTGATGAACTATCGGTGATCTGAGGGAGTTGGTGACATTTGGAGTAAAAAGTCACCGAGAAGGCATAATGTCATCGCAAAAAAGCAGGACTTCTGGGATTTGTCCCCCTTTTTACTTCTGATTTTGCCTTTTTATGTGTGCCTTTTATGAATATTTTGCTGTCCTGTTCTGTTGTTTTTGTTGTTGTGTTTGTTTGCTTTTGAGTTGTTTGTTGCCTTTGGTTTGCTTGATTATTGTTTTTAAAAAAAACTTTTAAAAGATCTCTATCTCTATTACAGAATGAGAGACAAACATTGACCTAGTTCGACAAAGACAGAAGGAGGAGGAGGAGGAGGAGGAGAGAGAGGTTTTCCCTCATCTTTCTTGTTTTTTCCACTTCATTTCTTTCTTTTCTTTATTGCAGACTGTTTTCTTATCCTCTACCAGAAAACATTTTAACTTCTTGAGAGAAAACAGCATTTTGCTATGATATGAGTTAACATTTTATAGTTATCCTAAACAGGATTGCTTTTTAGGATTTAGGTGTTATATATATTTTTTTTATCTCATGTGGCATTCATGTGGTTTTCTCGCACAACTGGGTACTTGTTCTGGGGTGACCCGTATGGTTGACCAGAGCATTGATACAAGGAAGGACAGTGGAGTTGGTTTTATACCCTGTATTAATCTGTATACAGCTGCACAGTTTTAATCAGAGATTTGAACTTTTACAAAGTGACAGCCCTGAGTTGGCCTCTGTGGTCAGCAGGGCTATAAACAACAAGATTCTGATTGGAGTGGAGCTGTAACTTTGTCCTTGAATGCAAACTTTTTTGTGTGGAGATAGTTTTAAAAAAAAAAGTGGAATCTAACTGCAAGTTGTGAAAGTTTGCTTTTTTAATTGACCTTTGGAGAGAGATGAAAAAAAGTTTAGGGAAGGAAAGCAGCCAGCAGATGCACCCCCCCCCCCCCCCCAAGAAAAAAAAAAAAAAAAAAAAGTTGATATCTCAACTTCGCAAATCATCATCCAAACTTTTAACTGTTTCTCCTGTTCTTCTTCCACCCCATACCCCCCTTTCTATCTCTCTCTCTCTCAATATCTTTTACTCTCCATGCCACAGCCTCCTTGATTAAAACAATAAGGTGTATTCTTTTTTACATGGAGGGGGTGGTTTTCAACTCTCACTGTGCTAATCAAGGTCAGCCTGAACTTTCTTCATTGTGAATCACAGTCCACAAGATGTCTAGTCCACCGTGTGTGTGTGTTGTGTGTGTGTGTGTGTGTGTGTGGTGTGTGTGTGTGTGTGTGTGTGTGTGGCGCGCGCGCGCGCGCGCCGTGTGTGTGTAACGTGGGAGAGTTCGGGGCATTTTTGGTAAAAAGTCATTTCGGAAAGGAATTTTATGTCTGGGCATGACTGTTCTGTTCATGAGTTTCCTTTTGTTCTGCTCCCCCCCCCCTCCCTCTCTCTCTCTGTCTGTGTCTGTTTGCTTGTCTGCTGCTGTCTGTCTGTTTTTCTCTGTCTGTCTGTCTGTCTGTCTGTCTGTCTGCCTATCTCTCTGTCTATCTCTCTGCCTCTTTCAGTCTCTCTCACTCTCTATCTGTGTCTGTCTATCCCTCTGTCTGTCTGTCTGTCTGTTTGTCTGTCTGTCTGTCGTGTCTGTCTGTCTGTCTGTCTGTCTGTCTGTTCTCTCTCTTCTTCTTCTCTCCTCTCTCTCTCCTCTCTCTCTTCTCTCCTCTCTCTTCTCTCTCTCTCTCTCTCTCTCTCTCTCTCTTCTCTTCTCTTCTCTTCTCTTTTTTCTTTTGGAGTGAGGGTAGGGTAGCCAGTAGATGAATGGCTTTTTTTATTTGATGGATTTGTTTTAACTTAATATTTACAGAGGTGGAGTAATCCAGTTATTTGTTGGAAACTTTGTGTTAGTGAAGAAGTAATCTTGTTAGTTGTTGGAAACTTTTTGTTAGTAAAGAATTAATCTAGTAAGTTGTTTTAAACTTTTATTTTGATTTAAGAAATACCCTAGTTATTTGATTTACCTATATTTTGCAGTGATGAATGGCCTAGTTAGTTGTTTTATCTTTTATTTTGATTTAGGAAATACCCTAGTTATCTGATTTACCTATTTTTTGCTGTGAAGAGGTAACCTAGTTAGTTAAATGGACTTTTATAAAATTTAAGAAGTACCCTAGTGATTTGATTTAATCTAACTTTTTTTTTTTTAGTGAAGAAGTAACCTAATCATTTGTTTGAACTTTTCTTTTAGTGAAGAGGTAACCTAGTGATTCATTTTAACTTAATTTTTTTCAGACCAGAAGTAACCTAGTTATATGTTTGAACCTTATTCTTTGGTGAAGAAAGAACCTTGTTATTTGTCTTAATCTTTTTTTCAGTAAAGAAGAAACCCCAATACTTTCATTTTAACCTGTATTTTTTGTGAACGAGTAGTGAGTTAATTATCTGAACTTTTTTTTAGTGAAGAACTTAACTAGTTATTTTTATGACCAAATTTAATTTTTAGGAAAGCTTTAAGTCGGTTATTTGTCATAATCTATTTTTTCAGAACATACTCATTTGTTACAACTAATTTATTTTGAGCAAAGAAGTAACCTAGTTATTTCTTTTAACCTAATTCATTTTGAGCAAAGAATTAACCTAGTTCTTTCTTTTGACCTAATTTATTTTCAGCAAAGAAGTAAACCATTTGTTTTAACCTACTTTACTTTCAGCTAAAAAGTACCTTGTTGGCTGCTATAACCTAATTCATTTTCAACAAGAAGTGAGGTATTTATTTGTCATGACCTAATTCATTTTCAGCAAAGAAGTAACCTGTTATTGTTTTTTTTCAAAAAACAATTTGCTCCAGGGAAGAAGTAACTGATGTGTTTGTTTCGACTTAATATTTTCACTGAAGAAGTAATCTATTTATTTGTTTTAATCTAACTTATTTTCAGTGAAATAGTTAACCTAGCTATTCCTTTTTATCGTCTTATAGTGAAGAAGTTAACTTTGTTTCCTATCTCAGTGCCACTGTTTTTCCTTATTCTTCAACCCAGTCATGGATTATTTACCTAATTTTGTGTGTGTGTTACAGATTGTTAGTGCTTTTCATGCAAAAGCTATCTTTCTTGTTGTTTCTGCTGCTGCTTTTTTTTATTTTTTTGTAGTTTTTAAAAAAAAATTGTTTTCTTTTGTTTTTTCAATGACCTACTCTTTGCAAAGATAAAAGTCAAATAGGCTTTAACTTGTGCACAAGATGTTGTCTGTGTGCTTGCACATGAGGCTCTCAGGTTATAGTCTAGTCTCATCCGAAGAACTTTCAGGAAAGTGAAGGCAGTACTGACATTAATTTCTCTGGAAAAAAATCCCCTTGGTGGCTGAATTGAAACCTAGGCTTGATCCCAGGCCACAAAATCGTGAGCACAACACACTTACCACCAGGCTATCCCCCCTCCAAAACTCTTGGGTTAAAAGTCCCTCATAGGGACAGACACCTCAGCAGCAGCTGGGATCCAAACCTTGAGGTCACTTCAGATCAGGAATCCCACTCTCCAGCCACCTCACAACTCGGTGCTAACTGCTGATCATAACACACATGATCTTTATCCTTAATGGATGAGAACAGATGGGCAGTGACCTGATCTATTATCGTTGGATCGACTTCACTGGTCCCCCATGCACAGAGCAATGCTGTGAAAAATTGCCATCAGATGCAAGGCAGGCAGGCTGGGAGCTGTTGATGAACTATCAATGATCTGGGGGAGTTGGTGACATTTGGGGTAAAAAGTCACTGAGAAGGAAAAATGTCATTGCTTGGTTTGACTGCTGCTTTGTGGGATTTGTTTTGGAGTATGTTTTGTTTTGCTGTTTCTAGTTTTAGGGTTTTTTTTGTTTTGGGTGGGGGTCTACTTTTAAACTTGAATTAAAATAACTTGCTTAAAAAAATGTAATCTCCCTGTGCTATTTTAATGTTGGTGGTGTCTTTCTCTTTTGATTTGTTTGCTTAGATTTGTGGTTGTTGTTGTTGTTGGCAGACAGACAGATCAGGGAGGGAGGGAGGGAGGGGAGAGAGAGAGAGAGAGAGAGAAGAGAGAGAGAGAGAGAGAGAGAGAGAGAGAGAGAGAGAGAGAGAGAGAGAGAGGCATTACTTCTTTTCCTTATCTTCTTGTTTCTTTTCCTTTATTTCTTAATCTCTTTTTTCTTGCACACAATCATCCCTTTTTCAGAGGAAGTTTAAGGGTCACATTTAGCAGTAATCAACACTGTTTACTTAAAAAAGAAAATTCCAACAAAAATACCCAATCAAATGTTCTTTGATGCAAAAAAAGAAAAGAAAAGGAGATGGGAGGAAAGAAAAGACAGGAGTCAGCAAAGGTATTTTTTTCCTTGGTTTGTCGTTTGTTTTTTTTTTTTTTAGCAACAGAATCCATGACATTTTGTGACTGGTATCCTTTTTTGCCTCTGGGATTAACCTCACATGCCTTTCCCTTCCATTCCATAACTCCCTTAATTAATGAAACAGTGTATCCATTTTACATGGAGTGCATGGCTTTCGACTCTCACTGTGCTAATGTCAACTTTATTCATTATGAATCACAGTCCAGAAGGTATGCTAGCCACTGTCTATGACCTAGGAGAGTTGGTGACATTTTTAGTAAAAAGTCATTTAGGAAAGAAATTTTTCTGCTAAGCTTTGGGAGTGATAATTTGTCTGTATATTTAATTGGATGGGGACAGGATAACTCAATGGTCAGAGCACTCACTCTCCCCAAGTTTAGGTTTAAGCAGCATTGAGTGTGGTTACCAAGTGGATGGGTGACCCTTCATGTGCTTTGGCTTCAGTACAGTCTCCCAGTTCACCCAGCTGTAAATGGGTGCCTGCCCTCTTTAGGGACAGGGAAGGTAAAGCAATGAGGGAGAGGAGATGGGTCCAATCCAATCCAATGATGGTGCTTATAGCCCCCCGACCACATAGGCCATATCAGGGCTATCCCCTCATCACATTTTAAAACTCTATTAAAAAGTGTGCGACTATGTACAGTTTAAAACGAGGTATAAATCCAACTCAACCGTCCTTGCCTGTAACGATATATTGTTTTAAATGTGTTTTTCGATGAAGAAATAACCTCGTAGTCTCTCTCTCTTTGTCACTATCTTTCTCTACTTGTTTATTTTCTGCCTCATTGTTTGTCTGAGTCATCAATGTCACAGTTGTTATTAATGTTTTCAGTTTTGGTTTGTTTGTTATTGTATGTAGTTGTTGTTCTGCCTCTTCTTCTTCTTCTGCCTCCTCTTCTTCTGCCTCTTCTTCACCTTTGTATTCTTCTTTTTCTTCTTCTTTCTTCTTTCTTTCTTTCTTTCTTTTTTCTTTCTTTCTTTCTTTCTTTCTTTCTTTCTTTCTCTCTTTCTTCTTCTTCTTTCTTCTTCTTCTTCTTCTTCTTCTTCTTCTTCTTCTTCTTTCCTTCTCTTCTTCCTCATCTTTTTCTTTTTCTTCTGCTTGTTGTTGCTTTTGTTATCATCATCATCATCATCGTCGTCGTCGTCGTCGTTGTTGTTGTTGTTGCTGTTGTTGTTGTTGTTGTTCTTCTTCCTCTTCTCTCTCCTCCCTCCTCCTCCTTCTTCTTCTTTTTCTTCTTCTTCTGCCAAATGGAGATATATTGCCGCAACCATTAATTTGTGGTCTTGTCAATGTGTGTTACACAGCACACAGATTCCATACTGGGCTGTGTTGGCATTGTCTGTACTATCAGACGGCAGGCCAGGACTAGCCTGTGCCTCGTACCACACACCCCTTTCCCCAATGGCCCCTGTGTCCTACATTACTGGTCTCTAGGTGGAACGCGTTTATCAATTTTGCACAGGCTGTGTGTGCTTGAACCCCCGTTCTGCTAATGAGGGTAAACATGAACTTTATCCATTATGAAGCCGATGTGAGGAGATGCCTAGCTGCTGTGGGGGACTTGGGGAAAATTGATGACATTTTCCTCACAAACAACAAAAAATGTCTGTAGGAAAAAAAGATGACTGGCATCCCTAAGCATAGTTGGTGATATTTTGTGTTAACCTTAGAATACAGTTATTGTTGTTGTTGTTTTTGCCATTGTTGTTGTTTTCTTTAAAAAGGCAATCAATTAGACTTCATCCTTCTCAGTTCTTGTCTACCCATCTGTCTGGTTTTTCTTTCTTTCTCTCTAAAGTATGTATTGCTGTCTTTCAGTAAAGCAATCAATTAGACACCATCTTTCTCGGTTCTTCTCTATTTGCGTGCACATGGGGATTGCATGTAAAAAAAAAAGTGAATGCTTATTCCATTATTATCCAATTTAAAAAAAGTTTCAGTCTATCTGTCTGCCTGCTATCTCTTTCTCTCTAAAAGTATGCATTATTCTTGTTTTTGTTCCCCTTTTTTTTGTTTAATTTTTTCTAGACTAAACAGGCCTTTAAAAAACCCCCAACCCTACAACCCAAAAACATAGGCTCAAATCCAGAAGTCGAAAAATGTTTTCCATTGATTTGATGATAGTCTTCTCACTATAGACAGGTAAAAAAAAAGACAAAAGAAGCTAAAAGACATTTGTTTGAAACTACTTGCCTATACCTAATCTGTGAAACTGACACATCCACACACCCTCCCCCTACTTTCGTCTTATAGCTGTCTCCTCCCTCTCCCTCCTTCCTGCCTTATGGCTATATGCCACCTTTCCAACCCCTTAATCAATGAAAGGGTGTAACCATTTTTATGTGGAGGGCGTGGTTTTTAACAGTACAGTACCCCCCAGTTCACCCAGCTGTAAATGGGTACCTACCCTCTTTAGGGACAGGGAAGGTAAAGCAGCGAGGGAGAGGAGATGGGCGCAACCCTCAACATGCTGGCCCCTAGAGAAGCTGAGATCTCTGACACCTTGCTCAGCAATGACTGCATAGGTTATGGGAACACATTTACCTTTGATCCTTAAGAAAGTGACACACAAAACTGTTCTATAGGGTCTAGAACTGATGACTCGTTTCTGCCAGAGAAACACAAAATCAAAGGACAAGTAAAGAAAGGGAATCGTAGGCAACATAGCTTGTGACTTCTTTTTACCATCTGACTGTCTATCTGTTTTTCTGTTTATTTGCCTGTCAGTCAGTCAGTCAGTCAGTCAGCCAGTCGGTCAGTCAGTCAGTCAGTCAGTCGGTTGGTCGGTCAGTCAGTCAGTCAGTCAGTCTGTCAGTGTGTGTGTGTGTGTGTGTGTGTGTGTGTGTGTGTGTGTGTGTGTGTGTGTGTGTGTGTGTGTGTGTGTGTCTGTCTGTCTGTCTGTCTGTCTGTCTGTCTGTCTGTCTCTGTCTCTCTTCTTTCTAAAAAATTAAAAACGAAAGAAAACCGAAAAAACCCACATGAAGAGTACCCCCCCTTTTTGTTTCCTTTCCTTCCCATTCTGTCTGTCTGTCTGTCTGTCTGTCTGTCTGTCTGTCTCTCTCTCTCTCTCTCTCTCTCTCCTCTCTCTCTCTCTCTCTAGCTGGCTCGCTAGCTCGCGAGAGCGAGAGCTCTCGCGCCCCCCCTCTCTCTCCCTCTCTCTCTATTAAAAAAAATAACAACATGCAAACCCAACACATTTATAAACACTCCCACCCTTTTGTCTTTTCTCGTCTTCTCTCACTCCCTTCCTTGCTCTAGTTGCTGCTGCTGCCAGTCGTGTGGAGCATGTAGTGTATCAATTTTACATGGAGAGCGCCGTTTATGAACTTTCGATATTATGCGTCAGAGGCAGAGAGAGTTTTGGGATGCTCTGGGGTAATTGATGACATTTTCTGCACACACAAAAAAAAACCCTCAAAGAAAAAGAAAACGGGGTTTTTAGACACTTTTTTTTCTTTTCTTTTCTTTCCTTTTTTGCTATATGCTGATTTTTGTTGGTGTTGTTCTTTGTTTGTTTTTTGTTTTGTATTTTTGTTGTTGTTGTTGTGTTGTTGTTGGTTTTTTGGGGGAGGGGAGGAGGAGGAAGGAAGGGATTGATTGGTAGTAATACTCCTGAGATGAGTGCTGTTTCTAAGTCAAGAAATTATTCATTCTTTGATTGTCTCCATGAGCAGGTATTTGTAGATCTGTCTGTCTGTCTGTCTGTCTGTCTGTCTGTGTCTGTCTGTCTGTGTCTGTCTGTCTGTCTGTGTCTGTCTGTCTGTCTGTCTGTGTCTCTCTCTCCCTCTCTCTCTCTCTCTCTCTCTCTCTCTCTCTCTCTCTCTCTCTCTCTCTCTCTCTCTCTCTCTCTCTCTCTCTCTCTCTCTCTCTCTCTGCGTTCCTTTACCGGGTAAGGTGCAGAGTATCCGGTCTTTGGTCTTCTCCTGTGCTTGTCATTTTGCAGGAGGTCTGCCTGCTGGCCTCAGCCCACACAGTTCGACTTCAGGGCAGCTCCCGTAACCCACTAAAACGCTGGGTGGGATGGGGTGGGAGATGGGAGGCGGGTGGAGGGGACCAACACTCCCATACCATTTTATGCATTTCCTTCATATGTCCTTTCATATCCCTCTCCTCCCCTCCTCCATTCCCAGCTCTTTTTTCTGTCTTTGTTATTTTCTTTGTTTCTTTGTTTGTTTCTTTGTTTGTTTGTTTTTTCTTTCTTTCTTCCTTCCTTCCTTCCTTCCTTCCTTCCTTTCTTCCTTCCTTCCTTCCTTCCTTTCTTTCTTTCGTTCTTTTCTTTCTTTCTTTCGTTCTTTCTTTCTAGCTCTTTTCCTTCCCTTTTTTCTTCCTTCCCGTCTGTCTGCCTTCCTTTCTTTATTCCTTCTTTCCTTTCTTTCTTACTTTCTTTCCTTTTATTTTACTGCTTCCTTTCTTCCTTTTTTTCTTCCATCATCCTTTCCTTCCTTCCTTCCTTCCATCCTTCCTGCCTTCCTTCCTTCCTTTCCCAATCGGTTTAATGAAATGGTTTAGCCGTGTGGGTTATTTTCTTTCCCTCTCTCCCTCCCCCCCTCTCTCTCTCTCTGTCTCTCTGTCTCTGTCTCTGTCTGTCTGTCTGTCTGTCTGTCTCTGTCTGTCTGTCTGTCTGTCTTCTGTCTGTCTGTCTGTCTGTCTGTCTGTCTGTCTTCTCTCTCCTCTCTCTCTCTTCTCTCTCCTCCTCTCTCCTCTCTCTCTTCTCTTCGTCTCTCTCTCTCTCTCTCTCTCTCTCTCTCTCTCTCTCCTCTCTCTCTCTCTCTCTCTCTTTCTTTCTTTCTCTCTCTCTCCGTGTCTATAGAATGCGCGGTTTTTGAGGCTACTCAGCTAATCAGAGTGGTGGTGAACTTTATAAAAGATGGATCAGATTAGACACTGCAGGGCCTCCGCACACAGGGGAGGGAGGGAGGGAGGGAGGAGCATGAGCGAGGGAGACCCTGGCCTTTGCTGCCAAATGTCACTGCTAACGACAAATACCGCCCTGCCATCCATGCCGTGCCATGCCATGCCATGCCATACCATGCCATGCCGCCACACGCCGCGCGCTAGGCCTAGCTGTGCTGCTTGGGCTTTCTCTGTCTGTTTGTTTGTGTTTGTCTGTCTGTTTCTGTCTCTCTGTTTCTGTAAGTCTCTGCTTTTTTGTCTGTGTCTAGTCTGTGTGTGTGTGTGTGTGTGTGTGTGTGTGTGTGTGTGTGTGTGTGTGTCTGTGTGTCTGTGTCTGTGTCTGTGTGTGTGTGTGTGTGTCTGTTTGTTTGTTGTGTGTGTGTGTGTGTGTGTGTGTCTGTTGTGTTGTGTGTGTGTGTGTGTGTGTGTTGTCTGTTTCTGTCTGTTTCTGTCTGTCTGTCTGTCTGTCTGTCTGTCTGTCTGTCTGTCTGTCTGTCTTCTGTCTGTCTCTCTCTCTCTCTCTCTCTCTCTCTCTCTCTCCTCTCTCTCTCTCTCTCTCTCTCTCTCTCTTCGTGTCTTACTCTGTCTCTCTCTTTCTACCTATCCATTTGTTTCTGCCTGTCTCTGTTTCTCACTATGTCTCATTATCTATCTATTTCTCTATGTCGCCCGCTGTCTATCTGTTA
>CM060327.1:38774965-38784965 GCA_030674155.1 Stramonita haemastoma | reverse complement strand
ACAGGATTTCTGTTAAGGTCCTCTGTTACACTAAAGTTCACATTTTGAATATTTTTTTGCGTATCAAGGAGGGTTTTTGTTTGTGAACGAATAAGCAAATATACAAGAAAATATTAGATACGTTTTGTTAGCTTATGTTTGTCTTATTTTGTTGTAGTGTGTGTGGTGTGTGTGTGTGTGTGTGTGTGTGTGTGTGTGTGTGTGTGTGTGTGTGTGTGTGTGTGTGTGTGTGGAGGGTCAGTAAGGAAATGCTCCTACTCATAGACCTGTGATGGACATGAAATTGAAACCAGGCACATAAAGGAACCCCGTTAGAGCTCTGAACACAAAACTTGAATACAAATATAAACCTATGAATGCAAATGCCATGCTTTAAGATCATAATGTAATGTTCTCAAAACAGAGTTTATTGCCTAAGTTCAAAATTGCCAGCAGTCATTTAGCATAATTCATTTCTCATTACTGTAAGGATACAACTTTCAAAGCCATCTTCTTGATATCTGATGACTTTTTACATAAAATCACCATTGGATGAGGGCATCAACTTTAAACTCTATAACCAAGTCTACTGCGTTTATTTAAGCATCAGATATCAAGAAGATGGGGTTTTGTAGTGTGGTGTATGTATGGATGTGTCTTGTTTAATACACAAAAGAGGCTTGTATTGAATATCATTGTATACTGTACAAATAACATTAATATGTCTACACCATGGCTTTGGTTTTATTTTATTGTGAAGGGTTATGTTGGTTTTTGCGGTATGTGGTGAAATGAATATGTTGATGGATGTTGATATTGTGAAAATAAAATTTGTGTGGGAGGGGAAAGTGACAAGAATGGTCTGCCCTCTGCCCTCTCTCTGTCTGTCCATTTGTCAGTCTGTCAGTCTGTCTGTCTGTCCATCTGTTTATCTGTGTCTCTTTCTTTCTCTCATCTCTAGCCCACACACAATGCTTGGCTGTTAAAGGGAAGTCATCAAGGATCTTTCACTGCGAGTAGCAGGCAGAAAGTGAAGAAGTAATTTCCAGTCTTGTTTAATTTGACACTTGCTCTCCACACATACTCTTCCACACATGGACCTGCACTTCAGCACCTGTATGTGTTGACACACACATCATGTACACAGGGAATGTATCTACTTACCGATGCAAAAGCACAATAGGTATGCACGTACGGGTGTCTTCACTTCACCTTCACCTATCTTGTTGACTGATTGGGAAGATTTTGCATCCAGCACTTACAGAGACACATCAACACACACACACACACACACACACACACACACACACCACACACACACACACACTTTTTCAGGATACAAAACCTTATGGAAAATGTAACATACATTGATTTGACTTCTCCCTGAATTCCTTTAGGAGTCTTTTGGGCAGTGCACTGAAGTCACATTTAAAGCAGAGTGCACTGAAGCTGTTTAAGCACTGCATTGAAATTGAGCACTGCACTGAAGTCCTCAGGCAGTGTGTCTTGCGCAAGTTGAATCAGGCAAATGCCATCTCTCTGGTAGCATGCAGAGCACCTGTAGAGTTTGCCTCATCCTTCCCCATGGCCTCAATTGGCTGATTCTCCTACAGCAAGAAAATGGGGTTTTAACCTGTGCACAAGATGTTCTGCGTCTGTTGACACACACATGACAATGTTGTAGTCTCATCTGAAAAAAAACAACCCTTTAAAGGAGAGTGGATGTCAACTCCAGGGGGAAAAAATCCCTAAAATGGATACCTACGCCAAAGTCGGTTGTACTGGGCCTGACTTGTCAAGCGTTTTAACAGCAACACAATGCATTTTCCCTCAAATGACAGACAACAATAGTTGCTGTCTGAGCATACGACCATGATAACGAAGAAGAAATGGAGACCAATGTCTAGCTCCTCAAAGAGTCTATGCCTTTGGTTAGTGTCGGACCACAGAGTTTGATGCTTCATGCTGGGGTATCCTGCACCCAACATGCATTACCATTTGTAAAACCATTGCCTTGCATTCGTATTGAATGTATCATAGTTATCACCATCGTGATCATCAAAAGGATGAAATTTCTATCCTTGTTTGAAGATAAAAAAAAATACAAACCACAACTAGACATGAAATGATGAATATTGCACTTCTCTGTCATAGCCTCCATTGTCTTTCTCTTCCATCTTAACTTTATCCTGCGCACATGTGTGCACACACACGCAGCAAAAAGTTGTAGCAGAAAGTGTATGATATTAAGAGGAGGAAAAGCAAACGGGCATGTGGGTAAACTGTTACATAAACACGAATGGACAAAGAGAGAAGAGAGAGAGAGGAGGGGGGGGGGAGACGGAGAGAGAGAGAGAGAAGGAGAGAGAGAAGGAGAGAGAAGTGAAACAACAGACAGATAGAGAGACAGAGAAAACAAAATAAAGGTTTGGTCAAATACAAGCAAGCAACCTTCCCCCCACAAATACCCCCACCCCCCTCCACTAAAACAACTGACAACAAAAACAACAGCAACAACAAAAGAAACAACCCTTAACATATTAAAAAAAAAAAGGCAAACAACAAAGCAAAACTGTATTGCATACCACTTTGCCAATGCAGATTTATCTGCGTGAAATTCAGCAGTATCACCCATTTTTCCCTGTCTGCATATGCATCTGGTTTACTATCAGAGTGGCTTTTTCCGACAGAATTTTGCCAAGGACAGCTGTTTTCTTGTTGTGGGTTGTTTTTACATGCACTTAATAAATATTGCGCATGGGACCTCGGTTTACCATCTCACCCGAGAGTCTAGCACCCAGACCACCACTCACGGTCTAGTGGATGGGGGAAAAGTTTTGGGCACAAACAGTGACTGAACCACTATACACTTGAAACCAGGACTTTTCACTTTGTAGATAGGTATATTACCTCTAGACCACCTGATCTACTGATCTACATTTTTAACCTCTCCACCTCCACACACCTACTATATATACCTAACTCCGAGTCCTTCCATATATTACATATATATCCCCCCCCCCCGTCCTGCTACACGCTTCCCACTACACCCACCTCTGTCTCCACCACCTTCCCTTTGACTACTCCCTCTTCTCAATCTTCCACCCTTCCCTACCCTTCCTCCTTCCCTATCCATACCCTGCCCTGCCTTGCCCATAAACCTGCTTAGCGTTGAACAAATGGCTTCACCTCACAAGAAGACAACAAGGCACTGCCCTCCTACCCCTTCCCTCCCTCCCCACCTTACCAACCCCCCCTACACTCCACCCCAACTTTCAGCCCCATTCCTCTTCTTCCCCCTGACTCCAGCGTACTTCTGAAGTTGTGCAGCATTTTTAATTCCCTGCTGCTTTATATTGGTGCAGCCCTCAACACAAGGCCTGGATGGGGTCACCTGTAACAAAGACGTGAAGCGAATTGATATTCCAGGCACCAGGGTGGGTGGGGTGGGGTAGGTTGGGGTAAGGGTAGGGGTGGGGGTGCAGGGGGTAGGGTGTGTGGTGGTGGTGTGGGTGGTGGTGTAGGGTGGGTGATGGTGTGGGGTGGTGTGTGTGGGTGGTGTGTGTGGGGTGTGTGTGTGTGTGTGTGTGTGTGTGGTGTGTGTGTGTGTGTGTGTGTGTGTGTGTGTGTGTGTGTGTGTGGGGGGGGGTGTGTGTGTGTGTGTGTGTGTGTGTGGTAGGGGGGGTGTAATGTGTGTGTGTGTGTTGGTGTGTGGTATGTGTGTGTGTTGTGTTGTGTGTGTGTGGTGTGTGTGTGTGTGTGTGTGTGTGTGTGTGTGTGTGTGTGTGTGTGTGTGTGTTTTGATCTTTGGCTTTGACTAATATTAAATTGGCTCCCTCTTTCCTGCTTGTTTCCCTTCAGTTGTAGATACTTTGGCCTTTGATGGTGGTGGTGGTTGTAACCTTTTTTTTTTTTTTTGGTAATTGTAATTTTCCTATTTTTGTAAAATAAAAATTTAATGGTTGCAGATTTTTTGTCATCATTCATGCCATCATGTCCATCTTACTATTTGCTTTTCTGTTATTTATCATTTGTTGACATCAGCATTACCATCTTCATCTAGATATATGTATATATATATATATATATATATATATATATATATATATATATATATATATATAATATAGATAGATAATAATATATATAGATAGAAGATAGAAGATAGATAGATAGATAGAGAAAAAGAAGACAGACGAGACGGAAAGATAGAACATCCTGCGCACACGTTAAATCCTGTTCCACTTTTCATAAGAGTAGGCCATTGTGTGCAGGTGGGAACAGATGAAAAGATTTACAAAACTGCATACACACAGGGACTGGATGTAAAAAGCACATGAGGGCTTATTCCATTATCGTAGATATAAAAGAATAGATGATGGATGACAGTCAGACAGACAGACAGAAGACAGAGAACAGACACAGACACAGACACAGACAGACAGACAGAAGGCAGGCAGGCAGGAGCAGCAGACAGACACAAAGACCAAGGAAACAATAAAACAGAAAATTTATGGACAAAGAGTAGGCCTATACTTAAAAGAAAGACAGGCATACAATGGAAACAAAAAAGCAAACAAAAACAACACCACTGCTAGAAGTAAGGCAAAATTATGTGTAATAAAACAGAACTCCAGACCAAATAATATGCTTCATTAAGTGGAAAAAAAAGAAAGGAACAGGGTTACACCTTTTGAAGAAAACAAACAAACAAAAAAAAACAAGACATCCACAGTTTTCAGCCGCCCCTTCCCCTCTCACATCAGTTCCCACCTACCTATCCACCTCACTTCCAACCCTTCCATCCCTCCCCACTCTCCACCCTCCCCACCAACCTTCCCTTCCTTACCCTTGCCCTGCCCTGCCCTGCCCATAAACCTGCTAGCACTGAAGACAAATGGCCCACCTCCAGAAGACAACAAGGCATTGCCCTCCTCTCCCTTCCCTTCCTGTTCCCCCCCCCCCCCCCCCCCCCACACCCACACACAGACTCAGCCCTCTTCAACTCCCTAACTCCAACCTCTGACATTGTGCAGTGCTTATCTGCTTTTCAGTGGTCAGAGCACTGGCATTCCCCAGACTAAGGTTAAGCATCATTGAACAGGGTTACTAAGTGGATGGGTAACCCTTTTGTGTGCCTTGGTTTCAGTACAGTCCCACAGTTCCCCAACTGTAAATGAGTACCTGCCCTCTTTAGGGTCAGGGAAGGTAAAGTAGCGAGGGAGAGGAGATGGGCCCGCCCTCAAAGCTGGCCCCAAGATAAGCTGAGGTCTCTGACACCTCGCCCCCTACGACCACATAGGTTATGGGACACCTTTACATTTGTGTAAATCTGCTATTGTGCACAGAAAACCAGGGTTGGCATTCTTCTTCTCCTCTGCATTCTTCTTTCTTTTCTGTTCCCCTCCTCCTTCTCCTCTTCATGTTCTTCTCCTTACCCTCCCCCCCCCCTCTGTACTGTCTGTCTCTTTGTCTCTTGTCTCTCTGTCCCTGTCTGTCTGTCCTCCTGTCTGTGTATCTGTCACTGTCTCTCTGTGAGACTTTTGTCTCTTTTCTCTCTCTCTCTCTCTCTCTCTCTCTCTCTCTCTCTCTTCTCTCTCTCTCTCTCTCCTCTCTCTCTCCTCCTCTCTCTCTCTCTCTCTCTCTCTCTCTCCCTCATTTCTCTCTTTTCTTATTCTTCTACCCACCCTCCACGTTTTTCTTCTTTTTCCCCCTTCTCTTCCTAAAAACAACAACAACAACAACAACAACCAAAAAAAAAAAAAGATGCTGAGGTGAGTTTAAGACCACCAGTGTTGTGGTTACAAGCCACCTGCATTGACATCACAGTTACAAAACAAGGGGTGTGGGCAACCAGCGCTCTGCCTACCTGGTACGGATGTTACCAACAAAGGTAGAGGGAGACTAGACAAGGCCTGAATCCTGAAGGCCCAGACGCCACACAAGGATGCAAGGGAAGCCTTGCATGAGATAAATAAATAGAAGTTGAAACAGACGACAGATAATTAACGAGGTTCGTTAATGAAATTACGTCTTGGGTGTTAGAGGAGGACCCCCCCTGTCTCTCGTTCTTCCTCTCCCCCTCTCTCTCCCTCTCCTCTCTCCCACCTCACCCCTCCTCCCCACCCTTTGCTTTCCTGGGACGTTTGTGTCTCACATCTTTGCTTGATTTCTTCACAACCTTGGAAAGAAGGTGTTGGAGTGACTAGATTTTTTTTCCATGTAGACGTTCAGTGTAATTTTAGCTTGATGGTTAACATTGTCTTATTTTAGCTTGATGGTTAACATTGATTTTGTCTAAGTAGTGAGAGATGCGTGGTTTGAATCCCTCTTCCTAAGCTGCTGTCTTGTTTCTGTGTGACTGTCTGTGTCTGTATCTGTCTGTCTGTATCTCTGTCTCTGTTGTCTGTCTGTCTATCTCTCTGTCTCTGTCAGACAAGCAGACAGACAGAGACAGACAGAGAGACAGACAGACATACAGACAGACAAAGACAGAAACAAAGACAGAAACAGACAGAGACAAGAGCAGACAGATAACAGACAAAGCAGAAACAAAGACAGAAAACAGACAAGACAAGAGAAGCAGCATAAGACAACAAAGACAGAAAAGAAGAAACGACAGAGACAGAGAGACAACAGACATCAGACAAAGACAGAAACAAAGACAGAAACCACCATGTCAGCTAAAAGTCAAACAAGAGACTGAAGGAAAATAGTCACAACATTTTAACAAAAGAGACCCCTGTTCGGAAAGACACATACTCCTTCACTAAAAATACAAACCAAACAAACAAAACAACAAACAAACAAAAAAACAGAACTAAAGAAAAAAACAACACAGAAAAATAAAACCCTACAAAATATTCACACTCACGAACGTAAAGGGCGACTATTACCCAGCACAACCATCCTGAAGAGTGACGCTGCATTTCATTTCTCTTCCCGCCACAGCCTGAAGGTGAAGGTCGTCTCTCTCTCGCCCGCCTTTGACGTGGCTTCCGGCACAGGCGCTTGAAATGCAATTTGTCACAGATTCATTTGCAGTAGAGTGCATTTGGGACTTTTTTTTTTGGGGGGGGGGGGGCAGGAAAGAGACTGAGTGGTTAGGTGTACGTGTGTGAGAGGGTGGAGAGGAAAGAAGAGAGAGAGAAGGGAGAAAGAGAAGACATAGAATTGTGTGAGAGAGAGAGAGAGGAGAGAGAGAGGGGAGAGAGAGAGAGAGAGAGAGAGAGAGAGAGAGAGAGAGAGAGAGGGGAGAGAGAGAGAGAGAGAGAGAGAGGAGGATGAGAAGAGGAGAAGAAGATGAGAGAGAGAGAAGATGAGAGTCGAAGGTTGGGAAAACTAGAGAGAAATAGAGTGACTGATGGAGCAGGAAATGAGGAGAAGAAATTTTAACAGAGAGAAAGAGAATAAGGACGATATAAGAAATATTTTTTAAAACTTCTTTTATTTTCAGGATAATGGAATAAGCACTGTGTTTTTTTTTTTTTTTTTTTTTTTTACATCCAGTCCCTGTATGTATGCAATTTTGTAAATTTTGTCATCCATTCCCCCTGGCATACAATGGCCTACTCTTCTAAAACGTGGAATGGGTTTTAACGTGCACACAAGTTTTTCTGCATGCGTTTGCACATGGGACCTCAGTTTATATTCTCATATGAAGGATAGAGATAGATAGATAGGTAGAGAGATAGATAGAGAGATAGAGATAAAGATAGAGATAGATAGATAGGATAGATAGGATAGATAGATAGATAGATAGATAGATAGATAGATAGATAGATAGATAGATAGATAGATAGACAAAGATAGACTAGAGGATAGATAGATAGATAGATAGATAGATAGATAGATAGATAGATAGATAGATAGATAGATAGATAGATAGATAGATAGAGAAAGGTGGGTAAGAAAGAAAGAAAGAAAGAAAGAAAGACAGAGAGAGAGAGGAGAGGAGAGAGAGAGAGGAGAGAGAGAGAGAGAGAGAAGAAGAGAGAGAGAGAGACAGACAGAGAGACAGACAGACAGACAGACAGACAGACAGACAGACAGACAGACAGACAGACAGAGAGAAATTATAGATAGATAGATAGATGAGAGAGAGAGAGAGAGAGAGAGAGAGAGAGAGAGAGAGAGAGAGAGAGAGAGAGAGAGAGAGAGAGAGAGAGGAGAGAGAGGAGAGAGGGGAGAGGCGAGCAAGAGAGAGAGAGAGATTGATTTGATTGATATGATTTATTCTTTTATATCAAGTATAATGGAATAAGGACTCTTGTGCTTTTTACATCCAGTCCCCATGTGTATGCAGTTTCTGTAAATGTCATCTGTTCCCACTGGCATACAATGGCCTACTCTTACGAAAAGCGGAACAGGATTTAACGTGTGCACAAGATGTTTTGCTGTTTAAAGTCTCATCTGAAGAGAGAGAGAGAGAGAGAGAGAGAGGAGAGAAGAGGAGAGAGAGAGAGAGAGAGAGAGAGAGAGAGAGAGGAGAGAGAGAGAGAGAGAGAAGAAGACAGACAGACAGACAGACAGACGACAGAGAGAGGACAGAGAGAGACAGAGAAGACAGAGACAGAGACAGAGACAGGAGACAGAAAGAGAAAGAGAGAGAGAGTCATACCCAGAGACACAGAAAAATACAGGAATAGGAGTCCGAATTAAATGGTTTGCAACTCATACACAAGGGATAGAGGGGGACAGGGGAGCAAGCCCAAAATTGAAATAAAGACCAACCCAAAGCATCATCACAATTACTACATTACAACTATGAATGATACGGACATTTTACTTGACATGGATGCAACATCGTGGACATAGATACAGACTGGAACAGTGGTGAAGACAGAACTTGAACCACAAACAGCAAGGCACAACACAAGACACAAGACATACTCTGCCTTTCTGTCTGTCTGCTCTTCTCTCTTTTCTCTCTCTCTGTGAGTGCATGCAGAACATCTTGTGCACATATCAAAACCTGTTCCAAATTTTTGGAAGAGTAGCCCATTGTGTGCCTGTCGGAACAGATCACAAAATTTACAAAACTGCATACATGTGGAGACTGGGTGTAGGAAAAAGCATATGAATGGTTATTCCATTATCCTCAAAATAAAAGAATCTCTCTCTCTCTCTCTCTCTCTCTCTCTCTCTCTCTCTCTCTCTCTCTCTCTCTCTCTCTCTCTCTCTCTCTCTCCTCAACCTCCCCTCCCCCCAAACCCAAGAATATTCACACTCAGAAAGGAGAGAGGGAAAGAGGGAGGGAAGGGAGAGAATACTGACCAGCACAACCATCCTGAAGAGTGACCCTGCATTTCATTCCTCTTCTCTTCCCTTGCCACACCCTGAAGGTGAAGGTCGCTTCTCTGCCAGCCTTTGACGTGGCTTCCGGCACAGGCGCTTGAAATGCAATTTGTCACAGATTCATTTGCAACAGCAGAGTGCATCTGGGTTTTGGGGGTGGGAAAATCAGGACAGAGACTGATGGTTAGGTGTGTGTGAGAGAGAGGAGATAGAAGGAGGTTGGGGTGGGATGGGGGTGGGGGTGGGGATGGGGGGTGTGAAACAAAGAAAAGAACTTAGCAAAAGTAAGATTTTCTTTCTTTCTTTCTTTTTTTTCTTTATTCTTTTACACCAAGGATAATGGAATAAGCACTCATGTGCATTTTTACATCCAGTCTCCCGTGTGAATGTAGTTCTGTAAATTTTGTCATCTGCTCCCACTGGCTCACAATGGCCTACTCTTTCCAAAAAGTGGAACAGGACTTAACGTGTGCTAATATGGCATTCACACACAGGGCCTCTGTTTATTGTCTCATTGAAGGACTTTTGTGGGGGAGTGAGCAAGCAAGTGAGTGAGTTGATTGATTGATGATCTTATTCCAAGGGATACAGATGTGTGACATACTTTTTTTTTTATCCCACCTGTGGCCAAAAACTGTGGTGCCCAAATAACGGACACGAACTCCTGACCCTTAGATTGAAAGTCTGATGCTGTACTGACTGAGCTAACCATCAATGAGTGAGG
>CM060327.1:38767465-38769965 GCA_030674155.1 Stramonita haemastoma | reverse complement strand
GTCTCTGTCTGTCTGTCTGTCTGTCTGTCTGTCTGTCTATCTCTCTCTCTCTATCTCTCTCTCTCTGTGTCTCTCTCTGAGTCTCTCTCTGTGTGTGTCTCTCTCTGTGTCTCTCTCTATCTCACTGTCTCTCTCTCTCTCTTTCTCTCTCTGTGTCTGTCTCTCTCTCTCAGTGTAGTGAGTTGAGCAAGTCTGGCTGCTCAGTGGCCTCAGCAAGCGGCTCAAGATTGGCAGAGGGCTAAAAAGGCTGACCCTGAATCGATCGATTCCTTCTGCGCGGGGAGGGGGAAAGAAAGTCTTACCATATTGGACACTTGCAGATGCCAGGGGAGGGGGAGAGAGAGAGGAGAGGGAGAGGCGAGGCGAGGAGAGGGGGAGAGAGAGAGAGGAGAGAGAGAGGAGAGAGAGAGAGAGAGAGAGAGAGAGAGAGAGAGAGAGAGAGAGAGAGAGGAGAGAGAGAGAGAGAGAGAGAGAGAGAGAGAGAGAGAGCGGGGAGTAAGGGGGCGGGGGATGGTAAGGGGTTGGTGGTGGTGGTGGTGTTGTAGTTGCTGCTGCTGCTGTAACTGTTACTATTATTTCTACTACTATTACTATAACGGCAACTATGACGACGAAGGAGAAGACTGACAAACAGCACTAAGCATTACTAGGAAGACGTACAGCTATTGAGTCTACCCAGTCGTCATACCAATGATGGTGTTTTCTTTCTTTCTTGTGCGTTCACTGTAAGCTTTTGAGCTTGTTGATTACTACTGCTATTGCTGCTGCTGCTGCTGATGCTGATACTTCTAGTACTAGAACGGCAAAGACGATGACAAATGACGGCGATAAGTGTTATCATAAAAACGTGCCGTACAACTGTTGTGTCCACCAGTCCTCATACGAATGATGGTGATTAATTTGTTTTCTTTTACGCTTACTGTAAGCTTTTCAGCCTATTGTTTGCTATGCTGGTGCTATATGTTATGTGATAATATGCTCTTTTCAATAAAATATAGTTAAACCAGAAGATGATTACTACTGCTGATATTGCTTCAACTACTACTGCTGCTGCTGCTGCTGCTGCTGCTGCTGCTGCTGCTGCTGCTGCTGCTGCTGCTGCTGCTGCTGCTTACTACTACTACTACTACTACTGCTGCTGCTGCTGCTGCCGCTGCTGCCGCTACTACTACTACTGCTGCTACTGCTGCTGCCGCTACTACCGTAAAATCCCTAGCATACGCCCACCCCCCCTGTGCACATATTTAGGGCAAAATTGGGGGGTGGGCGTTTGCTAGGGATAGACCCCTTTGCACAAAGTATTTTTTGTGCTCAACCGTGTAACTGAGTGAATACAAACCCCGAAAGCATGTAAGTTAGGTGGTGTGAGAAGAAGACTTGACCTATCCACAGAAATTTCACGGGTACACTCCGAAACATTCCCGCCTGCTTCGATATCCAGATACTGAAGGGCTTCCAATTTGAAAGCTACAGTGTAAGACTATAGCTTCGGCATTTTGCAAAAATGGCACAGAGAGATTCAAGAACCAACATCTGGCCATCAGGAAGTGTCCTCAAAGTACCGGTATGTCACTGACAGACAAAAGACGTCAATGGAAAAAGCATGACGTAATTTTAATTCACTTTGTTGGGGTTGGATGGGAGTGAGGAGAGGGGACAAAGAATAATAAAAAAAGGAAAGAAACACGAAAAGGTACAGAAGTGGAAAAAGATGACTTTTAGAACAGTCTGCACAAACCCTAGTGAAAGTGAGCATAGTCTCTTTGAAAAAAGCAGGGTGGGCGTTTGCTAGGTAGTTACCCCTGTGCACAACTTTTGGCCCAAAGTGGGGGATGGGCGTTTGCTAGATGGTGGGCTTATGCTAGGGATTTTACGGTACTACTACCACCACTGCTGCTGCTGCTTCTGTTGGTGCTATTACTGCTGTTCCTACTATTCACTGCTACTGTTATTGTTGCTGCTGTTGCTACTGCTGCTGTCGTAATCACTACAGCTACTACAACTATTACTTCTATTCTATACTGCTGTACTACTGCTGGTGATGTTGCTCCTTACGTCACCGCCAACATCACCTTTACAATTACTACTTCTACTGCTCTTAATGCTGCTGCTGCTGTTGCTGTTTCTACCGCCATCACCTCTGCTACTTTTTTCTGATGTTACTGCTACGGGTTAAGTCAAGCAAAGAAATATGTTTCTAAAGAACATAAATCGTTATTCTCATTTTTAAATGTTAATTAACAGCCTCTCTTCTCCCTTACACTGGCAGGTCTGCACTTAAAGATAACCTAGGAGATCGCAATAATAATAATAATAATAATAATAATAATAATAATAATAATAATAATAATAGTAATAATAATAATAATAATAATAATAATAATAATAATAATAATAATAATAATAATTATCCCCATTCTTAATTCTTCCCAGACGCTGATGCCAAAGTTTGAACCTATGACTTCATGGAGCCAAGTCAAACGGTCTTAACTACTTAGCC
>CM060327.1:38739965-38742465 GCA_030674155.1 Stramonita haemastoma | reverse complement strand
TGTATTATGTATAATTATATGTATTCATGCACTCGTGGGAAAATGTCTATTATTATATAGCTTCAAAAGCATAAGATGTATGTATGACTGCCAGTATCATGTGCATACTATGGTGAATGGCTGCCGGAATGTTGCACGCGTATGTAAATGCATTTGAACCAACATGTCAGTTTTTATCATATCTGTGTGTGTATCGATCTGTCTATGTATGTATGTATTATGTATGTATGTGTATGGTGTATGTGTGATGTGTATGTGTGTATGTATGTATGTATGTATGCATGTATGCATGTATGTATGTATGTATGTATGTATGTATGTATGTATGTATGTATGTATGTATGTATGTATGTATGTATGTATGTATGTTTGTCTGTTTGTCTGTCTGTCTGTCTGTCTATCACAGACACAGACACAGACAGACACAGACACAGACACACACACACACACACACAAACCACACACAGCACAGCACCACACAACACACACACACGCACACCATCACCACACGCACACACACACACCACACACACACACATCTTCCAATCATTCCTTTTAGATCGTCTGATGTCATTTGCAGTGGGAAGACGTTAAAACTAAAGACTAAAGAGAGAGAGAGAGAGAGAAGAGAGAGAGAGAGAGAGAGAGAGGAGAGAGAGAGAGAGAGAGAGAGAGAGGAGAGAGAGAGAGAGGAGAGAGAGAGGAATGCCAAAGGCAGAAGAGGAGAGAGAGAGAGAGAGAGAGAGAGAGAGAGAGAGAGGAGAAGGAGAAGGAGACAGAGACAGAGACAGAGACAGGACAGAAACAACAGACCAATCCAAATCCAATCCAATCATGTTGTTTATAGCCCCGCCGACCACACAGGCCATATCAGGCCAGGGCCGTCACCTCGTCAAATTTAAGATTCAAATTAAAACTGTGCAGCTATGTACAAGATTAAAACGGGGGTATAAAACCAACTTCACTGTCCTTGCTTGTATTGACGCCCTGGTCAACCAACCATAAGGGTCAGCCCAGGACGGGGCACCGCGCGTTTTGGAGGGGGGGGGGGGGGGGGGCGGGAGGAGGGGGAACCTACATCATCACACCTCAAATGAATAAAACCCAAAACCAGATGCCTTAAAACAAACCCTGTCCTTAGAGACCAATTATACCACTTTCAGGAAGTTAAAATGACAGACAGACGGACGGACGGACAGACAGACAGGACAGACAGACAGACAGACAGACAGACAGACAGACAGGCTGTCTATAAATCAGGAAGGTAATGGAGGAGGAACACTGTAGCGGCAGGTAAATCCTTGCAGGTGTGCTAGAGTTGTCTGATCTTCTGATGGGGTCACCACAGGTCAACACCCCCCCCCTCTCTCCTCCACCCCCCCTCCAACCGACATCCCCCATCTCTTACCCCCTAGTATATCTTTAACCTCCCCCCCCCACCTACCTGCTTGCCCTTCCCCCCCTCCTCTCCTCCCCCTGTTTAGCTCTTTTGTCTTTTGTTCTTCGTCTTGTGTGTGTGTGTGTGTGTGTGTGTGTGTGTGTGTGTGTGTGTGTGTGTGTGTGTGTGTGTGTGTGTGTGTGTGTGTGTGTGTGTGTGTGTGTTTCTTTCTTTCTTCTTTCTCTCTCTCTCTCTCTCTCTCTCTCTCTCTTCTCTCTCTCTCTCTCTCTCTCTCTCTCTCTCTCTCTCTCTCTCTCTCTCTCTCTCTCTCTCTCTCTCTCTCTCCTCCTCCCCCCCCCCTCTCTCTCTCCCCCCTGCCCCGGTGTGTGTGTGTGTGTGTGTGTGTGTGTGTGTGTGTGTGTGTGTGTGTGTGGTGTGTGTGTGTGTGTGTGTGTGTGGTTGGTGTGTGCGTGTGTATGTGTGTGTGTTTATTTATTCTGTTCTTTTATTTCGAGGAAAATGGATCATATATTTTTTTTACATCCAGTCCCCGTGTGTATGCAGTTTTGTAAAATTTGTCACCCGTTCCCACTGGCATACAATGGCCTAATCTTCCGAAAAGCGGAATGGGTTTTAAGGTGTGCGCAAGATGTACTGTTTGCGTTCGCACGTACGTGGGACCTCGGTTTATAGTCTCATCTGAAGGACTTTTAAAAGTACCCTGGAACGCTTTTTCACAACTAAAGTGAGTCTTACCAGGGCTCTGGCAGAGTAGTCTTTAGAGCACAAAGCCTGGGTAAGTAAGTATGAAGGGAAAGCCGTTACCCATGCAGCAGACCACCCCCCCTCTCCACGCAACTGGAATGATCCATTGGAAAGGCAATGACCGATACGAATGGTTCCAGTACCGTCGCAGGAGCCACCAGAACGTTGCCACATACAGCCCCAAGCCGCCCTGGGACTCCAACTCCCCGATTTTTCTTCAGGGATGGTGTCTAAACACGACACCTGTGTGCATGCTGGTTTAAAAAAAAAAATTGTCATCCGGTCCTACCAGCACAGGATGGCCTGATCCTCCGAAAGGCGGAACGGGATTTTTAACGTGTGCGCAAGATGTTCTGC
>CM060327.1:38691677-38706677 GCA_030674155.1 Stramonita haemastoma | reverse complement strand
AACAACAGCAGCATTTAGAAGCAGTAACAGCAGCAGCAGTCAGCAGAAGCTAGTAACAACAGCAGTAGTACAGCAGTACAGCGCAGCAATGGAAGCAGTAACAGCAGCAGCAATGGAAGCAGTAACAGCAGCAGCAATGGAAGCAGTAACAGCAGCAGCAATGGAAGCAGTAACAGCAGCAGCAATGGAAGCAGTAACAGCAGCAGCAATGGAAGCAGTAACAGCAGCAGCAATGGAAGCAGTAACAGCAGCAGCAATGGAAGCAGTAACAGCAGCAGCAATGGAAGCTGTAACAGCAGCAGCAATGGAAGCAGTAACAGCAGCAGCAGTAACATCAGCAGCAGGGTTGTCTGTCACTGTGCCCAGCCCATTTGATGAGATGCACCCTTACCATCAGGAATGAGACAGATCAGTGGTCAGAGAACTCGCTTTCCCCAAGCTAAGGTTTTAAGCAGCATCCAGCGTGGTTACCAAGTGGATGGGTGACCGTTTGCGAGCCTTGGCTTCAGTACAGCCCCCATTTGTACCTGCCCTCTTTAATTAAGGTCAGGGAAGGTAAAACAGCGAGGGAGAGGAGATGGGCGCCGCCCTCAATATGCTGGCCCTTAGAGAAGCTGAGGTCTCTGATGCTTTGCTCCCTACGACCACATAGGTTATGGGACACCTTTACCTTAACCTTACCCTTACCATCAGCCTGTTTCTCAGAGAGGCTGTTTTTCTTCTTTTTCTTTGTTTGTTGCTTTTCTTTGGTGTGTGTGGTGTGTGTGTGTGTGTGTGTGTGTTGTGTGGGTGTGGTGGTGTGTGTGGTGTATGTGTGTGTTGGTGTGGAGAAGAGAGAAAAGCGAGAGAGAGAGAGGAGAGATGAGTAGCGAGTGTGTGTGGAGCGTGTGTGTAGTGTGTGTGTGTGCTGTCTGTCTGTCTGTCTGTCTGTCTGAGTTTTGCCTATAATTATCTCACTGAGAGACGTTTTCTTGCTTGCCTGTCTGCCTCCGTCTCTTAAGTCTGCACAGTTATCAGTCTTGTAGACAACGTGATGTGAGCATTTGTCCATTATAAGAGGGTCATGTGAAAGAGTGCACACAACAAACATACTAAATGCACACAATTATTGTATGGTTTCGTTGTCGTATAATGTTGTATTAAGTATTTTGGGGGTTTTGGGTGTATTTCTTTGCTGTTTTTATTTTGTTTTGTTTCTGTTTTTCTAGATAGAGGGCTTGATGAAAAAACAATTTATGCTTACTCAATGTACATCTGGAAATGAAATTTTGACTTGACTTGATGCACACAACCACCACACCACACACACACACACAACACACACCACCACCACACACACCACACACACACCACACACACACCACCACACACACCAACAACACACACACACAAGCACAACCACACGAGTGCCTTGAAAAATTTTCAGTACAGTGTGGATGTCCCTAACCACACCTCAAGGCGTTAAGTTACAATTTTTTTGGACAATGTGCAGGAGGGAGACAGGACTGTCTCTATCTACCGTCAGTGTGTGTATGGGTTACACCAAAGGGTAATAGGGTAAGGGGGTAGGGTGTTGAAAGGCTTAATTTAAATACCTTGACATGGGGTGGTAACGCCCAGAAGGTTTCATTTGAAACACTATCCACATCACTGTCTCTGTCACTGTCTCTGTCTGTGACTCTTTGTGTCTCTCTCTGCCTGTATCTTGTTGTCTGTCTGTCGTCTTCTGTCTGTCTTATGTCTGTCCTTCTCTTCTATCTGTGTTGTGATGTATGTGTGTTGTTGTTTCTGTTTGTGAGCTGGAGAGGATGATGAGGAGAGAGAGTGTATGTTGGATGAGAGAGAGAGAGAGAGAGAGAGAGGAGAGAGAGAGAGAGAGAGAGAGAGAGAAGAGAGAGAGAGAGAGAGAGAGAAGAGAAGAAGACAGACAGACAGACAGACAGACAGACAGACAGACGAGACAGAAAGAGATGGGAGTGGGGCAGGCGAGCAGTGTGTCAGATGTGCTTAAAGGCACTCCCTTTCCAAGCTAAGGTTAAGCAACATTGAGCTGGTTACCAAGTGGATGGGTGACCATTCATGCATCTTGGCTTCAGTACATCTCCAGTTCACCCAGCTGTCAATGGGTACCTGCCCTCTTTAGGGTCAGGGAAAGTAAAGCAGTGAGGGAGGGGAGATGGGCACTGCTCTCAATATACTGGCCCCGGTTAAGCTAAGGTATCGAACATCTTGCCCCACATTGACCTCAGGTTATAGGAACACCTTTATCTTTACACCTTTTAAGTATTTTTAGTCTTAAGTTTTTTTATCATTCTAGGTCACCATGCACGTGTGTTAAACTGAAGAATGCCCAAACAACAACACCTCTCCCAAAAAACCCTCCCTGCAAAGGTTACTAAAAAAGTAAAGGTAGAGGTGTTCCCTTATCCTGTGAGGTAATTGGGGAGCTAGGCATAAGAGACCTCAGCTTCTTAGGAGCCAGCTTATTGAAGGTGGCACTCATATCCTCTCCCTCTCTGCTTTACCTTCCCTGACCCTAAAGAGGGCAGATACCCATTGACAGCTGGGGGAACTGGGGGTGGGGGAAAGTGAGTGCTCTGACCACTGAGCTATCCCGTCCCCTAAAGGTCACTTCGTCCCCTTCAAATAACCAACTGGGGCAGTGCCCTAACACCCCCCTCCCTCCCTTCTCCACCCTTACCCCCTTAAAAAAATCTCTATGAAGTACCCCTCTCTTCATCCTTCTCTCCTCATCCTCCCTCCTCCCCCCTCCCCCCCACGCCCCTCACAAGACTGCCGGTCAGACATATCAGTTACACTTAAAACCAACCTCCCCAACAAGGGTATATATATACCAGGAGCTCTTACCGTCCTGTCCTGTCCCCTGCTTGATAATGGTAAGAGAGTGACCACCAGTCAGAGAAAGAGGCCCATATGTACCTTGTTTAACCAGTTACTCAGCTGTGTGGAAAATCAAACCCTTGGTCCTTAGCAAGACAAATGTCTTAGTATCAGGGAGTTGGGTGGGGTGGGATGGGGGGCAGGAGGTGAGTAGGGGCTCTCTTCTGTCTTCTGTCTTTCTCTGTTCTTGTTCTGTGTTTGTCTGTCTGTCTTCTGTCTCTGTCGTCTGTCTCTCTCTCTCTCTCTCCTCTCCTCTCTCTCTCTCTCTCTCTCTCTCTCTCTCTCTCTCTCTCTCTCTCTCTCTCTCTCTCTCTCTCTCTCGCTCTCTCTCGCTTTTGTGGTGTGTGTTTGTGTGTGTTGTGTGGTGTGTGTCTGTGTCTCTGTGTGTCTCTGTTGTCTTGTTCTGTCTGTCTGTCTGTCTGTCTTGTTCTGTCTCTGTCTGTCTCTCTTCTCTCTCTCTCTCTCTCTCTCTCTCTCTCTCTCTCTCTCTCTCTCTCTCTCTCTCTCCTCTCTCTCTCTCTCTCTCTCTCTCTCCAGTCCCTCTCTCTCTCTCCTCTCCAATCCCTGTGGCGTGGCGGGGTGTAGTAAGCCTATCCCTTTTCAGGGTGCCTGGCCAAGTCCTCCTTGATCCAATACAGGCTGTCGGCCGGCTGTTTTGCTGCCTAATGGCTTCGTGTGCACATCGACAGAGAGGGATGAGGGTGAAGGCAGGAGGAGTAGTGAGTGATCCGGTAAAGAGGCTTTGGGGTTTTGTCTTTACAGACAGGGTTTGATGTGTATACAGAGAACACACAGAGAGAGAGAGAGAGAGAGAGAGAGAGAGAGAGAGAGAGAGAGAGAGAGAGAGAGAGAGAGAGAGAGAGAGAGAGAGAGAGAGAGAGTGGGGGTGGGGTAGAGAGAGAGGATGGGGGAGAGGGAGGAGATAAAATGAATGAATGATCTTTATTTTTTCAATGGTTACATAATATTATAAGCATTTGCATTCTTTTTTTTCATCCAGCCCTTGCCCCGATTAGGAACTATCAAAACAAAACAAAAAATTCAAAACAAAAATACCGGCTGAAAACATAAGAAAACAACACCAACAAAAGATCAACCTATGATTTAAAGGCAAGAGATATAAAATGAGCATTCAACAGACGCAATATCATAATCTGCAACTGACCTGAACATTAATGTCAAAACATATACATTATTTTAAGAAAACAAATAAACATAATGATATTCAGTAAATGCTTGATACCCAACCGACTCGAATATTGATGTCAATACAGATATACTGATTATTCTGAGACAGAGACAGACAGACAGAATGCATGGGTTAATCACTTATAGGTACTTGTGGGTTTTTGCATACTACTTATGCATGTAAGCATGCTTGCACGTGTACGCGCACACAGATTAGTCTATCTTTATCCCAATGCCAGTCTATGTATTGCCGCCGCTGTAGTCTTGTGGTTAGGGCGTTGGACTCGTAATCTAAAGGTTGCAGGTTCGATCCCAGCTTTCGGCTATGGCGTTGTGCCCTTGGAAAAGGCACTTGACGGCTATTTTCTCACCCCACCCAGGTGTAAAAGGGGTACCAACCTTGTGTTGGGGGTTAACCCTGCGATAGACTGGCGTCCTATCCACGGGGGGAGTCTATGACTCTCAGTCGCTTAACGCCACAGAAACCGGGATAAGCACCGGCCTGATGAGCCTTACGCTCAGGACAGACTTTAACTTTTTAACTAAGTCTATGTATTAACATTGCATATTGAGGGTGACGCTCCACCACATAAGGAGTCGCATTGCACCAGAGGTCAATTTTTAGTTATTGACATGCTATTAATCTGCAATAACAGGGCTATACAATACAAAAAACAGATTGAAAATCGGACAATTTTAACAAAAGCTATTACAAATTGAAATCATAGACTGCAGGATGTGACAAAATGAGAAACGGGCAAGTTTAGTTTTGTAACAGATTGTCAGAATGAGGGCTTGGGTATTTTCAAAACACATTTAAAAGCAAAAGGAATAAAAATTATGCCTTGATATTTCATTACAAGGTAGAATAAGGGATATAGTTTAATAATTGGGTAATGTGCTAAGCGACTCATTTCGTGGTGGAGCGTCATTTAAAATTTATTTTGTTTGTCTTTCTCTGCCTGTCTGTCTGTCTGTCTCTGTGCCTGCCTGTCTGCTTGCCTGTCTGTCTGCCTGTTTGACTGACTGTCTTGTCTGTCTGTCTATCTGTCTGTCTGCCTGTCTGTCTTTCTGTATGTCTGTGTGTCTGCCTGTCTGTCTGTCTCTCTCTGCCTACCTGTCTTTCTGTCTCTCTGACTGCCTGTTTATGTCTAACAAGCTGATTTTGTCTGTCTGTCTTCCAGCTCTCTTTCTGTCTGTCTGTCTTCCTGTCTGTCTGTCTGTCTATCTCTCTGTGACTGTGTCTGTCTGTCTACCTCTGTGTGTGTATATGTCTGTGTGTTTGTCTCTTTCAGTCTGTCTGTCTGTCTGCCTGCCTGCCTGCCTGTCTATCTGTCAGTCAGTCAGTCAGTCAGTCAGTCAGTCAGTCAGTCTGTCTGTCCGTCTCTCTCTCTCTCTCTCTCTCTCTCTCTCTCTCTCTCTCTCTCTCTCTCTCTCTCTCTCTCTCTCTCTCTCTCTCTCTCTCTCTCTCTCTCTCTCTCTCTCTCTCTCTCTCTCTCTCTCTCTCTCTTTTCACGCTTCATACCCACACTGAAAACAAGTCTGCAAGCTTAGATATCTTTGTCGACTCGCGCACAAACCCGAAGCAGGGTGGGAAGTAAGGGTGGATAGACAGATGACTGACTACCCGCACATATAATACCCACCCCGGGTATCAGTTACCCAGGGCTTGCTCGTCCACACAAAAAAGGGGATCCCATTTTTAGAAATCTTTGGGATTAAATCCCCCTTTGCTTTTCCTTTCTGATGTCAGACTTAATCTCAACAGTCTGTACGTCTGTGTGAAAGCAGGATTGTAACTTGAGGATGTTTCACACATATAGTACGGAGGGACTAAAGAGTTTTAGAGCTTGAAGAGTGTTAAAAAAGAAAGGTAGAAGATGGGGATGGGACAGTTCGGTGGTCAGGGCACTCACTTTCCCCCAGCTAAGGTTTAAGCAGCATTGCGCATGGTTACCAAGTGGATGGGTGACCGTTGGCGCACCTTGGCTTCAGTACAGTTCCCCCAGTTCACCCAGCTGTCAGTGGGTACCTGCCCACTTCAGGGTCAGGGAAGTTAAAACAGGGAGGGAGAGGAGATTGTGGTCTTTTTTGATGTCTTCTTTTTTTTCTCTTCTGCTCTTAACTTCCAGAGGAGTGGTTGGGGCACTGCATTGAAGTTTTGAGGCCATGTCTCTTGGGCGATTTGAACCAGGTGAAGTCCATCTTTCTGCCGTGGGTTCTTTTACGTGCACTGAGTGCGTATTGCACCCAGGACTTTGGTTTATCATCTCATTCAAAAGCCCAGAAACCAGCCCACGACTCAAGAGCTATTAGATAAGGGAGAAATCTCGGGTTCAAACAGGGATCAGACCCACACTTACTCGATTTCTAGGCAGGTAAAAGCATTACCTCTAGACCACCGATCTATATACAATAATTTTTTTAGTACATTTTCCCCCTCATGTCAAAACATGTTCCTTTAGAGCTGGGTTTTTTTTTTTGGTCTGTTAACGCATAGCTAAAGAAATAAAGAATATGCAATTTCCCAACAGAAAGGAAAAGGGCTGAAAAATGGATTGACATGTTGCAAAAAAGAACAGCTAATCCCCTTTTCAGCGGTCTTATCTTTCAGTGTCAAGCAACCTATACGATCTCATCAGTTCAGTAGAACACCTGAGAGTTTGATTCTAGGTCTGTAGTGTCAGATTACTATTCTCCCCCTGTGGAGATACTGGGTGGGAGAAGGGGGGGGGGGCTGTCAGTATAAATAGCATTCCTCACCTTCTGGAAATTCTGTTCTAGGAATCCCGGACCTTCTTTTCACACCTCTCTTTCCTTTTGTCTTGTTCTTTTTCTGTCACCTCCTTCTTGTTTATTTTCTGCCTTCTTGGTCCATTTTTTCTGCCTTTTTTCCCACAAATTAAAGATACCAATTTTCTCACATGCCGAAGTTGGGTGCACTCACTGGGCCTGACTTGTCAGGTGCTTGAACGCAGCACAACGTTCATATGGCAGACAACAATAGTTGTGTCTGAGCGCTGGACAAAGAAGAAGAGGAAAAAGGAGAAGACTGACAGGGCGCAAAAAGAAACAGTTTACCACTTTTCAATGGTCTTATCTTACAATGTCAAACAAGCCATACAATTCATCAGTTCAGTGGAACACCCGTGAGAGTTCGAATCTAGGTCAGTAGGATCAGATTACCATTCCTCCTCATAGAAATACCTGTTGCTATAAATAGCATTCTCACCTATATTCTGTGCTAGGAATCCCCTCTTTTTCTACCCCTCTCTTTCTGTCTGCCTTCTTCCTTATTTTCCTGTCGTCACCTCCAAGGCAATGCAAGGCATTTTTACTAATATGACAGACAACAACAGTTGCTGTCAGAGCGTTTGGCGAAGAGAAGAAGAAGAAGAAGAAGAAGAGAAGAAGAAGAAGAAGAAGAGAAGAAGAAACAACAACAACAACAACAACAACAACAACAACAACAAGACTGACAGGCTGCAAAAGAAACAGTTTATCACTTTTCAGCAGTCTTATCTTACAATGTCAAACAACCCAAAAGATTCATCAGTTCAGTGGAACACCCATACGAATTCGAATCTAGGTCAGTAGGGTCAGATTACCATTCCTCCTCATAGAAATACCTGTCTGTATAAATAGCATCCCACCTATATTCAGTGCTAGGAATCCCCTCTTTTTCTACCCCTCTCTTTCTGTCTGCCTTCTTCCTTATTTTCCTGTCGTCATCTCCTTCTTTATCTATTTTCTGCCTTCTTGGTCCATTTCTCCTGCCTTTTGTTTTCCTCAGCAAGGCTTAAAAGATAACAATTCTCTCCACACCAAAGCCGGATACACAGGTCTTGCCTGACTTCGTCAGGTGCTTAACAGCAGACAACGTATTTTCACTCATATTATAACAGACAACGTAGTTGCTGTCTGAGCTTTGACAAGACAAGGAGAAGAAAAAGACAGACAGGCTGCTGAAAAGAAACAGTGAAGCCACTTTTCTCAGCAGTTTTATCTTACAATGTCAAACAAGCCATACGATTCATCAGTTCAGTGGAACACCCGTGAGAGTTCAAATCTAGGTCTGTAGGAGTCAGATTACCATTCATCACCTCTTTTGACTGACTAAAGAAATACCTTTCGTGAAAAAATGACAGGGGGAAAAAAATACAGTATGATCTGGTATTTTGTTTCTTTTTTTGGGGGGGGGGGTGTTGTCATCTGGAACCCACTCATTTTCTCTTGTATTGTGGTTCCGTCACCCATTGTTCATGACCCAGATTTGTTGACAGACCATTGATTCGTGAAATTTGGCTTGAACTTGTTTGTTTGTGGATTATTAGGAACATGCCTTGTAGGTTTGATAAATGGGTTCGTTTTTGTGGTAATGGCATGTTGTTGTTGTGTTGTGTTGTGTTGCTGCTGTATTGTTGTGTTCTTGTTCTTGTAGTTGTTGTGTGTGATATAAACACTTTATTTGATACATTACATCCTGTAAATACTTAAGTTGATACGTAGATTACATCCTGTAAACACGTAAATTATACATTACATCCTTTCACTTGCGGGATCAGGTTTTTTAGGACGTTGAGTCGACCATCACACTTTACACATCTGCAATAACCAGGCTGGCTTGGCTTACCTTGACTATTGGGTTGGCTTGGCTTGACTTGGCCTACCTTGGTTTGGCTTGGTTTGAATCTGACTTGGCTTGGCTTGGTTTGGCTTGAATCGGCTTGAATTGCTTGGTTTGACTTGAACTGACTGGGCTTGAATTGGCTTAGCTTTCCTGTGCTTGGCTTAGCTTGATTTGGCTTGGCTTGCTTGATTTGGCTTGGCTTGGCTTGGCTTGGCTTGGCTGTGCTTGGCTTGGCTGGGCTTGGCTTGGCTGGCTGGCTGTAGTGTGGCTGGGCATGGCTTGGCTGCATGGTTGGTTGGCTTGGCTTGTTTGGCTTGGCTTGGCTTGGCTTGGCTGTGTGGCTTGGCTATGGCTTGGCTGGCTTGGCGTTTGGCTTGGCTTGGCTTGGCTTGGCTTGGCTTGACTGGCTTTGGTTCCACTTTGTTCAGATTTTTTCGGTCTGATTCGGTTTGGTTTGGTTTTTGTCTCTTGTGAAAGGATAGGGAGTACAGCTGTTCTGAAAAAAACAACCAGACAGGAAGGATTACCTATACACAGTTACCTGTTTTGTGAGCTTGTAAGAGAAAACCTGGCAAATAAGAGTTGACAAAAAGGACGGTAGACTTCAAATTTTGATTGTGTTTACTTACGTGTTTTCTTGAATATTTGGTTGGTTGACTAGTTGGTTGGTTGGCTGGCTGGCTGGTTGGTGGCTGGTTGGTTGGCTGGTCAGTTGGTTGGTTGGTTGGTTGGTCTGTTTTAACAGATGAAAGGAAAATGTTTACTGAGTTACTACTTTTTGACTGCATGAAATTTTTTTCTATTTTTTTCCTCAGCTAGAGCTCCGAGGTTCACCATTGGTGAGATTTTGCATATTATCTTACTGCTATTGCCCACGTCCACAAAGGTAGCCGCATTTCGACTTTGGGGAATAGGAACTTCTAAAAATGCTGCTTAGTAACTCAAAGGCTGCTTGTATAGATTTAGAACACACAAACATTGGCATTTGAATCATCATCCTTAGTAGCATCAACATCCTCCCCCTCCTCCTCTTCTTCTCCTCCTCCTCATTATCATCAGCAGCAATGGTAGCATTCACACACACACATATATGCACACACACACACACACACACACACACACACACACACACACACACACACACACATACACACACACACTATCACTATCACTAACATAAACAACCAGAACTCTAAAACAAAGACACACTCCACCCCCCTTCCCCCAACCTGCCCTGCGCCCCCCCCCCACCCCCTACCCACTCCACCAAACTCATTATAAATACCTCTTCCTTCCTGACACTTCCAAAGACAAACTCAGTGCTCTTTCTTTATTAAAGCAGTGACACAATGCTAGGCCTACAACAAAACAAGAGAAAACAAAAACACCACCCAGCCCAAGGCAAAAACAAAATCATTGTCATTGTGTGCAACCCAATTTTACCAGGGGTTCAGTTGATAGTCATCGGTACAGTGCTATTGTCCAATGTGCCAAGTGGTATCACGTGTGCCAATGGTTGTGTTGTGTGTTTGTTGTGTGTGTGTGTGTGTGTGTGTGTGTGTGTGTGTGTGTGTGTGTGTGTGTGTGTGTGTGTGTGTGTGAGAGAGAGAGAGAGAGAGAGAGAGAGAGAAGGGGGGATGTTTGTGTGTTTGTCTGTGCATGCACACGTGTGTGTGTGGTGTGTGTGTGTGTGGCGCGCGCATGCCTGTGCGCGCGCAACGCCGCGTGTGCGTGTGTGTGAGTGTGTGTGTGTGTGTGTGTGTGTGTGTGTGTGTGGTGTGTGTGTGTGTGTGTGTGTGTGTGTGTGTGTGTGTGTGTGTGGTGTGTGTGTGTGTGTGTGTTGTGTGGTGTGTGTGTGTGTGTGTGTGTGTGTAATCAGGCACCTTCATTTCTTGAAAGAGTGTGATTGAGGTGGCAGAAGTTTTTGTGATACAGTGTGTGTAGTCCTTGAACACTTTTTTTCAGTGTGAAACGATTGTTTCAGTTCACGAAAGAAGCCATTTTTCAACTTTAAGGAAGTATAATGATGGCTAAAGTAGAATGAAAGAAAAAAACATTTGTTGGTGGTTGGTTGTGGTGATTGTGGCGGTAAGAGTAGCAGTTGTGTGTTTTTGGTTGGGGATTTATATTGGGATTTTTTATATTTTTCTGTCCTTTGATCCTTTCCAATAATGTGAATCTACCCCTCCCCCCACAACACAAAAACAACATATAAACAAACCAAACAACCCGAAAAGGCACCATGATTGCATGCCACCCAATAATTTTATGAGGAGCAAAGGTGACAGCAGCAGGTACAACACTATTGTTTCAAGGTGAAAAAGCCCCAACACCCAGTATGTTACTTTGTGCTCTGTGTGAAAGGCCTTTCTTGGCACCTTTGAGTCTATCTTGCAATGCACTCCCCCTCTCACCCCACCCTTTACCAAACACTCTGTCTTCTTAACAACTGGAATTTTAATGGTAAAAGAAGGCTTGGCTTTTTCATTGTTTTCAAGAAATTAGAAGGTCTGCTTCTTTGTATAGCCAGAAGTGTGGGGGCTAGAAATAAGCCGCCATAAGTGAATGTTTTTTCCTCATGCCCTGTGTTGTTTTGAACTTGTGTTTTTATGTAATAAGCTGTTGAATGAAAATTGCTTAAACCAAAATATTAAAAGCACCAGCAGCCCTTGGTACAGTGGTCAGCACCTTGGGTTATGGACTGGAATGTTGTGGGTTTGAATCCCAAATGAGTCATAAGGATTTGTTCTGAATTTGACCAGCCCCTACCCAGAGTGAGTGTGCTGTGGGCTCATTGGGAAAACCGGGACCACACAGTCGAGCTTCAACAACTTAACTGGTTCGGTTTTTAGAGTATTGCTCAGATATCTGACCAACACTGCAGGCGTCTGTATCTCTCATGCTCCGTTGATGCCAAAATATATAATGATAGGAAGTATAGAGTACAGCCCTGTCACGTAGTCTCAAAGCAGGTGCACTTCTATAGCAACATCGTGCCATCATCTTCAATGTCAATAATCACCATGCAATATAAAAAAAAATGTATTCGAAGGTTGAAAACGTGTTCTGTTGTGCTCTGTCCTGCTCTGAAACCTTCCTCTACTTCTTTGACGATTTCCTCAGCTTGAGGCTTCAGTCTGTTCATAAGGATTCTTAGCATAAGTTTACTTGGATGTCTGGTCAGGCTGATGGTACAGTAGTTTTGGGGGAATAACCATCAGAGTCTTAGTCTGAAGTGTTGGCCACTAACCTGTACACCAGATCTTATAGCAGATAGTAAGTAATGCATCTATCATGGCCTCTCCTGCCTGGACCAGCTCTGATGGAATGTTGTCCACTTTTGCCAACTAGGGTGATGTTATTGTAGGTTTACCTTTTTTCCACAGGGTTATGAAGTGTGAAAAAAAAAGAAACAGATGTTTTTTTTCTGTTTCGCCGTCATGTCTAATTTCTGATAGAGTGGCACAGGTGGAGAGTGTAACTAAAAACCACTGTATTCGAATAAAGCCGCGGGTAAAGATTTTTTGTTTTTGTTTTTACTATGTACATGTAGACTAACATGAGAATTTTGAAAACTGCCCATTTTCACAAACATTTTTTCTACACCCTCTCTGTCTTCGTATGTCTGTCTTTCCCTCCTCTATCTGTCTGTCTCTGTCTCTCTATCTCTCTCTGTGTCTGTCTCTCCAGGTGTCCTGGAAGATCACCCAAAGGTGGTGCACTTTTGTAATTAGTCATCCTTTGTGAGGCTTTGTCTATGCTTTCTCTTTTATATTTTCGTCCCTGTTGTTCCTCTCTCTCTCTCCTCTCTCTCTCTCTCTCTCTCTCTCTCTCTCTCTCTCTCTCTCTCTCTCTCTCTCTCTCTCTTCTCTGTATACTCAACAAACCCTGTCTGTAAAGACAAAACCCCAGAGCCTCTTTACCAGATCACTCACTACTCCTCCTGCCTTCGCCTTCCTCCCTCCCTCTCTGTCTGTCTCTGTGCACACGCAGCCATTAGGCAGCAAAACAGCCGGCCGACAGCCTGTATTGGATCAAGGAGGACTTGGCCAGGCACCCTGAAAACGGATAGGCTTACAACACCCCGCCCGCCACGGCACAGGGACTGGAGAGAGAGAGAGGGACTGGAGAAGAGAGGAGAGAGAGAGAGAGAGAGAGAGAGAGAGAGAGAGAGAGAGAGAGAGAGAGAGACCCACCCCCTAACTCCCTGAGAGAAAGATATCCTGAGGACCAAGGGTTTGATTTTCCACAGCTTAGTGACTGGTTAAACACGGGTACTACTCTCCCCCTGGTCACTCTCCTGCTATTATACTAAGCAGGTAAGGAGGGGAGGTTGAGGCGCGGGAGGGTAATAGCCTCTTGGGCTACACACCAGCTTTAATTTTTTAACACTTTTTCTTATGTTTTTCTTGTATCATTTTGGCATTTATACCACACATTCTAAGGCTTTCAATAGAAATAAAAAATAACTATTTTTTGTGAAAGACCAGCCTCTGTCATAAAACTCTGTGATTTTGCACGAAATTTAGTAGGTTTTAAACGTTTAAAAACTTTTCAGCAAACATGGTACCCTATGAGTCCTTTGTTGTCTGCTAGCTTCTTCTAACCACAATAGTATGCCTGTTCAGGTTCAACACTGTAGGAACACCAACAATCCTCGTTTGATGATCATTTCCAACCTTCTAATGACTACCTGCTTTTGCTCTATGTTTTCAATCCCCAAAAACAAGTACACAGGGATATCGTTTTATACATTAAAAAATCAATTTTAAAAAATCCAGCAACACTTTTTTCCCCTGAACAACACTCTATAGAATATACTACTTGACCTTGCAGCTAACGGTGGAGTGTAGCCTGTACTGTTGGTGAGGTTGACTTAGTGTAACTGATATGTCTGGCCATCAGCCACAGTTAGATCAGGGTGGGTGGGTGCAGTAGGGGTGGTGATGGGGGCTTAATGGAGTGTTGGGGGGTGAGTGATAGGGTCAAAACAATGTCTAAGGTTAGGGCGCCGAAGCAGTTAGCTAATGGGACACATGACCTACCTAGGCTACCGGAAGTTGTTGATGATGTGAACTGCTGACCTATGTCCCGGAAGTTGTTGGTGATGTGAACTGCTGACCTATATCCCCTTGAAGTTGTTGGTGATGTGAACTGCTGGGTTTCCAGTTCTGTATTAGCTTGGGGGTCATGTAATATCTTCTATAGAGTGCTCATTGGAATTTTTTTTTTGATGAATTTAACAGATGGTTTAAAGTATGAAAGAATGCACTGTGCACTTGTATTTGGAATCGAGGACATAGAGCAATGCGGGGTAGTCACAAAAAAGTTGGAAATGATCATCAAATGAGGATTGCTTGTGTTCCTACAGTGTGTGTGCATGCATATCGCAGTTAGGAAGTTAGCATTACTGAAGGGGTACAGTGTTTGCTGAAAAATAAAAAAAGAAATTTAAACCTACCAACTCCAGGATCAGACTGGTGCGCTCCCCTGTGTGTCCATTTTCCTGTATGCCTGTTGATCAGTGGACCATGACTGCAGATTTGGAGATGGGGGTGCGGGCGGTGGGGGTGGGATGCTTCTGGGGACTCCTTGGCATCTCCTGCAGAGGCCACATAAGCAACGAAGACGTGCATAACAGAATCCAGCTAACCATTGGTCCCAACAAAAACCTTCTATCAATTGTAAAGAAGCGAAAACTTAAATGGCATGGGCATGTCACAAGATCAAATTAGGACTTGCAAAAAACAATACTGCAAGGCACTGTCCAAGGAAGAAGAAAAAGAGGCAGACCAAGGCAGAGATGGGAGGACAATATCAGCCAATGGACAAGCCTAGAACTGAACAAAATTTTGAGAAAGGCAGAACAGAGAGAGGAATGGAGGGAACTGGTTGTCAAGTCTACAGGGGTGCTCCACAGTCGCCAGACTAAGGGATATATATATATATATATATATATATATATATATATATATATATATATATATATATAAAATATATATATATATATATGTGTGTGTGTGTGTGGTGTGTGTGTGTGTGTGTGTGTGTAAAGAGGAATGTATATATATATATATTATGTGTGTGTGTGTTTGCTCATAGATGGTCGAATCCACCTAAAGAAAAACAACAAACAAACAAACAAACAAACAAAAAACAAAACTATATCAAACAAACCAGAGCCCCCCATGCAAATTATCATCAACAAAAACAACAACAAAAAATATTGATCACAACAACAGCTTTTAAAACAAGTTCGTTTCGTTCCGCACGACTAGGTT
>CM060327.1:38661677-38686677 GCA_030674155.1 Stramonita haemastoma | reverse complement strand
GGAAATGAAATTTTGATTTGACTTTGACTTTGAGGACTCCTTCACCCGGTGGCCCTACGGCTGTTCAGGTTTGATTATTTTCTTCGGATTTCTTTTTCCTGAAATATACAATTACTGGGAGGGACTGTTTATCGAGATATAGTGAGGAATAGAGCTCCCCAATCTTCTTCTGCTCTTTCTTCTTCTTCTTCTTCTTTTTCTTCTTCTTCTTCTTCTTCTTCTTCTTTTCTCTTCTTCTCCTTCTTCTTCTTCTTTCTTTCTTTCTTCTTCTCTTCTTCTTCTTCTTCTTCAAATTTCAATTCAAATTCTTCATCTTCAAATTCTTCTTCTTTTGTTTTTGGACACGGGAACTAAACCCGGTTATTAGAAAAGAAAATAACAAGAACAACACAAACACAGACACATTTGGGTGTGACAGAAAATAATTTAAAAAATCCCACTTCCCCATCCCATCTCCTTTTAGGTATAGGAAGAAAGAGAAGAAAGAAGGGACAGAAGGGAAAAGAAACGAAAGAAAGAAAGAAAGAAAAAAGAAAAGAAGGAAGGAAAGAAAGGAAGGAAGAAGAAGGAAGAAAGAAAGAAAAGAAAGAAAGAAAGACAAGGCTGGTAGGAAAAAGAGAAACGAAAGAAAAAAAGAAGGAAGAAAGAAAGAAAGAAAGAAAAATGAGGAAAGAAAAGGAAAAAGGAAAGCAGAAAGAAAGGTGAAGCACTGTTATAATAAAACTTTTTTTAAAAGTGCTCTTGAACCCTAAAACAAACCAAACAACGAAAACAAGCAAACAAACAAACAACCAAACAACAAAAAAAAAAGCCAACCCCAAACACAACCAGCTTAGCTCACTCAAATCAACTGTCTCCATCGCCGCTGTCGTCGCTTAGAGCTCCACGCAATGCCACCAGGTTCACTATCCTCCTCTTTCTGTCTCTGTAAGTTCTATGATCTCCTGTAAGCCCTCCCAGACCACTGATCTCATGATGTTGGCAATGTAGGATGTTTGTAGTGGTCTGCCTCTTTTCCTCTGCCCTCAGCCTTACTACAGGGAACTGTCGCCATCAGATTTGTTTGTGAGTTTCTGTTTGCATGATCAAAGTATCTCAGTCTGCGCTTATCTATTCAGTCCAGCATCTGTCTTTGCACTGAGAGTTCATCGAGAAGGCTTTGATTTGTTTTTCTTTCTGACCATTTGACTCTCAGAAATCACACGTAGAACATTTTGGCTTCGTTTATTTCGTCTCATCTCAAATTTTGAAGCGTCCAGGCTTCTGACAGCAATATAGGCCAGATTATGATTTGACAATTCTGATTTTGAGATTCAACCGATTGAACAACAGAACAACAAAAAGCCCTACCCCCACCCCTATCCTTGATCCCCCCGCCCTCACCCCCCGCCCTCACCCCCCCGAAAAAAAAGCCCAGAAAGATAACAAATCCCTCAACAACAAAACAAACACACACATTCACCAACATAACAGAATCAAGACCACAATAACACTGAGATAATCACGTCCTAAAAAAAATTAAACACTTCCAAACAAAAAAAATCTATCATGAAGCTTATGATGAGCAAATAGATGGCATTACGCAAAAGATCACAATTTAGAAAATTGGAAATCTATCCTAGGACGAAAGAAAACCCTTCAACCAACAACATAACAAAACAATGAATCAAGAATCAAGCAAACAAATAATGCACATTAAATCGTTAAAGCGATACGTCATTTACACCAACACACAACACACACACACACACACACACACAACACACACACACACACACACACACACACACACACACACACACACACACACACACAGAGAGGATCCAATCTTTCAACGGCATAAACATCACGACAATTGAAATGTCAACATGTCTAGTGTGTTTTTTCCAAAACAACCACTCGCATTTTAACAACCTGTGTTTTACCCTGTCATAAACTCGTCATTCCATTACCCAGGCTAATTGAGTTAATTGTTCATTAAACAACAAAATCAGAAACCTGTTGTTGCTTTGACGGCCGAAATCGCCTTTAAGAAATTGTTTCTGGCACCACATTGGGAATGGATCAACTAATTATGTCATTTCTGTGATTTTAAGCAGATCAAATTAATCCAAACTTACAAAATGAAAGATTGGAAAAGTTACCTGACGTTATATATTTTTTTTCAATGACGCGTCAAATACTGTCAAAGTTTAAATCGCATCAACGGTAATGTTTGTGTTTTGTAAAACCTCTTTCCTGCTTAAGGTTTTAAAATATCTAATTCACACCTCAATGGGATAAACTGATCTTCTGGCTGATAACAAGAAGTAAAGACAGCGATAGTAAAAGAATATAAAACTAAAGAAAGAAAGAAAGAAAGACAGACAGACAGACAGACAGACAGACAGACAGACAGACAGAAAGGGAAGAAGAATAGGAATAAGGAAGAAAAAATAATAGAATGATAAATAAAATATAAAATGTACCTTTTTAAAAGGAAAACTTACCGTAAACTGTGTATGATGTCCCTTTTCATTCAAAACAAACAAACGAGCAAATTTACAAACACACAAACACCAACATCTTTGAATAATTGGTTTAAGGCAAAAATGTGGAAGGCTGTCCATGAAAATTATTTCACATATCATGAAGAAATTTCTATATAGACGTCTATATATTTTTTTTCACCAGAAATTAAATATAGAATAAATTTATGATGTATTATCTAGGAGACATTTTTTCCAATGACATTTTGTTTTGAAGTGACAAGTCTTAGACTGGCTGTGACAACGAATGTGAGAAATCATTCAAGCCATCTGTCTTTTTGTCTGTCTGTCTGTCTGCCCCCCCCCCCCCACTCTCTCTCCTCTCTCTCTCTCTCTCCCCCACCCACTCACATACCAACCCCCCATCCCCACCCACCCACACATACCTGCACACACAATCACACCCACATTCTCTCTCTCTCTCTCTCTCTCTCTCTCTCCTCTCTCTCTCTCTCTCTCTCTCTCTCTCTCTCTCTCTCTCTCTCTCTCTCTCTCTCTCTCTCTCTGTATCCTCCCTCCCTCCTACCCTCTCTCTCTCCCACCCTCTCTCTCCTCCCCTCTCTCCCTCCCCCCTCTCTCTCTCCCTCTCCAACCCTCTATCTCTCTCTCTCCCCACCCCCCCTCTCTCTTCCTCCCTCCCTCCCTCCCCTCCCTCCCTCCTCTTCTTCTGTCTGTCTGTCTGTCTGTCTGTCTGTCTGTCATCTGTCTGTCTGTCTGTCTCCTCTCTCTCTCTCTCTCTCTCCTCTCCTCTCTCTCTCTCTCTCCTCTCTCTCTCTCTCTCTTCCTCTCTCTCTCTCTCTCTCTCCCCCCACCCCCTTCTCTCCATCTCTCTCTCTCTATCTCTGTCTCTGGCTGGCTGTTTGTTTTCCTGAGTATTAGTAACCCTATGAGAGGCCCTTGTGTCCAGCAACAGTCATCGGACGACTACTCGTGGCCAATGTCCAAACACGGCTGGTCAAACATCGCGCCCATTAAGAGTCGCCGTTTTGGCACCGAAAGGGAGGGAGAGAGAGGAGGGAGGGGTGAAGAGAGAGAGAGAGAGAGAGAGAGAGAAGAGAGGAGAGAGAAGAGAGAGAGAGAGAGAGGGGGAAGAGAGAGACAGACAGACAGACAGACAGACAGACAGACAGACAGACAGACAGACATACTGATAGACTGAGAGACAGATAGACAGACAGACAGATAGATGATACTGATAGACTGACAGACAGATAGACAGACAGACTGATAGACAGACATGCAGACAGGCAGATATGCTGCTGCTGCTGCTGCTGCTGCTGCTGATGATGATGGTAAAGTTAATTTTTAAGGGCTACAGATAGGCCTCAGTATGTTGCATACTTTTAATTTTCATTTCACCCATTACTTATATATCTAAAACAAAACAAAAAATCTTGAAACATACAGCATATTAAATCTCAATCAGTTTGAGAAAAAAAAACCCTTGAATAAATGGATTATCTTTTTCTGTCTCTCAGTCTCTGTGTCTCTAAGCATCTCTATTCTTCTGTCTGTCTCTGTTTCTGTCTCTGTCCCAGCCTTTCTCTCTGTGTGTGTCTCTGTCTGTGTGTCTGTGTCTGTGTGTCTGTGTCTGTGTGTCTGTCTCTCTTCTCTCGTCTCTCTCTCCACTCCTCTCATCTCTCTCTCTCTTCTCCCTCTCATCTCTCCCCCCTCTTTCTGCCCCCTCCCCTCCCGCCCCTCTCCCTCTCCCATTCGAAGTGTTTGTGCTAATTATCACCAAGGTCGATCACAGCTTAATTGAACAGAAAAAAGAAAGCAGGAGGGTTTTCCCCCCTCCCCCCCCCCCCCTCTTTTTTTTCTTTTTTTTTTTTCCTGTCACAGGCCGGGTGTGTGTTGGTTGGTCTCCACCAATCAATGCCTCGGCTTTTTAAACGTCATTGAGACGTCACGTGTCCCATAATTTGCGTCACTTGTGATATGGTCTTTGTAGAGCTCTCTCTGTGTCTCCCTCTCTCCTGTGTACTGCTGCTGACCATTTCTGTTTAAGAGTGTTTGTTGTCTGTCACTGGTTTCTTTGACTCTTGTCTCTGTCAGTCTGGGGTAGCTTTTTTTATTAGTAGTATAAAGTTCGTTTGTTAGTTTGTTTGTTGTTGGTTTGTTCTTCTATCAGTTTGTTTGCTTGCCTTCTTCACCTGTCCTCGTGTCTTCGTGTCTGTCCTTTTTTTTCTTTCTTCTTTCTGTCTTTCTGTCTATTCTTTTCTTTCTTTCTTTCTTCTTCCTTTCTTTCTTTCTGTTTTCTTGCCTTTCTGTCTTTCATTCTTTTCTTTCTTTTTTTCCTCTTCTTTTCTCTCTCTCTTCTTTCATTCTTTCTTTCTTGTCTCTTTTTAAGTATTCTTTTCTGTCTCTCTGTGTCTCTGTTTTAGTGTGTATCTGTCTCTGTAAGTCTGCTGTCTGTCTGTCGTTGGTCTTGTCGTCTGTCGTCTGTTTGTCTGTCTGTCTGTCTGTCTTCTGTCTCTGCTTTTTTCTTTGATCCTAATCCCTCTCCATTCCTAGCCCTCTCTCTGTCTACCTGTCTGTCTCTTTGTCTCCATCTTCCACCTCCATCCCTCCTCCTCCTCTCTCTGTCTGTGTCTATCTGTCTCCTCTCTGCCTCTGTCCTCTCTTCTCCCCCCCCCTCTCCTCTCTCTCTCTCTGTGGCTTTCTTCCCTCATCAGCTTCTGCAGCTTCTTTAGCGGTGGGCTAATCACCAGTCGATCAGGGCTTAATTGAACAGAAAAAAGAAAGAAAAAGAAAAAAAAAGAAAAAAGAAAGACAGGATATTTCACCAACCGCTCTTTTCCAAGTCCCAGGCCAGTGTGTTGGTTGGTCTCCCGCCAGCCAATCGATGCGTGGCCTTTTTAAACGTCACTGACACGTCACATATCCCTTCATTTGCGTCACTTGTGATATCGTCTTTGTGCTTTTGGGGTGTCTGTGTCGCCTGTCTGTCTGTCGAGGTTAATGTGTCTGTCATTGGGACACTATACTCGCTTTGGGTTTTTTAATTTTTTTTTTAACTCTCCACGTGTGTGTGTTGTGTGTGTGTGTGTGTGTGTGTGTGTGTGTGTGTGTGTGTGGTGTGTGTGTGTGTGTGTGTGTGTGTGTTGTTTGTGTTGTGTGTGTGTTGTTGTGTGTGTGTGTGTGTCGTTGTGACTGTCTCTTGTTCTCTCTCTGCCTCTCTCTCTGTCTTTGTCTCTCTTCTCTTTCTTCCTCTCTTCTCTTCTCTGTCTCTCTCTCCTACTCTCTCTCTCTCTCTCTCTCTCTCTCTCTCTCTTCTCTCTCTCTCTCTCCCTCTCTCTCTTGCTTACTCTCTCTTGCTTACTCTCTCTCTCTCTCTCGTGCTTACTCTCTCGTGCTTACTCTCTCTATCTCTTTCTGTCTCTCTCTGTCTCTTCTCTGTCTCTCTCTGTCTCTCTCTGCTCTCTCTTCTCTGTCTCTTCTCTCTCTCTCTCTCTCTCTCTCTCTCTCTCCTCTCTCTCTCTCTCTCTCTCTCTCTCTCTCTCCTCTCTCTCTCCTCTCTCTCTCTCTCTCTCTCTCTGAGATAGCGTGTTGGTCCTTTTGATTTCCGTCATTCTGTTTGCCTTTTGTTGGGTTTCCCCAACCAAGTTTTTGTCTGTCTATCTGTCTGTCTGTCCTGTGCTGTCTGTCTGTCTGTCTCTCAATATGTCTCTGTCCCTCCCTCTGTTCAAGGATGTAAATATAAACAACAATCCAAGAAGCAATCTTGAAACAAAACAACAACCATAATCGCCAACAACAGCCATAACCCCCCTGCCAGCAACACAACCTCAACCAACCAAACACCAGCACCAACATCAGCCAACCACCATCCACCACCAACCAACCAACCAACAACCAACCAAAACCAGCCAACCACAACCAACCAACCAACAACCAACCACCACCACCCAATTCACCAGCCAAGCCAACTAGCCAACCAGTCCACCAACCAGCCAACCAACCAACCAACCGACCAACGCAATTAACTCAACAAACTCCACCATCCAACCACCCACCCACCCACCAACCAAACTACCAGCCCACCCATCAACAGCAAGCAGGCAAAAGCAAGCAAGCAAGACCAACACACGCAACCAAGCGGCCACAAAGAACTGAAATCATCAAGGAAACCAAACAGAAAGCCAATGAAGGCGATAATAATTCATAAGCAATTCATTCAACATGAAATACTACCATGGTGGAGATTGCACACCATGTGTAAAACATGAATAAAATAAATAAAAACAAAAACAAATTAAAAAAAAAAAAAAAAACCCCGGAAAAATGTTATCTCTGTCGGTAGGAAAAAGCACCCCCCCCCCCCTTCCACCGCCCCAGGCAAAAGTTTAGGAGGTGATGGATTGGTCTTGACGTTATTTTTGTTTTGTTTTTCTTCTTTGATCAATAAAGAAGCTGTATGCCGGTGCCCTTGAGCACACACACAGACACACAGACAGACACACAGAGACACAGACACACAGAGACACAGACACACAGAGACACAGACACACACAGACACAGACTACAACTGCAGACACACAAACACAGACACACAGACAGACACACATAAACACACAAACACATACCAAAACACACACACACACACACACAAACACACACAAACACACATACACAAGCACGACTACACACACACACACACACACACACACACACACACACCACCAACAGCACGCACGACTACCACACCACCACACACCACACACACACACACCACGACACACACACACACCACGCACCACACACACACACACTCAAATCCTGTTCCGCTTTTCGAAAGAGCAGGCCATTGTGTGTCGGTGGGAAAAGATGACAACATGTAAAAACCGCATACACACGGGGACTAGATGTAAAAAAAAAAGGTACATGCGAGCTTATTCCATTATCCTTGCAATAAAAGGATACATAAGTAACTTAAAAAATAAAATCAATCAACAATCAATCAATCAATCAAAACACACCACACACACACACACACACACACACAACAGACCGACCCAACACACACAACACACACACACACACACACCACACACACACACACACGTTAATATCACTATGTGAAGAACTTAATGAAAAGTACACACACACACACACACACACACACACACACACACCACACAACACACACACACACACACAACACAACACACACTTTTGCTATCAGGTTTAGATTCAATTGCATATCTTAAAAAAAAGAAAAAGAGAAAGAGAAAGAAAGAAGGAAGAAAGAAAAGAGAGAAAAGGGAAAAACCACATCATGTATATCTCAAACATGAACACCCACTCGTTTTCTAGCTGTCTAAAATGTAGATTAAGTAATCATCATAAAATGTAAAAAAAAAGAAAGAAAAAATAAGAGTACAAGAAACTAGATGATGCCAGTTGTGTTACTTTTTAAAAGGAAACGGTGTAATTAAAAACACTTCACATCTAAGTGAAAATTCAGTTGTGTGTCTGTGTTGTCTGTCGTGTCTGCTGCTGTCTGTTTGTCTGTCTGTTGTCTGCATGCTGTTTCTGTTGTCTATCTATCTATCTATCTATCTATCTATCTATCTATCTATCTATCTATCTATCTATCTATCTATCTATCTATCTGTCTGTCTGTCTTTCTCTTTCTCTCTCTCTGTCTGTGTCTGTATCTCTCTGTGTTTGTCTTCTATCTACTTGTCTGTGTCTCTGTCTTTATGACTGTTTCTGTCTCCTCCTCCTCCCCCCCCCCCCCCGCCTCCTCCCCCCTCTCTCTCTCTCTCTGTTTTGCTTCTTTCTCCCTCCGTGTCTCGCTTTTCTCCCTCTCTTACTTATGTCTTCCTGTTTTTTCTCTGTCTGTCTTTCTTCTCTATGTCTCTCTATGTGTCTGTCTGTCTGTCTGTCTGTCTGTCTGTCTCGCTCTCTCTCTCTCTCCTCTCTCTCTCTCCTCTCTCTCCTCTCTCTCTCTCTCTCTCTCTCTCTCTCTCTCCTCTCTCTCTCCTTCAAAAAAGAGTTTTTTTCTCACTAAAGCTTTCTCACTTTCCTCTCACTCTCGATCAGCCCCCCTCCTACCCCCCTCACTCCATCCATCTCATCCCCTTCCCTCCTCTCTTCTCCCCAAAGCCAGCTCTCTCTCCTCTCTCTCTCTCTCTCTCTCCTCTCTCTCTCTCTCTTCCTTCTTCTCCTCTCTCTCTCTCGTCCTCTCTCTCCTCCTCCTCTCTCTCTCTCTCTCTCTCTCCTCTCTCTCCTCTCTCTCTCTCCTCCCCTCTCTCTCTCTCTCTCTCTCTCTCTCTCTTCTCTCTCTCTCTCCTACACCCCTCTCTCTACTCTCTTCTCTCTCTCCCTTCCTCCCCCCCTCTTCTCTCTGCCTCCTCTAAGTCCCTTTCTCTCTCCCTTGCCTTTCCCCCTCTTTTTCTCACTCTCTGTCTCTCTCTGCTCTCCTCGTCTCTCTCTCATCTCTCGTTCCCTCCCTCCCTCCTCCCCTCCCTCCCCTCCCTTCTCTTCTCTTCCACTCTTCTCTTCACTCGACGTTTTACAGCGCGGGGCCGTCTGCTCTTGCATTAATGTGACAGCGTTCGATAGGCCGCCAGCGCCTTCATTAGCATTCTAACAAACAGCGCATGATTGCTCACTGACAACCTCACCCTACCGCCTGGACACAGGATGGAGGGGAATGGATGCGCCAAGGACCCAGGCAGTAGCAGTAGAAGAATCATCAAGCTCTCTCTCTCTCTCTCTTGCCCAGAGAAGGAGGAGGATGGAGGAGGAGGAGGAGGAGAAGGAGGAAGGAGAGGAGAGGAAGGGAGGAAAAGGTTTCTTTTCAGGACTTGTGGCATCCTGCTACTACCCAACACCATGGTCTTTGCTCCTCTTCAAACAATCTGCAATTATCTCCACGCTACTTCTCACTTTTCTGCCCCGCTTCTGCCTTGCCTTCCCTATCCCTTGCCTTGCCTTGCCCACCACCCACCCCATCCCGCCCCACCCCGCCTGCCTGCCCGCCACAAGGCAATTATCTTCCAAAGCTAGAGTTTTTGCCTCTCTCTCTCTCTCTCCTCTCTCTCTCTCTCTCCTCTCTCTCTCTCTCTCTCTCCTCTCTCTCTCTCTCTCTCTCTCTCTCTCTCTCTCTCTCTCTCTCTCTTTCTCTACCCCCCCCCTCTATTTTTTTTTTTTTTACTCCTTGATGCCTACCTCATCAACCTCTGCTGGGAAAAAGATGGCAGCTCTGGGCTTTCAAGGGACGTTTCGTGGGACGGCTGGCAGGTCAAAAGTCGTCTGCTATTTAACGCCTAATCACCAGTGGAATATTGGGTCCGTCTGCAATAGAGATAGATGCCGTCATTTTCTCCGCGCAAATGGCCATCTTCGTCCGAGGGCTCTTGCAAAGAATCCGGATGCAAATGCGTTGATGATGTTGAAGAAGGGGGGTAATTTAGCTGGGAGGGATATTTTTCTTTTCTTCGCTGCTGGGTAGATGGGCCACTCCTGTGGCTCTATCAAACCGCCGGAAGTAGGTGTCGTTGCAGCCTCGTTTTAGCGCCGTTCTTTTGTCTTTGAATTGGGTGTAGTCTTCCCTCCCCTTGTGTGTGGGAAAGTGTTGTGAAAGCAGTGGTGGTTGGGTTTTTTGTTTTTTTTGTTGGTTGTTGTTGGTTGGTTTTTTTGTTTTTTGAGTAATTCCTTTCTTTTTAAGAGGTTTTTGTTGTTTTTTTATTTTTTTTGTATTGAATTTCCATTGGTGTCTGTCTCTGTCTTATGTTTCTGTGTCTTTCTCTGGCTGTCGCTGTGTGTCTGTGTCTCTGTGTGTCTGTCAGTCACTTTTCTCTTCGTCTGTCTCATCTGTCTTCTGTCTCTTAACTCCATTTTCTATCTGTGTCTTCTAATGTCTCTCTCTTTTTCTCTTTTCTCTAGTCTCTGTGTCTTTTCTCTCTGTGTCTATTTCCCTCTGTCTCTCTGTTTTTTTGTCTCTCTTTACCACTAATTAATATGTCCGTTTTCTCTTGTCTGTCGTCTCTCTCTTCTTCGTCTGCTTCTTTCCTTTCTTTTTGTCTGCTTTATCTCTGTCTCTGTCTGTCTTTCTGTCTGTCTGTCTCGGGGACTGCAAAAAAAAAGTATTGATGTTATTCATTAACACTGAAAAAAAAAGTTATTAATTATTCTCCTGTCTGTCTCTTCTCGTCTGTCTTCTGTCTTCTGCTCTCGTCGTCTCTGTCTGTCTCTCTCTCTCTCTCTCTCTCTCTCTCTCTCTCTCTCTCTCTCTCTCTCTCTCTCTCTCTCTCTCTCTCTCTAATCCACCGTCTGATCTTCTTCACTTAATCTCTTTCTTCTCTCTCCTGGGACTGCAATCTGTCTTCTGTCGTCTGTCTGTCTGTCTTCTGTCTCTCCTGAGTCTATTTGTCTCTGTCTCTATAACTATGCTTTTCTCTCTTATTTATTGGTATTTTATTTTTGCCAGTTCTTAACAGCAATGTTTCGTAGATTTGTCAAGCGTAAATAACGATTTTTTTGTCCAAGATTTCTATTATGTGTGTTTGTGTGTGAGGGGTATAATACGTTTTGATCGATGATGTTCAGGGTTATATCCAAATTAAATGCAATCAGCATTGTAAAAGGTGCCAAGGATAAATGGTTAGAATCCAATCGGGTCTGAGTGCTGTAATAAAGAAGGAGAAAATTTGCTTCTTTTTATTTATTTATTTTTTTTTACCTCAGGCTGTTGTGTCATTTTTGTGTTGTGTGTAGAAAAAACAAAAAAAAAGTCTTTAGGTTCAATAGTCTCATCATTTTATATTCGTTTTTGTTATGGTCGTCGTCTTTGTTATTATTGTCATCTTCGTCTCGACGTCATCGACGTCATCGTCGTCGTCATCGTCGTCGTCGTCGTCGTCGTCGTCGTCGTCGTCGTCGTCGTCGTCGTCGTCATCAATCATCATCACCCCATCCTCTCACCATCATCATCATCATCATCATCATCATCATCATCATCATCATCATCATCATCATCGTCGTCGTCGTCGTCGTCGCCCAAACGATCAGACAGCTACCGTTGTTGTCTGTTATATGAGCGAAAAATTATGCGTTGCACTGCCGTTAAGCGCCTGACATGTTAGACCCTGCGCATCCGACTTCGGCATGGGAAAGAAATTGTTATTTTTTAATGTCTTCCTAGAAATTAAAGGCAAGAGAATGGACCAATTGCCAAAAAGGCAGAAAACAGACAAAAGGAGGCACGACAGGAAGAAAAGAACAATTCAGAAACAAAGAGAGGGATAGATAAGAGGAAATTCCTAGCACAGAATTTTCAGAAGGTGGGGTGCTATGTAACTGACAGGCCCCAGTATCCCACAAAGGTTTGTAATTCGTTCTTTTATAAAGCTCTTCTTTTTTTTTTGCATTATTTTTTGTTCTCCGTGCAGTTTTCCCTATATATCCTCATTGTAGTCATCCCCTCTATTCACTTTTCCTTCTTCTGCTTTTTCCATCTTTTTTAGTTTTTCTCCATATTTTTGTGTTTAACGTTTCATGGACCTTTACAAACCTCTTCTTTTATTATTTTCTTCTTTTCTTTATTCTCATTTCCCCTATATCCTTCATTTTATCTATCACGTCCCTCCTCCTTTTTCTCCTTTCTTCTTCCTCCGTTTCCCCCCTCTTCTTCCTCCTCTTTGCCCCATCTTCATTATGATCCCCAATACCAGATAACGTTGTTGTTTTGTTTTGTTTGTTGTTGTTGTGTTGTTTTGTTATTGTACATCGTTCAGCATTTACTTCAGAACTGGTGGAACGATTTCTATTGTAGTAAACAAAATCCTTACGGTCTTTTACGGTTCCACCACCACCACCACAACCCCACCCACCCCCCCACCCCACACACACACACACACACACAACACACGAAAGAGAGAGAGAGAGAGAGAGAGAGAGAGAGAGAGAGAGAGAGAGAGAGAGAGAGAGAGAGAGAGAGAGAGAGAGAGAGAGAGAGAGAGAGAGAGAGAATGATACGCACGTACGTTCGTACGTACTACGTACGTATGTACTTATTTTTGGACAGATCTTGGCGTGATATTAGAAGTGGCTTGACTTTATCGGTCAGTTAAGTTGGCTGAAATCAATAATGTTGACCGATAGGTTTTTTTTTTTTACTTCAAAAAGGCAATGACTATCCAGTACTAGTCAAATGGAAGGGGGAGGATGAGGAGACGGATAGCTCAGTGGTCAGAGCACTCGCTTTCCTCCAGCCAATGTTTAAGCAGCATCGAGCGTGGTTAACTCAAGTGGATGGGTGACCGTTTGAGCGCCTTGGCTTCAGTAAAGTCCCCCAGTTCACCCAGCTGTAAATGGGTACCTGCCCTCTTTTAGGGTCATGGGAGGTAAAGCAGCCAGGGATAGGAGATGGGTGCCGCCCTCAATATGCTGGCCCCTAGAGAAGCTGCAACACCTACTAGCCACACAGGATCGCGAAGCATGGAAAAAGATCTCTGTCGCGTCTTCTCTCATGCCCCCCCCCCCCTACGTCCTTTGGGACATGGACTGAGTGAGTGAATGAGTGATGAGAAGCTGAGGTCTGTGATGTCTCGTTCCCCTACGAGTACATAGGTTATCGGGCACCTTTACCTTTTACCTTTACCTTCAATATCAAACTTCTTATAAAGTGTACTGAAATTATGGATCCATGTTCATGTGATATATGTCAATATACTATTATGTCCAGAAAAAAACAACAATCCAAAAAGAAATATAGCGACTGTAAAGTACTTGTAGAGAATCAATTCTGAGAGAGAAAACATTAAACATCAAGATTTTTTTTTTCTTTAAATCAAGGTTTTGAACCCCTGATCACATTTTGTACCCCCCAAAAGCCCCCAGTACTGCAACAAAAAAAGATCAAGACAGAGCCCCCTTTACTTTGACTCCCCCCCCCCCCAAACCCCAGCACGATGGGGGCCCCATCAGGGAATTGACTTAATTTGAACTGAATTGAATATTGATTTGAATACCACTTCCAGTCGCAGCAGATTTCTCTGCGTGAAATGCGGGCTGCTCTACCCAAGGAGGGTGCGTCGCCACAAGAACAGCGCCATGCATTTTAAATGATTTTTCTTGTCTGCAAGAGTATTTATTTCTCCATTAGCGTGGCTTTTTCTTCTGTGGAAATTTGCCAGAGACACACTCTTGTTGCCATGGTTTCTTTTTCGTGTACTGAATGCATGTTCACGGGACCTCTGTTTACTGTCTCATCCAAAAGACTAACACCCAGATCACCAGCCAGGGGATGGGGAGAAAGTTCGGGATATAAACAGGAATTGAACCTGAAATTCTCGCTTTCTAGGAAGCAGTGTTATAACCTCTAGACCACCGATTTAGCACCGATTAGTGCACATGTTAAGATCTGTTCTGCTTTTAGGAAGTATAGATCTAGGCTATCGTGTGCCGGTGGAAACGAATGACAACACTTTACAAAAAATGCATCCACACAGGGAGTGGATGAAAAAACAAAGCCACAAGAGTGCTTATTCCATTTTCCTGGTAGGAACAGATGACAATATTTACACAACTGCATACACACGGGGACTGGATGAAAAAAGGACATGGGTGCTTATCCCATTTATCCTCGATCTAAAAGAATAGAATGAATAAAATGAATAAAAAATAAATAGTTTCCTGGAATTAAATATGAATAATAAGTATTAAATAGATAAAGAAACAGTTAAATAGTGCACTACATTACTCCAGTGTGGCAAATCCACTGATGCAATGGGTGTGAGCTACAGGGGAATAGCCACCTAAAACCATGCCCCCCCCCTCCCTTCTCCCCCTTCCGGCCCGAAGCCGATGAGATGCAGAGCCAGACGAAGCCCCTTAGGCTGGAAGAGTAGTCTACATTGCCACAAGTCGCAGGTCGGGATGAAAGATGATGAGAGCAATGGAGATAGATATACTCTAGATGCTGTTCCCCTGTCGTGGTAATGCGGGGAGACCTGTCAGTAAAACAGCATCCCCACCTTCTGGAAATTCTGTGCTAAGAATTTCCTCTTTTTTTTCCAGTCCCTCTCTTTGCTCTTTTCTGCTTGTTCGTTTCCCCCCCCCCCCCCCCCCCTGTCATCTCCTTGTCTATTTTCTGCCTTCTTGGTCCATTCTCCCGTCTTTTTTCCCAGAAGGCCTTAAAAGATCCCAATTCTCTCCCATGCCAAAGTTAGATACTTGGGCTGACTTGTCGGGTGTTAAATGCAGCGCAATGCATTTTCCCCTCACATGACATACAACAATAGTTGCTGTCTGAGCATTTCACCAAGGAGATAGATGCGATCATTTTCCTGCTCAAGCGGCCATCTTTGTTTGATAGGGAGTCCTACGAGAATTTTCCGAGCATAAAGCAAGAGTCCTGCAGCGTTTTTGCTTTATGTCGCAAACCAAGACAAAAGAAAACTAAAGCTATCTAAACACCTCTCTTGCCTCTGCCTCCTGCTCTGTAGCGAAGCTAAAGGGAAGGTAAAAGTGTCCCCATAACCTATGCAATTGTTGCAGAGCAAGGTGTCGAGAACCTTAGCTTCTCTTAGGGTTAGCATCTTGAGTGTGGTGCCCACCTCCTCTCCATCATTGCTTTTACCTTCCCCTGTCCCTGAAGAGGGCATTACGTAATTGTGTTAGCTCAGAACAGGCACTAGGGAACTTCACCGAAGTGACCTAGTAGCAGTGCAAGGCCTCTCTGGCTGGTGGCCCCATGATGGCCTGATATTGATGGGCTCCATGACTGTGGACCTCCTAGCCCCGTGGATAGGACATAAAAGATCAAGGTATGGCTGGGGCTGAGGAAAGATTGAAATCAGCAGCCTGGAACAACAGAACAGGAAAATCACAGAAGATGAGAAAACTATAAAAAAAAAAAAAAAAAAAAAAGATCAGCCATGACCTACTTTCACCAGCATTCTAAAGAATCAAGAATCAGAGACTCACGCATAATCTGAACATGACCAACAACAACAAAAAGCAAAAAATCATCCGAGCATCTCCAAAGAACCCTGACTGTGTCTTTCTGATTCCTGCTGTCTCCCGTGCATGACCATGTTCTGCTGTCAGTGCCCAGCAAACACAATCAAGTTCTTCTTGCCGTTTTTTGTCAGTTCATGAAGCACGACATTTTTTCTTCTTCTGGGGTTGGTTCACTGAGGTGGAACGAGTTCATTGACGAGGGTTCAGTAGAGCATGCTGGGTGGCCACTGGAGGGAGAGGGGGAGAGGAGGGGGGTGGTCAGTGATGCGTGGTGCTGTGACACAGTGTCATCCATCTGGTGAGCAGGCCTGTGGGGGGGGGGGAGGGAGGACATGGTGACAATTAGGACAGAGCAAATATGACAAGGGATGTTTTGTGGTTGGCAGAGAATCTCTCTCTCTCTCTTTCTTTCTTTCTTTTTCTGTGTGTGTGTGTTTTTGTTGTTGTTGTTGTTTTTGCTGGTTATGTGTTTGACAGATTCTGTCCATGTCTTTCTGCCTGTCAATCATTCTGTGTGTTTTTCTCTTGTCTTTCTTTGTTTCTGTCCATCTGTCTGTCTGTGTGATTGACTCTGTATGTCTGTCTCTGTCTGTCTGTCTGTCTTTGTCTCTGTCTATATGTCTCTGCCTCTCTCTGAGAGAGGGACGGGATAGATTGGTGGTTAGAGTGATGCGCTTGTGATCTGCTGACTTGGGTTTGAATCTGGTACAAGAGGGTTTTTCCTCTGGAGTTAACATCAGTGCCGACTTCACTACCTCCAAATGTCCTTAAAAAAGTTAAAGTCTGTCCCGAGCCTAAGGCTCATCAGGCCGGTGCTTATCCCGGTTTCTGTGGCGTTAAGCGACTGAGAGTCATAGACTCCCCCTTGGATAGGACGCCAGTCTGTCACAGGGTTAACCCCCAACACAAGGTTGGTACCCCTTTTACACCTGGGTGGGGTGAGAAAATAGCCGTAAAGTGCCTTTTCCAAGGGCACAACGCAATAGCCGAAAGCTGGGGTCGAACCTGCAACCTTTAGATTACGAGTCCAACGCCCTAACCACTAGACTACAGCGGCGGCAAATGTCCTTAGGATGAGACTATAAACCAAGGTCCCATGTGGGAATGCATTGAGAACATCTTGCACATACGTTAAAACCCATTCCGCTTTTTGGAAGAGTAGGCCATTTTGTGCCGGTGGGAATGGATGACAAAATTGACAAAAATTGGATATACACGGGGACTGGATGTAAAAAGGTACATCAGTGTCCTTAGGATGAGACTATAAACCAAGATCCCATGTGGATTCCATGTGGATTGCATTCCATTCCATTATCCTCGAAATAAAAGAACATAATTTTATAAATACAAAAAGTAATAAATATCTCTGTCTGTCTGTCTCTGTCTCTGTCTGTCTGTCTGTCTGTCTGTCTGTCTGTCTGTCTCTGTCTCTGTCTCTGTCTGTCTGTCTGTCTGTCTGTCTGTCTGTCTGTCTCTGTCTCTCTCTTCTCTGTCTCTGTCTCTGTCTCTTCTCTCCTCTCTGTGTCTCTTTGAGGGGCCCGGGACTTTTCTTCTGTAGTCAATAACATCAGTATTGACTCAACTCCCCTAAAAGTTTTGATGAGACTATAAACCAATGTGCGTGTGTGAGCACACGCAGAACATCTTGCTCACATGTTAAAACCCATTCTGCCTTTTTGAAGAGTAGGTCATTCATACCAGTAAGGATTGATGACAAAAATAATATAAGAAAAAACATATTCAGGCTTGTGTTGTTTTGTCATCATCACTGAAGTCAGAATGTGGCTACCTAAGTGGTGGGCAAAAACAATCACATACACAAAAATGTCACTTTTGGTGAATCTTGAACATCTTGCTGATAAACAAAAAACACCCCACAAAAGCTTCTTCTCCCAAAAGCTGTGTATCAGATTCTTTTTCATTCATTTAGAACACTCTAGCTGAGTGGTTAAAACTGTTCAACGTCAACCTCATAGGCCCATGGAGGGGTGGGGTTTAAATCTTGGTGGCGTCTGGTGAATTAAAGGTGAGGGTTTGTTTGAATTTCCCAGGTCAACTTCAAGTACAGACCTGCCAGTGCTTGAATTCCTCTTCATGTATATACACATACAAAAGATGAAACATGCATGTTAAAGATCCCAGATTTCATGTAAGCATTAGGTGAGTTACAGAAACACGAACATACCTAGTGTACATCCGCGAAGTCAGAATACATCTACCTTCATAATGGGACAAAAACCGTCAACCTCACCTCAGTGGGTGAACCTCAGAGCTCTAGCTGAGGAACGGGGACAAAAAAACAACCAAACAAACCATGTCTGTTGTCTCTCTTGGGCTGATGACTGATCCATGCAATTGTCTCCAGTCACGGGAACACACTGCCTGGGCTCACTGAGGTGGAACGAGTTCATTGACGAGGGTTCAGTGGAGCATGACAGCACAGGAGCACTGAAGGCAGGATGGCCATGGAGGGAGAGGGAGAAGAGGGAGAGGGAGAGGGAGGGTTGTGGTCAGTGAAGCGTGGTGCTGTGACACAGTGTCATCCATCTTGTGGGCAGGCAGAACTGGGACGTGGGGGAGGAGGGGGGAAACATGGTGATGATTTGAATACTGGAAAGAGGGTCCATCTGTCTGTCATTGATGGAACTCATGTTTGTTCTTTTCTGCTGGTTTATTTCGTCGTCATCATCGTCAAAAGGTTCAAGACAGCAATTATATGTTGTCAGTCATAATTGTGACGCTCCACCACATAATGAGACGGAGTGCACATGAGGTCAATTTGTAGTTATTGACATGTTATTAATGTGCAATAAAGTGGCTATCAAATACAAAAAACAGATTGAAAATCGGACAATTCTGTGCAACATTATTACAAATTGAAATGATAGACTGCAGGATGTGACAAAATGAGAAACAGGCAAGTTTATTTTAGCAACAGGTTGTCAGAATGAGTGTTTTGGTATTTTCAAAACACATTTAAAAGCAAAAGGAATAAAAATTATACCTTGATATTACATTATAAGATAAATAAACAGATCTACTTTAATAATCAATCAAAAAAACAAAATTGACAACTTGACCCCCACCTGCCTTTAAAGGCTCCTAGCGCAAAATTGGGTAATGTGCTAAGCGACTCATTTCGTGGTGGAGCGTCACAATTATGGGCGAAATGCGTTGCATTACCATTAAGGACTTGACAAGTCAGGCCCAGTATTTCTGACTTGGGTGGGATTTGTTTGGTTTTGGTTGTATTATAGTCCCAGTGAAAATATCCAATTTAGGGACAACGGTAACCGCTAGTCACCATGGTTTAGCACTTCGGGCCAACCTAAAAGTAGTACAATTCTTGAAGCAACTTTATGCATGCCGTACAAGCATTATGCTGAATACTGAATAATTTGGCATGGGAGAGAATTGCTACTTTTTAAGTCTTTCTGGAAGAATGGACCAAGAGGATAGAAAATAGTAAAAGTGATCTGTGGCCATGGTGAGTTGGGGGTTCGAGGGGGTGGTCATTGGAGGGACATTGTGGTAGTCGCCCCACCATACTCCCCCCTAAACCTCTACACCTACCCCCACCCTACTCTCCCCCCACCTAAACCTCCTCCCCCTTCCCTACACCCTACACCTACCCCCACCATAATCCCCCCCTAAACCTCCTCCCCCTTCTCTACACCTACCCCCACCATGCTCCCATCCCCTAAACCTCCTCCCCCCCATAACCTCCTCCCCCTTCCCTACACCTACCTCCCCCATACTCCCCCCTAAACCTCTTCCCCCTTCCCTACACCTACCCCCACAATATTCCCCCCCTAAACCTCCTCCCCCTTCCCTACACCTACTCCCACCATGCTCCCCTCCCCTAAAACCTCCTCCCCCCCATAACCTCCTCCCCCTTCCCTACACCTAACCCCCACCATACCCCCCCTAAACCTCCTCCCCCTTCCCTACACCTTCCCCCACCCTACTCTCCCCCCACCTAAACCTCACCCCCCCCTAAACCTCCTCCCCCTAAACCTCCTCCCCCTACCCCCACCATACTCTCCCCCCTAAACCTCCTCCCCCTTCCCTACACCTACCCCCACCCTACTCTCCCTCCCCCCTAAACCTCCTCCCCCTTCCCTACACCCTACACCTACCCCCACCATACTCCCCCCCTAAACCTCCTCCCCCTTCTCTACACCTACCCCCACCCTACTCTCCCTCCCCCCTAAAACCTCCTCCCCCCCATAACCTCCTCCCCCTTCCCTACACCTACCTCCCCCATACTCCCCCCCTAAACCTCCTCCCCCTTCTCTACACCTACCCCCACAATATTCCCCCCTAAACCTCCTCCCCCCATAACCTCCTCCCCCTTCCCTACACCTACCTCCCCCATACTCCCCCCCCTAAACCTCCTTTCCCCTAAACCTCCTCCCTCTTCCCTACACCTCCCCCCACCATACCCCCCCTAAGCCTCCTCCCCCTTCCCTACACCTTCCCCCACCCTACTCTCCCCCCACCTAAACCTCACCCCCCCCTAAACCTCCTCCCCCTAAACCTCCTCCCCCTACCCCCACCATACTCTCCCCCCTAAACCTCCTCCCCCTTCCCTACACCTACCCCCACCCTACTCTCCCTCCCCCCTATGATGATGATTTTGATAAGAAAGGCAGAGTAATTGAATTTGACTGTGCCAGTTTCGATAATTATTCTGTGTGCACCGTTCGTACACAGACACAGACACAGACACAAACACGCACACACACGCACACGCACACGCACACGCATACACATACTCTTTTCTTTCTTTCTTTCTTTCTTTCTTTCTTTCTCTGTCTCTGTGTCTGTCTCTGTGTCTGTCTCTGGGTCTGTCTCTGTGTCTCTCTCTCTGTGTCTCTCTCTCTGTGTCTTTCTCTCTGTCTCTCTCTCTGTCTCTTTCTATCTCTCTCTGTCTCTTTGCCTCTGTCTGTCTGTCTCTGTCTCTGTCCGTCTCTGTCTGTCTCTGTCTGTCTGTCTGTCCGTCTCTGTCCGTCTCTGTCTGTCTGACTGTCTGTCTGTCTGTCTCTGTCTGTCTGTCCCTCTGTCTCTCTGTCTCTGTCTCTGTCTCTGTCTCTCTCTATATCATTAGTTAATCTTTTGCTATGTGCTAGATATTTTTCTTCTCCACCTTAATCTGTCCCACACTCTTCAATCTCCCCCCCCCTCTATCCTATCACCCTCTCTTCCCTTTAAACTCCTTCCTAATCTATCGTCATCCTCCCTCCCCCGAAACCTCCTCCTTCTCTTACAGCGAAGCAGTTACACAGACAGGCGTAAACTAAGTAAATGAAAAAGAACAGTTTTATGGGTCTTCCTTTGTAGTGGCACACTCATTTTATTTTATTTCATTTCAAGTGGTGCGTAGCCCCACTGACCATGAAGGCATTTTCTGTTTCGTCTAACGCTCAGACAGCAACCATTGTCTATTGTATGAGCAAAAATGCATTGTTCAGACAGCAACCATTGTCTAGTGTATGAGCAAAAATGCATTGTTCAGACAGCAACCATTGTCTATTGTATGAGCAAAAATGCATTGTTCAGACAGCAACCATTGTCTATTGTATGAGCAAAAATGCATTGTTCAGACAGCAACCATTGTCTATTGTATGAGCAAAAATGCATTGTTCAGACAGCAACCATTGTCTATTGTATGAGCAAAAATGCATTGTTCAGACAGCAACCATTGTCTATTGTATGAGCAAAAATGCATTGTTCAGACAGCAACCATTGTCTATTGTATGAGCAAAAATGCATTGTTCGGACAGCAACCATTGTCTATTGTATGAGCAAAAATGCATTGTTCAGACAGCAACCATTGTCTATTGTATGAGCAAAAATGCATTGTTCAGACAGCAACCATTGTCTATTGTATGAGCAAAAATGCATTGTTCAGACAGCAACCATTGTCTATTGTATGAGCAAAAATGCATTGTTCAGACAGCAACCATTGTCTGTTGTATGAGCAAAAATGCATTGTTCAGACAGCAACCATTGTCTATTGTATGAGCAAAAATGCATTGTTCAGACAGCAACCATTGTCTATTGTATGAGCAAAAATGCATTGTTCAGACAGCAACCATTGTCTATTGTATGAGCAAAAATGCATTGTTCAGACAGCAACCATTGTCTATTGTATGAGCAAAAATGCGTTGCAGTGCCATTAACCATGTGACGAGTCAGGCCCATTGCATCTGACTTTGGTGTTGTAGGGATTAATTGTTATCTTTTAAGTCTCTCTGGAAAAAAAGTCAAGAGAATGGCTCAAGAAGGCAGAAAATAGACAAGAAGGAGGTGACTCGAAAAAAAGAACAATGCAGAAACAAAGAGGGGGATAGAAAAGAGGATAGGTAATTCCTAGCATATAATGAAAATGAAGGAGAGGGTAGGAGAGAGAGGGAAAGAAGGAGGGGGTGAATCTGGGCGGATGGGGGCTGCACAACATATGCTGAACATTAATGGTAAACCCAAAATGTCCAAATTGCCCAGTTCCAGAAGTGCTGCAAAACTTAAATGTTTACCATGTCTCCCATGGGTCACAGATTCCTTGTTTCCCACACTAATAGTGTTCACTATGATAGTAAGTATGTGTATGCAAACCGACTGGCTGTCACTCTTCATGTCAGAATTTAATCCTTGGCGGCTGTTACTAGTCTAATAGAGAATGTGTTGACAAAGATTTTTTTTCAAAATTCTCTTTTGATTGATTGAGTTTCTGCCATGTAACCCTCATCACGAGCATTGAGTCACTGATCCATGAGCCCATAATTTGAATAGGGGCTCACTCGCTCGCACCTCACAAATTAATAACCAAACAAAAAAAAATCTCAAAGAATCGTCTCAGGCTACAAAGCAGTTTGCACACAAATTTATCACACCTTGCAACAAAAGAGCCCCCATGTTTCCCCACTGGCTGACTTTTCTCAAAGCCACCGCTGCAAAATGGGGGGGATTAGATTTGCTTGACTTGCTCCCAGGTTTGTATTTTGAAGTCGAGCACCAGAGCAAAACGTAACTGAAACACAGCAGCTATTTTCTTTCTTTTTTTTTTTTTTTGAAGCACAGGCAGGCATCCGAACAAGCATAAAACCAACACATCAAAATGGTTTCATCTTTGGAAAACAATACACGCGAGCGAGCATATTATAAAATGAACATAACAAAATGTTCAAAGCATCTCTTCTGAAGCGTGCGTTACATTGACCCCTGCTTTTTTGTTGTTGTTGTTGTTATTCGCCATATTACGGTTTCAAAGTGCAAGGGGGTTAGTGTATCCAAGTTTTTAAAGTCTTGCGAGTCTAGGTGATGTTGAAACTTTCACTTCGGACAAGGTGTGGGAATGGTTTAATGGTTTGGGGTGAAGATTTTTATATATATATAAGATGAAAGGAATGTTTTGTTGGCTTGAATAGGGTTTAATGATGATGATGATGTAGGCAACCTTCGGTCTCGGAGGACTATGGAGTTGTGCTCCAGGTAATTTATCTTTTAACGCAACCAACAGAAGAAATAAGATAATTTTCTAGGAATTGATTCTTATGTTAATGAATACCAAACATCTAAATTATTGTTCATTATGAGCCACGTTAGTTGCACTTTGTTTGAGCATAAAATATTTAACATGATTATGACTCATTTCATTCTCATGTTTCATTATTGCTGATGCATTATTTCATAATCATAATACGTTGATAGCAATGTGTTTATAGCACTTATGTCATGTGCCCCCTCGGTATGCCCACTATTCTTTTGTGTTGTGGCCTAAGGCCGATGTACAGTGAAAATCTGAGGTTTCTCTCATTAGGGCGGGGACTCCATGTATAAAATCACATGGGTGATCATTCTTTATCCTCGAAATTAAAAAAAATATCTGATTTCATTTAGTCTAATTCAATTTGATTCCCCTCCCCACTCTCTCTGTCTCTATGTCCCTGTCTTTTTCTCTCTGTTTCTCTGTCTGTCTGTCTCTGCCTCTGTCTCTGTTTGTGTTTGTCTCCGTCTGTCTGTCTGCCTACCCATCTGTCTGTTTCTGTGTGTCTGCCTCTTTTTCTCTCTCCCTTTCTGTCTGTTTGTCTTTGTCTGTCTGTCTCTGTTTCTGAATCTGTCTGTCTGCCTCTGTCTTTGTCTGTCTTTGTCTCTCTCTCTGTGCTTGTCTGTCTGTCCGTCTCTCTGTCTCTCTGTCTCTGTCTCTGTCTGTCTGTCTGAAGTCTGTCTGGCTGTCTGTGTTTCTGTGTGACTCTGTCTGTGTGTCTGTCTTTCTGTCAGTCTGTCTGTCTGTCTGTCTGTCTCTCTGTGTCTGTCTCTCTGTCTGTCCGTCTGTCTGCCTCTGTCTCTCTCTGTGTCTGTCTGTCTGTCTGTCTCTCTCTCTCTCTCTGTCTCTCTGTCTGTCCGTCTGTCTGCCTCTGTCTCTCTCTGTCTGTCTGTCGGTCTGTCTGTGTGTGTGTCTGTCTGTTTGTCTGTCTGTCTGTCTGTCTGTCTGTCTCTGTCTCTCTGTCTGTCCGTCTGTCTGCCTCTGTCTCTCTCTGTCTGTCTGTCGGTCTGTCTGTGTGTGTGTCTGTCTGTTTGTCTGTCTGTCTGTCTGTCTGTCTGTCTGTCTCTCTCACTCTCTCTCTCCTCTCTCTCTCTCTCTCTCTCTCTCTCCTCTCTCTCTCTCTCTCTCTCTCTCTCTCTTTCTTTCTTTCTTTCTCTTTGTCTTTGTCTGTATCTGTCTCTGTCTGTCTCTGTCTTTCTATCTCTCTCTCTCTTTCTTTCTATCTTTCTGTCTCTCTCTCTGTGATATCATTCTTCACACTGCACCCCTGTACTCACCGACCCAGAGGGGTTTCAAGGCTTAAGCTCAGTTTGCCGTAATGCAGTTTATGAAGGGATGTCTCAAATAGGGGCAAAGCCCGGTTTATAGAGCTCTAGAAAATGTCAGTCCCTCTGTGTAGGAAAAGTTGGGAGTTTTGTGCGAGTTTCTTATGACAAGGGTAGGTTGGCTTCGGTTGGGTAGGCTGGGGTTTGGGGAAATAAAATAATATTCGAGAATCTGAAAAAGAAGAAAGAAAATGAAAGAAAGAACCAACTGAATAAAAAACGAATCGAAACCAAATTAAACGAAACCGACCCAAACCAAACCGACCCAAACCAAGCAACCAACCTAACAAACAAATCACAAGACTCATACTGTCATCCGAAGATTTCTCAAAGCAGCCAGAGATAGTATTAGCATTATCCCCAGTGGGAAAAATCCCCTGATTATCTCTAAGGGGAATATCCCTTCATTGTATCCAGGGGAGAAAACCCCCTCATTATTTCTTGGGGAAAATCCCTTTCGTTATCTCAAAAGGGGAAATTCCCTCATTATCTCCAGGGGGGGAAATTTCCCCTCATTCTCTCCACGGTGACATCCCCTCATTATCCCCAGGGAAATCTCATTATTTTACAGAGGAAAATCTACTTATCATATATCACAGAGAAAATATCCTCATTATCTCCAG
>CM060327.1:38634177-38649177 GCA_030674155.1 Stramonita haemastoma | reverse complement strand
ATCTTCTAGACTGGTTTCAGTAAAGGGAGAAAAAAAAGTCAACAACAGCAAACAGACAAAAAAAAGAGAAAAAAGCAAACAAAAAAGCCACAACCCCCCACCCCAACGTCACGCCTTCCCAAAACAAACAAAAACACAAAAGCACCCGGCAGTTGCACAAAATAATGACAACACAACATGCCCACCCAAATCTTGAAAAAAAAACAACCCAACCCCAAAACAAACCAAAAAACACCCCCCTCTACCCTTCCCACCCCCCTTTCAGGCAGGGACGAACCAAAAAAAACCCCACAAAACGAAAAAAAGAAGGAAATAACTTTCAAGCCAACCCAAACCAATACAAGTTCTCTCCGAGGGACAAAACTGCACGTGCAGCTGTTTGGGGGCCCAAGGGGGTGGAGGAGGAGGAGGAGGGGGAGGTGAAGGAAGGGTGGGGGGTGGGGTGGGGGATAGGGGTGGAGGGGGGGGTAGTGTGGGTGGGGTGTTAGGGGGGGGGGGGGGGCAGGGGAGTGACAGGGCGCGGTAGCTTGCAGCAGCACTACAATGGGTTTTCTTGCCTGCTGGTGTCGCCTGAATGAATTGCACACACGAGGAGGAGGAGGAGGAGGAGGAGGAGGAGGAGGAGGAGGAGGAAAGGATGGCCGTTTTATTTTGGGGAGAAATAAAGTTTGGGGGTGGGGTGGGGAGGTGGAAGTGGTGGTGGAGATACTCTTCACCTCCCCCACCCCACCCCCCCCCCTACCTTCTATTATCCCTTAACCCTCTCCACCTTCTGTCTCTTGTCTTCTTGGCTTGGCTTGGTTTGGTTTGGCCACGCAAAAAAGAAAATGGCCACACACTTCTGCCCTTGTTAGCAATATATACTGGAGATGGTGAGAGAGACAGAGACAGAGAGAGATACAGACAGACAAACATGCAGACAGACAGACAGAAGGCTGAGACAAACGAATGGACAGAAACAGAGACAGAAAGGCACAAACAGACAGAGAAATGTAATGCTCATAATCGTGGGCAAAATGAAGAAAATGGCATAGAGGGACAATAGAAATCCCCCCCGTGACGGGGATGCTGGAGGGGGTGGGGGCATCAATGAAAATCGCATGCCCACTATCTCCTGTCCTGAACTGCTATGCCTAAAAGGGACGTATATAAAAGCACCTATCTCCTGTCCTGAACTGCTATGCCTAAAAGAGGACGTATATAAAGACACTATCTCCTTCCTAACTCTATCCTAAAGCGATATAAAGACACCTATCCGCCTAACTGCTATGCCTAAAAGAGCATGTATATAAAGACACCTTCTTCATTTTCACCTGCTATGCCTAAAAGAGCATGTATATAAAGACACCTTTCCTGTCCTCAACTGCTATGCCTACAAGAACGTCCTCAGCTGCTATGCCAAACCATAGGCACATGCTTTTCCATCTGCGCGCGCGCACAACCACACACACAACCACCAGTTTAGATACAAAATTACATTGAAAACCTCTACTTTGACGTTACACTGATTTTTGATATGTTTAAAAGGTAAAAACGAAGATGTTTCCATAACCTATGCGGTCATTGGAGAGCGAGATGTCAGAGACCTCAGCTTCTCCAGGGCCAGCATATGAGGGCAGCACCCATCTTCTCCTCTCTCTCTCCTTTACCTCTCCCTCCCTAGAACAGTTACCCTTGCTCTCTCTCTCTCTCTCTCTCTCTCTCTCTCTCTCTCTCTCTCTCTGGTTGCTGTACCTTCCCTGTCCCCTAAAAAGGGCCGGGTAGGTACCCATTGACAGCTAGGTGAACTGGGGGACGGTACTGAAGCCAAGGTGCCAGAAAAGTCACCCACCCAAGAGGTAACCTACGCTCACACTGCTTAAACCTTTGGCTAAGGAAGAGCAAGTGTCTCTCACCACTGACTATCCCGTCCCCTAGAATTGTATAATTAGCACTCCAAACTTTTAGGAAATTTGGAACAAATGTTAAACTCCAGAGACAAACAAATCCCACCTGGAACAAGAACAACAGTATAACCACTATCCCGTACGTACCCCTTCCAACAGTTCCCGACCCCTTTGTTATGGACTGAAAAAAATAACAACTGCATCCTCGAACTCACACATTAGAAAAAAAAAAATCCCCAAACAAAAACAAACCCCCCCCACCCCAAACCCATCACTCTCAATTCCTGTCATCAAAACGATGTGGTTAACCACTACGCTATCACATTCCCCTCCCTCCATGACCACTTTCTAGTTGACAGGACAGGGACAGCACAGGACAGAAAACTGAAAGAACTGAAGAACTGACGACCAACCGACCGACCACCCCTGAGTTGTCTCCCCGTCTGCCTTTACCAGGGGCCACAATTAAAAGGCGCGCGGCAAGCGAGGTGGCCAAATGAAGGCAATTGGGCGGCTGTCAAAATAATGATAAATGGATTAGCGGGGCACCCCTAGTCACTGATCCCAGCTCTAAGAAGTTCTTGAACTGATTGTCCCCTCTCTCTCTCTCTCTCTCTCCCTCTCTCCCCTTGTAGCCACTACCACCCCCCCCTTTTTTTCTCTGTAGTGTAGCTGTGTGTGTGTAGCTGTGTGTGTAGGGTGATGGGGTGTGGGGGGGGGGGGGGGAGGAGAGAGGAGGGTATGTGTGTGTGTTTGTTGGGGGGGGGGGGAGGGTGGGGGTGTGTGTGTGTGTGTGTGTGTGTGTGTGTGTGTGTGTGTGTGAATGTCAAAGTCAAAGTCAAGTCAGAGGGAGAGAGGGGGAGGTAATGTATTGCTGTATGTAGTGTGTGTGTGTGTGTGTGTGTGTGTGTGTGTGTGTGTGCGTATGTAGTGTTGTATGTGTGTATGTATGTATGTATGTATGTATGTATGTATGTATGTATGTGTGGTTGCGTGTCACTGTGTGTGTGTGTGTTGTGTGTGGTGTGTGTGACGTGTGTGTGTGTGTGTGTGTCGCACTGTGTGTGTGTGATATTGTGTGTGTGTGATATTCTATGTCTTTTCGTCCTTATTTTTTGTATCTCTCTTTTTTTGTCTCTGCCTCTTAGATCTAGATTCCCCTGTCTCTGTTTCTCTCTGTTTTGTCTCTCTGTGTAACTATCTCTCTTTGTCTGTTTGCCTGTCTCTCTCTGTCTCTTCATCTCTCACACACTCTCCCCCCCCCTCTCCGTCTCTCTCTCTCTCTCTCTCTCTCTCTCCTCTCTCTCTCTCTCCTCTCTCTCTCTCTCTCTCTCCTCTCTCTCTCTCTCATCCAAAGTTTCGCTTCTTCAAAGGGTACGAACGAGTCTTCTTTTTCTTCTTCTTCTCTTTCTGTTTCTTTTTCTCACTGTCTTTTTTGTATGGGGAAGGGAAAGGAGGGAGGTGCGTTTGATGGGGCGTGAGTGCTTTTGCGTCTCTGTCGGTGTCTCGTTTAAGAGCTTCATTGTCAATTTAGCTGTTACGTTGTTTCATCTTGGTTTGCCTTTGGTTTTGTTTTGATGCCCCACCCCTTCTCTCTCTGTGTCTCTCTGTCTGTCTCTCTGTCTCTGTGTCTCTCTGTGTCTCTGTGTCTCTCTGTATCTCTCTGTCTCTCTTTCTGTCTGCCTCTCTCTCTCTCTCTCCTCTCCTCTCTCTCTCTCTCCTCTCCTCTCTCTCTCTCTCTCTCTTCTCTCTCTCTCTCTCTCTCTCTCTCTCTCTCTCTCTCTCTCTCTCTCTCTCTGCGTATCCCCGTCTCGCCCATTTTTTGTTTGGAATTAGGAGAGATGTCTCTCTTTATGGGTTTTTGTTATTCTCCTTTCCCATCATGAAACTCTGTAGCTTTGTGTATCTTTTGGGTCACATAAGTTATGATATTTGACATGACAGTTCCTACCCTTTAATTCTTAGTTGTTGAGTATTCCTGTGCCTTGGCTTTAGTACGCTTCATCCAGTCCACCCAGCTGTCAATGGGATACCTGCCCTCTTTAGGGTTAGGGAAGGTAAAAGTAGCGAGGGAGTGGTAAACAATACAGCACAATACAAGACACAAGACACAAGAACAAAAGAACAAAAGAACAAAAGTCATGGAGTAAGTTGAAAGAATCTGTTCAATTCAAGGAACAATGTCTAAAGAATGGTCTGACTAGTTCCTTTATTTCATGTTACATGTCTCCCTCTAAAATACAGTCTAGTGTTATAACCGCAAGAAGAGTAAATGCATTGTATTTTAGAATGAAATTAAATGCATTCATCACAAAATTTTGTAAAAATGTCAAATGTCTATGCGGAGATCATATTACAAATACTCATATCATATTTGAGTGCCCAATTGTAAAGCCCTTCTTACCTGTATTTTCCGAGCAGTCTCTGAAAAAAGTATTTGAAAATTCAAAGTTAGCCTTTGCCATTGCTAGATGTTTATTTGCACAGTCCACTTGAATATTTGTTGTAGCTACATTATTGATGTTTAATGTTCACACTTTGTTAAATTTAAACTTTTCTCATGTCTAAGATTTTTTTTTTTTTAAATTTTTATTTTAAATAAGTATTATTACCTTTTCATGTACAAAAACATCCACCCACACGCTAATTCTTCAGTCTTTTCTTCTCCCACTCCTTCCACTCCCTTCTTCAACTTCTTTACTTTCCACTTTCCTCGTCTAATATCACTGAGTGTGAACAGACGTTAAATTGAAGACAACAACAACAACAAGACACAAGACAAGACAATACAACACAATGGAATACAATACAATTCGGCACAACACAACACAAAACAATACAAAGCAACACAACACATGACTTACAATACAGTACCGTACAATACAGTCCACGGGGGTATGGTTGCTACTACAGTGGTCAGAAGAGCTCTCGCTTTCCCCCAGCTAAGGTTAAGCAGTATCGAGCGTGGTTACCAAGTGGATGGGTGACCGTTTGCACGCCTTGGCTACAGAGCAGTCCCCCCAGTTCACCCAGCTGTAAATGGGTACCTGCCCTCTTTAGGGTCAAAGAAGGTAAAAGCAGCGAGGGAGAGGAGATGGGTGCCGCCCTCGACATGCTGGCCCCTAGAGAAGCTGAGGTCTCTGACACCTCGCTCCCCTACGACCACAAGGGTAATGGAACATCTTTGCCTGCCTTTTTTTCAATATAGTACAGTACAAAACAGTACAGTACAGCACAATACAGTATAGTATAGTACAGTGCAGTGCAGTGCAGTGCAGTACAGTACAGTACAGTACAGTACAGTACAGTACAGTACAGTACAGTACAATACAGTGCAGTGCAGTGCAGTGCAGTGCAGTACAGTGCAGTGCAGTGCAGTGCAGTACAGTGCAGTGCAGTACAGTGCAGTGCAGTGCAGTGCAGTACAGTACAGTACAGTACAGTACAGTACAGTACAGTACAGTACAATACAAATCAAAACAGTTAAAAACAATACGGTACAGCACAATACAACACAACACACCACAACACGATTAGTTGTTTCATAGATTTTACATTCTTTTTTTTTCTTTATTGGTTACAGGAGCCTGCTATGCAAGCGTGTGTCACCCTATCTGGGCTTGGAGAGGGATTAGGCTCAACTCCACCAGGATCAACTTGCCCACCACACACACACTGTTGAAGTCAAATGACTGCTGAAGAAGTCACCTGAAGTCAGCATCTTAACTTCTGGTGTGGCTGATCAACTCTTTGAGGGAAAATGGTACTTACTACTCATGGCTTATTTTGGTGATGAAGAGAAGCTTCGGTGAGTAACGTGTGGTGTGGTGTGGTGTGGTGTGGTGTGTGTGTGTGGGTGTGGTGTGGTGTGTGTGGTGTGGTGTGATGTGATGTGGTGTGGTAATCAATATTATTTTGATGATCATGTTTACGCGTAATTGATATTTTCCAGTGTTATCTCTCTCTCTCTCACTGTTTCTATGGGGACTGGATGTAAAAAAAAAAAAAAGCACATGCTGCTTATTCATTATCCTCGACATAAAAGAAGTTGGTTTGATTTGATTTGTCTCTGTCTGTCTGTCTGTCTGTCTGTCTGTCTGTCTGTCTGTCTGTTTTCTGTCTGTCTTGTCCTCTCTCTGTCTGTCTGTCCTCTGTTCTCTCCTCTCTCTCTCATCCTTCACTCTCCTTTTATCTTTCTACCTCTCCTTTCTACCCTTCTACCCTCCTACCCCCCCCCCCTCCCCCCCCCCCCCTCCCCCCCCCCCTCACCCCTCCCTCCTCCTCCCCCTCCTCTCCCCTCTCCTCTCTCTCTCTCCTCTCTCCCTCCCTCCTCCTCCTCTCTCTCTCTCTCTCTCCCTCTCCCTCTCTCTCCCTCTCTCCCTCCTCTCTCTCTCTCTCTCCTCTCCTCCTCTCCCTCTCTCCTCCCCTCCTCTCCTTCCTCTCTCTCTCTCTCTCCCCTCCTCTCTCTCTCTCTCCTCTCTCTCCTCTCTCTCCTCTTCTCTCTCTCTCTCTCTCTCTCTCCTCTCCTCCTCTCTCCTCTCTCTCTCCTCTCTCTCTTCCCCCCCTCCCTCTCTCCCTCTCTCTCCCCCCCTCCCTCCCTCTCTCTCGCTTATTCTCTCTCTCTTCCTGTTTTTTCCCCCTCTCTTAGCTTTCTCCATATCTCCCACTCTATCTCCATCTATCTCTCTGTCCTTCACGTCTTTTTTTTTTTTTAGATGTTAATTTTTTTTTTTTTGTATTCGTATTCTCTCTTTCAGCTTTCTGTTCTTAGGCTTGTGTTTAATATAATTTTCATGTCTTCTGCTATCTTCCTTTCATCCAAACTGCTTCATGTTGTTCTCTGTCATCAAAGACAAATGCCACGTCAAGAAATAAGAGACAGTACTGGCGTGTCCTCATGTTTTTATACTCGTGTGTGTGTGTGTGTGTGTGTGTGTGTGTGTGTGTGTGTGTGTGTGTGTGTGTGTGTGTGTGTGTGTGTGCATGTATGGATTTGTGTGTGTGTGTGTGTGTGTGTGTGTGTGTGTGTGTGTGTGTGTGTGTGTGTGTGTGTTTATATCGAGATAATGGGTAAGCACTCATGTGCTGTTTTACATTCAGTCCCCGTGTGTACGCAGTTTTGTAAATCTTGTCATCTGTTCCCACCGGCACACGATGGCCTACTCTTACGAAAAGCAGAACAGGATTTAAAGTGGCGCAAGATGTTCTGCGTGCGTTTACACACGGGACCTCGGCTTATAGTTTCATCCGAATGTGTGTGTGTCCGCGCGTGTGTGTTGTGTGTGTGTGTGTGTGGTGTGTGTGTGTGTTGTGTGTGGTGTTTGTTGTGTGTGTTCAACCAAAATACGGTTCAGTATGTTCCAGTGTTGTGGGGTGTTGATGATAATGCTGCATTTCAATGTAAAAAAAAAGTACATTAATTTTATATGCATTGAAAAAAACGGTCGTCGTGGAAACGCAAACAACCAATGACTCTGTGTGTGGTGTGTGTGTGTGTGTGTGTGTGTGTGTGTGTGTGTGTGTGTGTGTGTGTGGTGTGTGTGTGTGTGTTGTGTGTGTGTGTTGTGTGTGTGTGTGTGGTGTGTGGTGTGTGAGTGTGTTGGTGTATATGTGTTTTATGTGTGTGTATGTGTATGTTATGTATGTATGTATGTATGTTTTTTTAAAAAAATATTTTTTTATTTTATTCTTTCATATCGAGGATAATGGATAAGCACTCATGTACTTTTTTTTCATCCAGTCCCCGTGTGTATGCAGTTGTGTAATATTTTCATCTGTTCCCACCAGGCACACGATGGCCTAGTCTTACGAAAATTGGAACTGGATTTAACGTGTGCGCTGTGTGTGTGTGTGTGTGTGTGTGTGTGTGTGTGTGTGTGTGTTTTGTGTGTGTGTGGTGTGTGTGTGTGTGTGTGTGTGTGTGTGTGTTGTGAGTGTGTGTGTGTGTGCGAGTGTGTGTGTGTGTGTGTGTGTGTGTGTGTGTGTGTGTGTGTGTGGTGATGTGAGTGTGTGTGGCGTGTAAGTGTTAGTGAGGGTGTATTAGTGTTTGGGTTAGTGTGTGTGTGTGTGTGTGTGTGTGTGTGTGTGTGTGTGTGTGTGTGTGTGTGTGTGTGTGTGTGTGTGTGTGTGTGTGTGTACACATAAAGGCCGGTATCCATCGTGTTTACATAAACTCAATCATTGAGTCTATCGATATTTGGCTAAAGTTAAGTAGAGCGGAAATATCAAAATTACTAAGTAAAGCATAATAATGATGGATGCTCGAGGTAGATCTAATTGGCTTTCACGTATTCGTTGTAAATTCTATAAGTGCGTATTTGGTTGAATCGAGTAATAGAGCCGAGGGAAGGCTTAAAAATGAACTTATTTCCGTTTTCAAATGAAGGCTGATTTTATGCAGATGGAAAAACTGGAATTCTTTCATGTAAATGATAGAGAAAGGTTCAGTGTCTCTGATAATGTTGTACTCTACCTGTAGTGAAAACTGTACTTACAAATTAATTCAGGGTGACACTTAAAATCAGTGACGACAAAGATTTAGATGAGGTATTTGTGAAATTGCTGTGCACTATTGTCGTTATAGGACATATAGCGAAGCGGATTACCATGTCCTCGTTGTAAACAGATAAAGATAGTTCTTCGTTATTGTTGCTGTTGTTGTTGTTCTTCAATATATATATATATATATATATATATATATATATATATATATATATATATATATATATATATATATATATATATATATATATATATAGTATATATATATATATATATATATATAATATAGTCTATATAATATATATATTAATTTTTTTTAAAAATAATTTTTATATTTTATACATATATATTGAAAACAAAAGTTAATGATGTCTAAAACTATATAATAAAAATATAAGTTAATAGTATTTAAAACTCTGTCTGTCTGTCTGTCTCTCTAGTTTAAGGGTTTTTTTTTATCTTGATTTTATCTCTGATAAGGGCGGGGAATGGATGCAAAAAAGCACACGAGTGCTTATTCATTATCCTCGAATAAAAGAATTTGCCTTGAGTTTGCCTTGCCTTGCCCCCCCCCCCCCCCTCCTCTCTCCTCTTCTCCTCTCTCTCTCTCTTCTCCTCTCTTCTCTCTCTTCTCTGTCTCTCGCTCCTCTCCTCTCTCTCTCTCTCTCTCTCCTCCTCTCTCTCTCTCTCTCCTCTCTCTCTCCTCTCTCATGAAAATAAAGGTTTCTGATGTCTCTGAATGATATATATATATATATATATATATATATATATATATATATATATATATATATATATATATATATTTTATATATAATATATATATATATATATATAATGTCTTGTTGTCTTTGTCCTGTCTCGTCTCTGTCTATGTCTCTATCTCTCTCCCCCCCCCCCTCCCCCCCCTCTCTCTCTCTCTCTCTCTCTCTCATAACGCGTATCTGTCCAAAAAAGTAATAAAAAAGATTTCTTTCACCCCAAAACCGCGTCATGTTCTTCTGTCTTCAAAGACAAATGCCACGTCACGGGACGAGAGACAGTAGTGACGTACGGTCATGTTTTACGTCGTCAGACTCTTCATTCTCCACACACAGCCCTGTCCCTGTTCAAATGGACTTTGCCTTGAATACTGTCTCACCTGTCTCGTATGTCGGCATCCCCTAGTTCGCTGTTAGCCCCTGCACTCAATACTAATGACATGATTCTCCTTCTCCCTACTCTGCTCTGGTCTTTCGCTGGCCCTGCTGACTTCATGGACGGGGGGACGGATGGCCTAGTGGTCAGAACATTGCGCTGGCAATTTGACGACCCAGGTTCGAGTCCGGTCGAGGAGATTTTTCTTCCTGGAGTTAACATCAGTGCTGACTCCACTCTCCCCAAAAGTCCTTCGGATGAGACTTTAAACCGAGGCCCCGTGTGCGAACGCACGCAGAACATCTTGCGCACACGTTAAATCCTGTTCCGCTTTTCGTAAGAGTAGGCCATCGTGTGTGCCGGTGGGAACAGATGACAATATTTACAAAAACTACATACACACGGGGACCGGATGAAAAAAAGCACATGATTGCTTATTCTGTTATCCTCGATATAAAAGAATAAATAAATAAATAAATAAAATAAAGATTTTCTCTCATGCCGCAGGATTCGGTGATGTTGCCAATGAGAGAAGCTAAATGGTCTTGCCTCCCCCCCCCCCCCCCCCCCCCCTCGGTTTGCCTTGAAAAAACAATATTCATGAGGTCCGTGTCTTGGTTTCGTGAGTGCATGGTTTGTATTATCTAAGTTTTCGTTCATTTATTAAAAGTAAGGAGGTTTTCTTGTTGTTCCCGATTCATGTAATATGCTTTCATGAATTTTATTCTTTTATCTGTTCAACTGACTCTAAGCAGCCTTCTAAAAACCCACATCTCATCTGCTTTGTTGCCTGTTTTATCGTCTTTTCTCTGTGTGCAGGATTCACAGCTATATATAAGATCTATAGCATGACAGACCATACTAAGAAAATTTCATTATTTTCATTTTTAGTTGGTAAAGGATGCTGCGATTTTTTTCCAGATATTATTTAGCTGAATTACTTTACTTTCAGTAGTGTCCTTTTCTTGTCTCTGTTTTCTTAGTATATTATGATCCGTCATTTCTTTTTGACTGAGCCCAGATGTGTCTTGAATGTAGTTCTTGTGATATCTTCTTTTCGTTCCTCGGCTAGAGCTCCAAGGTTCTGTGCATAGGTGGTCTAGTGGTAACAACACATCTACCTAGAAAGCCAAAAGTCTGGGATCAAAGTGTGTGGTGGTTTGGTCCCTGTTTGTGCCCACTAGACTGTGAGTGGTGGTCTGGTTGGTAGTCTTCCGGATGAGGCGATAAACAGAAGTCCCATGTGCAACATACATGTTAAAAGTTAGTTAAAGTCTGTCCCGAGCCTAAGGCTCATCAGGCCGGTGCTTATCCCGGTTTCTGTGGCGTTAAGCGACTGAGAGTCATAGACTTCTCCCTGGATAGGACGCCAATCTGTCGCAGGGTTAACCCCCAACACAAGGTTGGTACCCCTTTTACACCTGGGTGGGGTGAGAAAATAGCCGTAAAGTGCCTTTTCCAAGGGCAAAACGCCATAGCCGAAAGCTGGGATCGAACCCGCAACCTTTAGATTACGAGTCCAACGCCCTAACCACTACATGTTGCGCACATAAAAGAACCCACAACAACAAGAGAGCTATCCCTGGTAAAAATATACTGTAGAAAAAAACCCCACTCTGATAGGGAAACAAATGCATATCATGCAAACATGAAAAGAAAAAAAAAAGCGATGGATGCTGCTGCTGTTGTGGCGACACGCTCTCCCCTTGGAAGAGCAGCCCGAATTTCACGCAGAGAAATCTGCCTTGACTCAAAGTGGTAGTAGATCTATGCAATGCAATGCAGTACAATACAACACATACAATACAATATAATGTAATGGTAACATTTTGCATAAGCAACCTATTTTTTTGCCTACCAAAAATGTTTTTGCCTACCACAAAGCCGCATTCCAACTTCTGTCTGTCTGTCTGTCTGTCTGTCTGTCTGTCTGTCTGTCTGTCTGTCTGTCTGTCTGTCTCTCTCTCTCTCTCTCTCTCTCTCTCTCTTCTCTCTCTCTCTCTCTCTCTCTCTCATATAATACTTTTTTCTATCACCCCCTCCTTTTTTTTTCGAGGGGGGGGGGAGGGTCGTATTGCATCTGTTAGGCTGTCTGGAAGACGAAATACCTGTCAGGTGTTAACAGACGTTCACTGATAATATTCACCTTTACTTTTGACAGTGTCTTGTCTTGGAGACATACTTTGGGGGTGTTTTTAAAAAAAATGTTGTTTTTTTAAGTAGATGATGCTGAAATGTAGACTGAAAAGAATGTGTAACCCTGGTTAAATTTCTGGAGGGTGGGTGTGGGTATTGGTGGGGGTACATGTGTACAGACGGAGAAGGGTGTATGTAGTGTGTGTGTGTGTGTGTGTGTGTGTGTGTGTGTGTGTGTGTGTGTGTGTGTGTGTGTGTGTGTGTGTGTGTGGTTTCCTCCTTTGGTGTGTGTATTCTAAAAGATTTTTTTCATTTGTATGACTTTTTTTTTTTTTTTTTTTTTTGGGGGGGGGGGGGTTCATCTTAGATTGCACTATATGATTTTGTTTCTTAGATCCGATGGCTGATGAAAAAGTATCTTCATGCTTATTTTATGTACCATCTAAATAAAATTTGACTTTGACTTGATTGACACACACTCAACACTCCCTTCACCCTAAACTGTTTTCCCACTAGCTAATTCATTATATTATAATGTTCTTCATTCATAAACACAACTGAAAACAACAACAAAAACAAATTGTTGCTGACTTGAAATCTGAAAACAACACAAAAACTCGATGCCAACTCATAGAAAAACTACCAACAAACCCAAACACTCCAGCTTAAATAAAAACAAGAAAAACCCCTCACCTGCTACAATTTCTTACTACTTATAATGTTCTTCTAATGATCATAAACACAACAATAATAACAAACCAACAAAAAAATCCAAACCCAAATTGTGCTGACTGTGACAATCTAAAACACACACAAAAAAGACTCGACTGGCCCAACTCAGTTTAGAAAAAAGAAACAACCAAACAAACCCAAAAACTACTACCACTTCAGAGAATAAAAACAAGCAAAAAAAAACCCCTCACCCTTGCCTAGTCAATTTTCTACTTCGCTTCCTCTCACTCATGGTCACAACTCCAGCAACATATTAAAAAAAAAAAAAAAGGTGGTGAGATGAACGAAAGACCTTGTCTCTTAATTTCCACCCTCCTCCTCCATTCCATACCCTCTCCCTCACTCCTCCTCCTCTCTTCTCTCTCTCTCTCTCTCTCTCTCTCTCTCTCTCTCTCTCTCCTCTCTCTCTCTCTCTCTCTCTCTCTCTCTCTCTCTCTCTCTCTCTTCTCTCCTCCTCTCTCCTCCCCCTCCCTCCTTCCTCCTCCAATATTCGCGACAGACCCACAATCAAGAACGGCGAAGGAAGAAGGAAGAGAAACATGCCCGCCATTTAATGAAACGGCCCCCAACTTTCATCTGCCCAGCACCGTTTCTTCCCATCATGCAAATTTCCTGTCACGTGGTTATCGACTTCCTGTTTCATTAGTACGATCCCCACCCCCACCCCCACCCTCCACCCTTATCTTACCTCTCTTCTCTCTTTCTCCCATCTTCCTACTACTACTTAACCCTTCTTTGTGTGTGTGTGTGCGAGTGAGTGAGTACTATGTGGCTGTACAATTCCACTTCCTCCATCTTTTTACATGCTGAAAACAAAAAAAGCCATAAAAGAAAGATTCATGATGGTCGTGTTTAGGTTCTGCTTGCTCAATTGTTCTTGTTTTTTTCTTGTTCTTTTTTCTTGTTTTTTCTTTTTGTTCTTCTTTTTCTTGTTCTTTGCTTCTTGCTTTTCCTCTTTCTTGTTTTGTTCTTCTTGTCCTTCTTTCTTGTTCTTTTCATCCTGTTCTTCTTCTTGTTTCTCTTTCGTTTGTTGTTGTTTGTTGCTGTTGTCGTCGTCGTCGTTGTTGTAGATGATGATGTTGTTTTTGTTGTTGTTTTTTTTTTCTTCTTCTTCTTCTTCTTCTTCTTCTTCTTCTTCTTTCTTCTTCTTCTTCTTCTTCTTCTTCTTCTTCTTCTTCTTCTTCCTTCTTCTTCTTCTTACCTTCCCCCCGTTATGATGATCATATCAGTGTCAACAGCAATTGCAGTAATCACACAATAATGATATTTCCATTAATTATCCTGTTAAACGTCTTCCACTCAGTTCTTTTTCTTCAAGAACACTTTGTGTCTTCCAACACAATTATCTCCTGACATACCAAAGAAGCGAAATACAGAAGGAAAGAAGGGTAGAAGGAAAGAAGAAAGACAGAATAGAAGGAAAAGAAGGAAGGAAACAGGATTGAAAGAAGGAAAAAATGATGGTGGAAGAAAGGAAGAGTAAAAGATTTCGGGGGGGGGGGGGGGGGGTATATTAAAAAAGAAGTTAGTAGGGAAATGAGCAAGAAAGAAGAAGAAATACAGAAAGAAAGGAAATGAATAAGGGAAGAAAGGAAGGAAAGGAGAAGGAAAAGAAATGAATGAGCAAGCAAAAGACTAACTAAATACCATAGAAATAAACTAACCAACATTGTCGAGATGACAGTCCTGATATGGCCTTTGTGGTCGACAGGGCTGTAAACAACAAGAGTGGATTGGAACTAACTGACAAACAACCAAACAGGGTAACTAGCTACTAACTTACCAAATTGCAGCCAGCCAGCCAGCCGGCCAGCCAACTAGCTAACTAACTAACTAATTAACCAACTAACTAACCAACTAACCAACTAACTAACTAACTAACTACTAACTAACTAACTTAGACTAGCTAAGTAAGTAAGTAAGTATGTAAGTAAGTAAGTAAGTATGTATGTATGTATGTATGTATGTAATAAGCCAACTAAGTAATTAAGAAAACTAAGTAACTAAAAGTAAATATAAGAAAATAACTAAGTAACTAACTAGTTAACTGACTGGCTGAGTGACTGACTAATTAAGCAGCTGAGTTTGAAATGCTGATAACTTCATTCATAGTTTTATTTATTTATGTAGATATTTGAGAATAAAAAGAGCATTGAATTCAAACTAGAATTAAAAAAACAAAACAAAAACCGTTTCTACAAAAATAGTACACGTATTTCGTCGGGTCACTACATTTACAAATAAAGAAAAGTTTTACAAATGCAGACACAATGAATAAGATATCAAAGAAAACCTAAAAATTACCCCCCATCCAAATCTGAATCAGCTATTTTTATCATCAATACAATCATAGATTATAGTTACAGTAACGTGAAAACTTCACAGGAACACCCCCCCCCCCCCCAAAAAAAAAAAAAAAAAAAAAAAAAAAGACAAAAAAAGACATTAATACATGAATTAATCTTCTACAAAATGATTTGCAAAGAAAGCCAAAGACAGACTCGGCGATTTAAAATCTTCTTTTCCTTTTCCCCTCACGTTTCAAGCTCGTAAACTTCTCTACCATACATCAAAAGAACGGCTGTACCAGTGCCCAATGAATCAAAAA
>CM060327.1:38621677-38626677 GCA_030674155.1 Stramonita haemastoma | reverse complement strand
CATGATGATGACGATGATGGTGACGACGATGTTGTTGATGATGGTGATGATGGTGATGATGGTGATGGTGATGATGATGATGATGATGATGATGATGATGATGATGATGATGATGATGATGATGATGATGATGATGATGATGATGATGGTGACAATGAAGGACAACAATGGTGGAGATTATGATGAGGATGGTGATGGAGATGCTGCTGATGATGGTGGTGGTGGCAGTGGTGATGATAATAATAATGATATTGGTGATAGTGGAGGTGATGATGATGATAATGATATTAAGTATGGTTACATTGTTATTGTTGTTGCTGCTGCTGCTCTGTATGTGTGTGTCTGAGTGTCTGTGTGTGTCTGTGTGTGTCTGTGTGTGAGTGTGAGAGAGAGAGAGAGACAGAGAGACAGAGATAGACAGAGACACAGACAGAAACACAGAAAATATATTGGCATGTACAACAACTACAAAATCCCCCTTTTGTTAAAAGACTTTTATCTCGCGAAACAAACAAAGGTAAATAGCAATTAACAAGATCTGATATAGTACACGTATTATTTCATAATTTTCACTATTCATGCAGATTATTACCTGATATCATCATAACTGACAGTATTTTTGGCCTTGATGATGGTATTTTTATAGTTGGTCTCTCACTCTCTCTCTCCTTCTCCGGTTATCGTTGCTGGTGGTTGGTCTTTTTTGTTTGTTTGTTGTTTGTTTGTTTGTTTGTTTGTTTTTGTTTTTTTTTGTTTTGTTTTTTGTTTTTTGTTATGTTTTGTTTGTTTGTTTGTTTGTTGGTTGGTTGTTGTTTCTTCCACTAATTTTGTGTGCTTTTTCTACAAATAGATCTTTTTTGTTTTGTTTGGAATTACTTTTCCTTTTTCTAGCAAAGATTGCAATTGATGGATTTTTTGTTTTTGTTGTTGTTTTGCACATTGCAGCTCAACGGCCGTCGTTTTCATGTTAATTTTCATTGTTAAATTGAGCACATTATAAGCTACAAGCTTGTTGTTGCTGTGATTTCTAAAATGCTGTTGTTTACAATGTTTGTCCAAAATTCTGAATAAAACTATTTAAACCAAACAAACAATAGAAACGTTAAACTACCCCTTTTAAAGAAAATAACATTAAACAACCAACCCACACCAACCCAAACATCTAGCCACCCACCAAAGCCAGCCAACCCAACCAATGAACCAACCAGACAACCTAGCAGACAACCAACCAGACAACCAACCAGACAACCAGGTTAAAACATTTTATCAAACAAAACAGAAAGAAAACCGTCACAAATTTACCCCCAGTAAAACCCACTAAACAAAACCCTCGATGATGCTGACTGTCAAAAGACTAAAGGAACCCACCCCTACCATCACCACCACCACAACCACCACACCATCACCACCACCATCACCACCACCACAACCACCACCCCCCTCTCTCCCTCCTCCACCTCTCCCCCACCACCTCCCCTCCTCCTCCCTCCCTCCTTCCCTCCCTCCCCTCCCAAACTCAACACAGAACAGATGTCGAGGTGGAAACTCCCAAACAATATCGAGTCCCCTCGAATTGAATTTCCACGTGCCGGGGTCCCCAAACTCGGCCCCAACCCCTGACGTGCGTAAGTAGAGGGTACCCCCTCATTGATGAGGGACCATGAGGGAGAGAGAGAGAGAGTGGAGGGTGAGGGAGAGAGGGCTAGGGGTGGGAGGGAGGAGTTGGGGGGGGGGGGGGGTGCCGTTGATGAAGCGAGGAGACAACTGGAAATGTTACTCATCAATTTAGCTGCTTGGTCCAGAGGGAGAGTACGAGGGGGTATTCTGGATCCAAGTGCGCCTGCTGTTGTTGTTTCTTCTGTTTCTGCTGCTGCTGCTGCTGCTGCTGCTGCTGCTGCCTCTATTCTTGCTTCTGTTCTTGCTGCTTCTGCTGCTGCTGCTGCTGCTTCTGTTCTTGCTGCTGCTGCTAGTGCTACTGCTGCTGCTGCTTCTACTAAGGATGTTTCTTCTTCTGTTAGAATCTGGGAGGGTTTTTTTGTTTGTTTGTTTGTTTGTTTCGGGGTCATAGTCTCTTTCTTTTGGCTTCTTAGTTCAATAAATAGGGTTGGTTTTGAATTTTTGAATTTAGCAAACTAATCCTTTATATAAATGAAAATAAATAAAATACGTAACACGAACATCGTTTCCTGTTTTTCCGGATAGATCTCCGAGGTTTACCAGTGGTGAGATTTTGCATATTCGGCCGTTTTTGACTCATCTATTAGTGTAGCCGCATTCCAACTTCGGGTATATAATTATGATACGAAATTATATACTTTGCTTTGGGGATTGAGAAAACGGATGCCTGCAGAAAACTACAAGATAAAAGATGCGTGCATGCGTGCATCTACACATGTACATTTGTGGGGGGGGGGGGGGGGGGGGAGGAGGAGAGGGTCCATGCCTGCGTACACACATACGTGTGTGCATATGTGTGTGCGTGCGTCTGTGTGTGTGTTAATGTGTTTGTGTGTGTGAGAGAGACAGAGGGCAGAGAGACAGGGGGATGGGGGAAAGAGAGAGAGAGAGGGACAGAGAGAGACAGAGACAGAGAGAGAGAGAGGGAGACAAAGACAGAGACAGAGAGGCAGAGGCAGAGACAAAGAGAATCTTCCTGTGTACATGAATAATATCAAAATGTTCTATTGAAAGTATAAACAGATGTATACACACGTAATACAAGGCTCGTAGACTAGATATAGATCTATATCACTTTACCAAAACTCGTGCTGCATTTTTACAATAAAACATACGTGCACACATGCTCGCATACTGTACACTCACTTGTGTTCGTGTATATGCACGCACACACACACATACACACACACACACATACACACAACACACAACACACATACACACATATACACACATACACACACAAACACACACACACATACACACACACATACACACACATACACACACACACACACACACACACACACACACACACACACACACACACACACACACACACACACACACACACACACACACATGCCCCGAACTTCTCCCTCACCCACTAAACCATGAGTGGTGGTATGGGTGCTAGTTTTTCGGATTCGATCTATATGATAAAATGATAAGGGGGCGAGATAGCTCAGTGGCCAGAGCGCTCGCTTTCCACCAGTCAAGTTAAGCAGCGTCGAGCGTGGTTACCGGCTGGATGGGTGACCGTTTGCGCGCCTTGGCTTCAGTACAGTCCCCCCAGTTCACCCAGCTGTAAATGGGCACCTGCCCTGTTTAGGGTCAGGGAAGGTAAAGCAGCGAGGGAGAGGAGATGGGCGCCGCCCTCAATATGCTGGCCCCTAGAGAAGCTGAGGTCTCTGACACCTCGCTCTCCCACGACCGCCTAGGTTATGGAACACCTTTACCTTTTACCTTTACCTATGATAAACCCAGGTCCCACGTTAAACATGCATGTAGATCACGTAAAAGAACCCACGGCATCAAGATATTCGCCCCTGGTTCAATTCTTTAGGAAAAAAACCCACTCTGATAGAGAAACAAACACACAGGCAGACAGGAAAAGGAAAGCAAAACCCAACTCATGGGTGGCACTGCTCTTGTGGCGATGAGCTCCCCCTCGGGAAGAACAGCCTCAATTTCACGCAGAGAAATCTTCCGGGACTTGAAGTAGTATACAAATATATCCAACTATCACCACGTGGGCCCACACAACTGAGAGCACAAACCCTTAACCCCGTTAACCCTTTTGAGACGGACCTTTGCACACACGCGAACCCCTCAATATTGTATGCCCCTCTTTCAAGAATGGGAAAACTCTCGTAATATTCTCAGTCTGAATTTTTTCTGTTTCGCTGTGTTAATCATCTGTGTAGATATATTTTTTTCTATCATTTAGGATGACCTCTTAGGATATTATCCACAAAAAAATTATATGGACACCACCGTGACACTCAACAGAGGGTTAGGAGAGGGGGGGGGGGCAGAAAGAGGGGTGGGGGCTAGGGGGTGGGTGGAGGGGTAGGGGGTAGACGGGGGGGGGGGGATGGAGGGGTAGGGGGTAGACGGGGGGGGGGAGAGTGGGGAAGATAATTATGATCTTTTTCAACAACTGAACGCAACTATCTCCATCGCCACTGTCGTCGGTAAGAACTCCACGCAATGCCACCCAAGGTTCGCCATCTTTCTCTTTGTTTCTGCTGAATTCTACGATCTCCTGTAGCCCTCCCAGACCACTGATCTCAGTGATGTTGGCAATGTAGGATGTTGGTGGTCTGCCTCTTTTCCTTCTGCCCTCAATCGCACCTAAGAGAACTGTCGTCATCAGAATTTTTTCTGGGTCTTTCTGTTTGCATGATTCTATGAAATTTAGAATTTGAAATATTTGAAAAGAAGTAGAGTGTTCTCTGTTAGTGGTTCGGTGAAATCGCGTATGTGGCTTAATCACCAGGTGAGGCGATGCAAGGTTTGGGGGAAATGGCACACCGTTTGGTTGTAGTGTAAACTGCACTCTTTGCACCTGTTCTTCAGATGGAGAGAGAGGGAGAGAGGGAGGGAGGGAGAGAGGGAGGGAGGGAGGGAGGGAGGAGAGAGAGACAATGACAATGACAATGACAAAGATTTATTGCGTTAGGTTTTTCAACCCATTCACAAAGGGTAGATGGGGGAGGGGACCGAAATCGAAAGATACAACAAAATTTCAACACTGTACAACATCAACGATTCTTCGCGATTGGTAACCGAAACGCGGTATTGTTTATAATAGTTTATGTGGATGTCACTGGTAATAACCAATATCGTAGCAGGGACCGTGGAACTGTCACAGAGCGGCATTAGCGGTGTGGTTGTACTGCTGGCTGGTCACTGGACGTGTCCGGACGATTTCCGTCTTCATTTGCTTCCTTTAATGACTGGAAGCCCCTGTCCATTGAGTCTGCAAATTGTTTAAAAAGTTCCATCAACATCCTGCGTGACACAGGGGTGCTGTTTCC
>CM060327.1:38609177-38616677 GCA_030674155.1 Stramonita haemastoma | reverse complement strand
CTACATTTTGCTTTATAGTATATCGACCATTCTATTTATAGAACACATGACATTTTCCCCACATGATAACACACCAAAAACACAAAACATACCCACACAAAACCAGACACAGACAGACAGATGTTAAAAAAAAAGTTCACCCCCTCCCCTTCTTCCAAAAAAAAGACAAGTCCAGCTTAGCGCTAACACATTTCGGAAACGTTTTTATTCGTTTTGGGTGTCGGCGTCAGAAGGGGACATAATCAGGCTGGCATTTGGGGGACCCGATGAGCTAGCGGGAATCCATTTCCAGCGGTTCATTACGCACGCAACGCGTCTAATTGCTCCACGATTCACTTCAGCCCGGGCTCAGGTTGTCTCCCTTCGTGTGTGTTTGGGGGGGGGGGGGGGGAGGGGGGCAAGGGGGGAGGGGGGCAGGGGGGTAGAAGTGGGAGAAAGGATGGGGGTTAGAGGGAGCAAGCTGGGGGTCTTTTTTTTCTAAACTAAGAAAGAAAAGGTTGGGAGGTGGAAGGGGTAGGGGGGGGGGGGGGGGAGACAGTGTGTGTGTGTGTGTGTGTGTGTGTGTGTGTGTGTGTGTGTGTGTGTGTGTGTGTGCGTGTGTGTGTGCGTGTGTGTGTGTGTGTGTGTGTGTGGAATAGGGCGGGGGGGAGGCGAACACCAAAAGAATTCTTGGACGATTTTCACTTGGTGTTGAAAAGGAGAGGGGGGGGGGGGGGGGGGGGGGGGGAGTGGAGGAAAAAGAAAAAATGGGGTAAGGGTGGGGGGTGAATGGTGGAAGACTGGTTGTGGATTCGTTTTTGTTCAACCCCCTCCCCCCTACCCCCCACAACACACATCCCATAACCAACTCACTTATAAATTTCAATGCCTTCTCCTTCCCCTTGACTCAATTTTGACCATCCCCCCCCCCTCCACACACACACACACACACCGTTCCCTTTGTATTCCCATTGAATGCTGTGTTTCAGTATGGCTGTGATCTTGAGAGATAATATTCTTTTTTTTATCAGCTGTGCAGAATGACATGAGGTAATACTTGTTGTTATTGTTGTTATTGTTGTCAGTGATGTTGTTACTACTGTTGATGATGGTTATGATGGTAAAGAAGAGATTGGTGGTGTTAAGGACGACAACGGTGGTGATGGTGACGGTTGCAGAAGTAAAGAAGATACAGATGAGGATAACGATAAAGAAGATTAAGCTGATGGTAGTGGTAGTGATGATGATGGTGGTGGTACTGCTGCTGATGCTCCTGTTGCAGAAAATGATGATGATGATGATGATGATGATGATGATGATGATGATGATGATGATGATGATGATGATGATGATGATGATGATGATGATGATGATGATGATGGTGGCGGTGGTGGTGATGGTGGTGATGGTGGTGATGATGGTGATGATGATGATGATGATGATGATGATGATGATGATGATGATGATGATGATGATGATGATGATAGCGATACTGCTGCTACAGCTGCTGATGCTGATGCGAAAGAAGTATGATGATACAGTTGTTGATTTTAATATCATTGAGGATACCAGTGCCAAAGACAGTTTTAACGTTTTGTTCATGCTTTGACATGTATAAGAAGAAACTGAATGTTCCGAATAAAAAAAATTGCAGCCCTAATACCACCAAAGAACAGGAAGAAAAAAATCAAGATAGAGCCAGACAGCAAAAGGTCTTCATAGAAGATGCCATCTCTAGCAACTGCTTCCTTCCCCCGTGGGGATGCCGTAGGGGCGGGTGGGGGGGGGGATGTCAGTATAAATACCATCTCCACCTGCTGGAAATTCTGTGCTAGGAATACCCCCTTTTCTCTTGCTCTCTCTGTTTCTGCCTTGTTTATTTTCTTCTTGCCACCTCCTTCTTGTTTATTTTCTGCCTTCTTGATCCATTCTCCTACATTTCCTTCCAGAGAGACTTATAAGAGAACAATTCTCTCTCCAACACCAACGTCGGATGCACTGGGCCTGACTTGTCAGGCGATTAATGGCAGAGCAACGTATTTTCGCACATATGACAGATAACATGTACAATAGTTGCTGTCTGTGCGTTCGAAAACGTAGAAAAAGAAGAAGATCATGCCTATGAGACACTTTTATTGCTCTTTGACCAGATTCATCTGGGACATTTCTCAGCTGCAACTATCATTGTTTTCAGCGCTCTGGTCTTCTTTGTTCTAGATATCCAAAGTTTAGAGAGAAAAAAATGATGGGCAGATGGTTTTACATACTGTCTTGCTACACCCTTAAGAAATCCTGTTGTTTCACAGAAACCACAAGCAACAAACCTTGTTCTGACATTCTGTTGTTTTGTGGATTGAATCCCCTTTTAGGCTTCTGACTAGAGTGATAATTATACAATCCTCTTTCATGAACAGAAGAACAAAATTTACAAATCCCCCTTTTTTTGGCTATGAAGAAATCTTACGTAAGTAAATGCAGTGATGAATAACTGAATGCTGGATGAAAAAAAGCACCTGAGTGCTTATTCTATTATCCTCGATATAAAAGAATAATTTTTTTAAAAATGCTTGAAATACAAATAACAAAGTAGCATAAAAAATAAAAACTAACAAGCAAAATCAAAGAAGAATAAGATGAAGAAGAAACTAAAAGAAAATGATAGGGAAAAAAAACCAGGAACAAGAAAGAAACACTCTGAGAGAGAGAGAGAGAGAGAGGAGAGAGAGTGAGAGAGAGAGAGAGAGAGAGAGAGAGAGAGGAGAGAGAGAGAGAGAGAGAGAGAGAGAGAGAGATTTATTCTTTTATATCGAGGATAACAGAATAAGCAATCATGTGCTTTTTTTCATCCGGTCCCCGTGTGTATGCAGTTTTGTAAATATTGTCATCTGTTCCCACCGGCACACGATGGCCTACTCTTACGAAAAGCGGAACATGATTTAACGTGTGCGCAAGATGTTCTGCGTGCGTTCGCACCCGGGACCTCGGTTTTAAAGTCTCATCCGAAGGACTTTTGGGGAGAGTGGAGAGAGAGAGAGAGAGAGAGAGAGAGAGAGGGGAGAGAGAGAGAGAGAGAGAGAGAGAGAGAGAGAGAGAGAGAGAGAGAGAGAGAGAGAGAGAGAGAGAGAGGGGGGGGGGGGGAGGGAGGGAGGGAGGCACAGACAGCCAGACAGACAGACAGAGAATAAAGAAAAGATCAAAAGAAAATAACAATGGAAGTTAGAGACCTATCTGACCGTGGGGGCACCCCCAAAGACCTGACAGCCAATGCCCTCCATTCCTCTCTCTGTTCTGCCTTTCTCATGGTTTTGTTGAGTTCTAGGCATGTCCATTCGCTGATGTTGCCCTCCCATCTCTTCCTCGGTCTGCCTCTTTTTCTTCCTCCTTGGACAGTGCCTTGCAGTTTTGTTTTTGTAAGTCCTTTTGATCTTGCGACATGCTCATACCAAGTTAGAAAAAGAAAAGAAAGCAAGCCATAAATTGAATGATACAGAAACATAGAAGAGAGACTCAAGACGTCAAACACCTAGAAAAGAATACTAATGGGGTAAAGGAACAAAAGAAAATCTCAGTGATCAAATAAAGTCAAGGCACTTCAAATAATTATCTTTTCCAAATCGATTTCATGTAAGGCAGTTACAAAGCACAATACTGGAATACATCAACAAACACACTGAAAAAATATAAAACGGCTTCGTTCATTTCAGATTCTACCTGTATAAGTACAACATAATAATACATTTTTGTTTTACCGTTCTAAATAGACTGACTTTAACTGTTCTGCGAGGGAATTTTTTTCATTCGTGGTGGATCGATGGTCTAGAGATAACTCACCTGCCAAAAAGCAAAAAGCTCCGATTCGAAGTGTGTGGTGATTCAAACTCCATTTGTGCCTGAAACTTTTCTGCCATCCACTAGACCATAAGTGGTGGTCTGGGTGCTAGTCTTTTGGATGAAACGATAAACCGAGTTCCCATGTGCTACACATCTTTAGTGCACACAAAAAACCCCATGGCAACAAAAGTGTTGTCCTTGGCAAAATTCTGTAGAAAATAGCCATTCTGATAGGGAAAAAATACATATATAGACAGGGGAAGAAAAAAAAATTGCTGGTGCTGCTCTTGTGACCACGCACTCTCTCCCAGGGGAGCAGCCCGAATTTGATGCAGAGAAATCTGCCTTGACTTAAAGTTACATACATCACAATACAATGCATTATCATACATTACAATACAATAAAATACAATATATTTCACATGTTTATTCGCTGTTATTGTGTGTGTGTGGTTTTTTGGTAAAAGACTACTATCAAACAGACTGTTCTGTTTATATATTAATTATCTGTGTTTCAAGTCTTGTCATCATGTAAGAAAAACAATCTAACGTCAGACAAAGCATTTCTTTTGTTTTGGTTTGGGAATTTTTGTCCATGTCTCTCTGTTTATATAGTCTGGATCTCAAAGGACAAAGACCTAGAATGTCGGGCAATTTCTTTTCGTTCCATCGACGCGCCAGACTGTTACTCCACTAACTCAAGTCTTCCAAACTGGTCCAGTCCATTGCGTGCACTTCGCTTTTCATCTCACACGCAAATGTCTTCGGTTCTCCATGTGGCTAAAAACCGTTTTCTTTTCAGGGTCAGAAACTAGTTAGTCAGTCTGTGTGTGCGTTTTTTTTGGGGGGTCAGGCTTTTTAGTGTGTGTGTGGTGTGTGTGTGTGAGAGAGAGAGAGAGAGAGAGAGAGAGAGAGAGAGAGAGAGAGAGAGAGAGAGAGAGAGAGAGAGAGAGAGAGAGAGGAGAGAGAGAGGAGGAGGGAGGAGAGAGAGAGAGAGAGAGAGAGAGAGAGAGAAGAGAAGAGAGAGAGAGAAGGAGAAGAGAGGAGAAGAAGAAGAGAGAAGAAGGAAGAAGAAGAAGAAGAAGAAGAGAAGAAGAAGAAGAAGAAGAAGAAGAGAGAGGAGGAGGAGGGAGAGGAGGAGGAGGAGGATAGGTAAAAAGGTAATTACCATAGAACAACTGGACAATGGAATGGGCTAAAAGTTGATTGAGTTAGGTAAGCACGCCTTCTAGAAATGACCAAATGTGACGCTCCATCACGAAATGAGTCACATCACACCTGACCTACTTTTCCGCTAGAAGCTATTTTAGGCAGGATGGGGGTCATGTTGTCGATTTTGAGATTTGGACTGATATAAAATCATAGCCATTACTACTTTGTACTGAAGTATCGAGGCATAATTTTGTTTTCATTTGCCTTAAAAATGCGTTTATATACACTCAAGCCCTTATCTTGAAGACCTATTAAGATTCATAATTTGTCAATATTTCTCTCTGGTTTTTTTTTACTTCTGGAGTCTAGCATTTCAGTTTGTAATAATTGTTTGTAGAGTCATCCAGTTTTCAATACTTTGTTTTTTATATGTCTTTTTACATAGTTTTTAAAAAAATAGTTTTATGTCTTTTATCAGCGATATTTTAGTAACTAAAAATTGACTTCTGGTGAGATGCAACTCATTATGTGGTTGATGATCACAAATAGTTATCAAAGTGATTTTGAAATATCAAATAGAAGATCAGCATCAGAAGTCCATTGGCTAAAGCTATCTTCAGATTAGAAAACAAAACAAAACTGGTGGATTGGATGTATATGTGCGCTCATGTGTGTGTGTGTGCGCTTATGTGTGTGTGTGTGCGCTCATGTGTGTGTGTGTGTGTGTTGCACGCACTTGTGTGTGTATGTGGGGATGTGTGTGTGCAAATGTGTGTGTGTGCGCGCACGCGCATGTGTGCGTGCGTGCATGCATGTGTGTATTGTGTGTGTATATGTCGTGTGTGTATATGTGCATGCGTGCGAGCGTGCGTGTGCGTGTGTATGTATGTAAGTGTGTGTGTATTGTGTGGTGTAGTGTGATGTGTGTGTGTGTGTGGTGTGTGCGCACCGTCGCGTCACGATGCTCTACACTAACTCAACTCTTCCAAACTAGTCCACTCCATAGCGTGCACTTCGCTTTTCATCTCACACGCAAATGTCTTCACTTCTCCATGTGGCTAAAACCGTTCTTTTCAAGGTTAGAAATTCTGCTGTTGGTTATTCTTCTTGATACCATTTTGGGAGGGTAAAAATTGTGTTTCTGTCTGTGTGGCGGTTTGTCTGTTATTCTGTTTGTCTTGGACTAGCTGGATTAGTGGCTTGTTTTGTATGTCATATCTTCTGTTCATTCCAAAGTCAGATGCACTGGGCCTGATTTGTTCAGGTGCTTAATGGCAGTGTCATCCATTTTCGCTCATATGAAAGACAACAATAGTTGCTGTCTGAGCGTTTGACGAAGAGGAAAGAAGAATAAAATCCTTTATTTTTGTTTTTATTTTGATCGTAATTTTTGTTATGTGTTTGTGTCTCTACCTGTATGTGTAATTGTGTGCCTCTCTAAAAGTGTGCTTGTATTGATGTGGTTGTGTGTGTGTTGTGTGTGTGTTGTGTTGTGTGTGTTGTTGCGTGCGTGCGTGCGTGGTGTGTGTGTGTGTGGTGTGTGTGTGTGTGAATGAGCATAAATATATATTTCATATCCTGTGACATTTACACGTTAATGTGAGCTTGATCTCATGCAGTAGCATCATGCTATTCTGTATGCATGCCATAAGAAAGCATTTTCTTTTTTATATACACAAGTAGAAACAGCTAAATTGTTCTCCTTTTTTCTTTCATTTATTGAAACTATGTTCGTAGATTTTCATTTTTTCTATTATCTTGGTTGAAAAAATCATTCCATAAAGAAACAAAATTACTCATTGAAAAAGAAAATCATGGTCTTCATTTGGGACTTGCTAGTGCTGGTGTTCCTACACCACTCTATTCCAATGTTCCCACACATCCACATTGACATTCACAGTCGTACATTCGGAGCCAAAAGTACGTAGCGATATATCAGTGTCAGGCCACCGTAAGACCCCCAGTTGGAGAGAGCTGTGCACTATCGACTTGTCGCTTTGGTGGTGTTGAAGATGACACGATAATGATGATGCTTTTGGAAATTCAGCTACATACTCTTCTTCTCTCGTTCGCTTTTCACACCATTATATATATCTGGGAAAAATAATGGCAAGCCCTTTCCAGCTCCTCTCTTGGGCCGCACAGCTTGGTTTGTAGGGTTATATCTCTGTCAGCCACACCATCTTCCTCAGGTTGCTATATAGCAAACATCTTTGAAGGATGCGTTCGCTAGTCTGCGGTTTTTTTCTTCTCACACAGGGGAAAAGGAAGGAGTTTCAGCTTTTTGGACGTGTGGTGATTTAGTCTGTTGTGCCCAGTGTGGAATCTTAGAATGATGGTTTGTCCTTCTCTTCTGAGATGCTTGTAGTCGTCCTCCTGTACTCTTGGTCGGGCCATGTTAGATAGAAGAATGAAGTAATAAGGGTTTTGTTCTACACTTCTTTTCATCAACGAGGCCCACGAAATACAGCCACTTGCTGTGTTAGTTAAGAAGTTTGATCCACACTTTGGAATTTTTAAAGTTGTGTGGTAGATATT
>CM060327.1:38601677-38604177 GCA_030674155.1 Stramonita haemastoma | reverse complement strand
TAGAGGCATTTCGTTGAAGATTTCTTGCAGTGTCTTTTGTCTTGGTTTCTTTAACATGATGAAAAAAGATGGAGATTTTTTTTTTCACAATGTGTACTGGGTTCTTTAACATGTTGAGAAATGATAGAGGCAGATCGTTGAAGCTTTCTTGCTGTGTGTTTTGTTGTGGATTCTTTTAACATGTTAAGAAATTATGGCACCATCACGGGAAAGTTTTCTTGCTTTGTGCTTTGTCTTGGGTTCTTTAACATGTTGAGAAATGATGTAGATACTGCGTGGAAGTTTTCTTGCAGTATGCCACGGACAAACACCTAACCATTCCACAGACAAATACCTAGCCAATGTTAAACAGCATCGAGCGTGGCTACCAATTGGATGGGTGACGGTTTTCACACCTTGGCTTCAGTACAGTAGCCCCCTTCCCCCTAGCCCCCTTTCCCTCCCCTATTTCACCCAGCTGTCAATGGGTACCTGGCTCCCAAATAAGCTGATGTCTCTGATGCCTCATTTCCCCATGACCACACAGGTTATGGGACACCTTTACCTGTTTACGAAGAACTAGCACCAGAATTCAGTTGGCACCAATGCTAACTCCAAGAGAGAATCCCCCCTCCCCCTGAACAAGTATCTCAACAACAAGGTATTTGAACCCTCTTCTTCAAATCACTTCAGATCACCAAACAAGATTGATAATTCCCCTCCAGGGAGCGAACATTGAGTAACAAAGAATGTTCCGAGTTCAGTGAGTCCTTTGTCCTAATACCACAGTATGATGATTGGCTGACCTCTGAATATAATTATTGTTGGAGCAGTTAATAGGTTAATTGATTTAATGTAGAAAATTGTCAGTGACCTCATCTGATTAGCTGTGACCTAATTCATCTCCTGCTCTGACCCAGTTTGGGCCAAACAAGGGCAATGAGTTATTTTTTAAAATGTTGCATGAAATCTTTTTTTTTTTCAAAACTGCTTCTTGCTAAAAAAAATTTAAAGAAAAAGAAAAGAATGGGGAGTGGGTAGCACAAAAAGAGTTATTGAAGGCTTTGTATGTTCAGTTTAGACAATCATAAACCTGTGATAATACAGTTATTACGAAGAAAAGATGCTATTCATTACTTTAGGAAGAAGTTGGTTTCCAAATCTTCAGTGGTATCCCAATGGTTGACCAGACTAGGAATAAGTCACCTGTAACAGGTAAACTACCTTCTACCAACAACATGGTTAAAGAAGATAAGTTTTCTTTTATCTTCTTCTTCTTCGTCATCGAACACTCAGACAGCAGCTACTATTGTCTGTCATATGACCGAAAATGCATCGTGCTGCCGTTAAGCACCTGACAAGTCAGGCTCAGCGCATCCAAATTCGGCATGGGAAAGTATGGTGATCTTTGTAAATCTTTCTTACAAAAAAGGCAGGAGAATGGACTAAGAACGCAGAAAATGGACAAGAAGGAGGTGACAAGAAGCAAAAAAAGGAACAAGGCTGAAACAAAATGGGGGGATAGAAAAGGGAATTCCTAGCACAGGATTTCTAGAAGGTGGGAATGCTTTTTATACTGACAGGTCCCCCCGGCATCCCCATGAAGAAGTCTACACTCTATGCGCTGAGAATTGCACGCAGAACATCTTGTGCACACGTTAAATCCTGTTCCGATTTTTGTAAGAGTAGGCTATCGTGTGCCGGTGAGAACATATGACAAGATTTACAAAACTGCATGCACACGGGGACTGGATGTAAAATTGCACACGAGTGCTTCTTCCATTATCCTCAATATAAAAGAATAAATAAATAAATAAACACACACATAATTTTCTCCCACAGCAGACGTAGCCTATATATAACATACAAACAAAGTTCGGATCGGTTACTGCTCCTTTAACTAAAAGTCCGCCTCTTAGCCTTGAGAGAGAGAGCGAGAGCCAGAGAGAGAAAGAGAGAGAGAGAGAAGCTGGTAGTAGGGGGCGATTGTAAGAGGTGAAGGGAGCTGAGAGGAATTGGTTTTGATGCAAAACGGAGAGAGAGAGAGAGAGTGAGAGGAGAGTCCTAGCCCCTCGTGAGAAGGCATCACAACAAGCCTTGCAAACCAATGAGTTGCTTCTCTCTGCCAGTCCCCCCACCCACCCCTCTTACCCCCACTTTCCTTCCTTCTGCTTTCTCTCTCTCTCTCACTCTCTCTCTTTCTCTCTGTCTCTGTCTCTCTGCTCTGCTCTGCCCAGGAGCTAGCTAGCTAGCCTAGCCTAGCCTAGCCTAGCCCCAGCTTCTTTTATATTCCGAGGAGTGTTTAGGTATTAGACCTCGCTTCTCCCGAGCCTCAGACCTTTTATCGAAGGGAGCCACGCTAATAGCATATTTATATTATTCATGAGATTCCCCCAGCGCTTTGTCTGGGACCAAAATTAGGAGGGAGAGATGCTCTCTCAAAAACCAGTTAATCGCGAGCTGCTGAATTTTAACCACCGCATTCCCGTAATCCGATCTTCTATTGGGTCCCGTGAATAAA
>CM060327.1:38574177-38584177 GCA_030674155.1 Stramonita haemastoma | reverse complement strand
CTCCCTCCTCTCTCGCTCTGCCTATCTGTCTACTTGTCCGTCTACTTGTCACTCTGCCTGTCTGTCTGTCTGTCTATCTGTCCGACTTTTTGTCAGTCTGCCTGTCTGTGCGTTTGTAATCTCTCCTCTCTCCCTCATCCCCCCCTCACCCCCCTCCACCCCCAACCTTCCTCTATTCTGCCCCCAATTTTTTCACCCCTCTTTTTTTTTCTTCTTCTTCTCCACCCTTCTTTCCTTTTTTTCTTTTCTTTTTTTTCCTTTTCTTTTTTTGTATTCTTCTCTTCTCTTCTATTTTTCAATTTTGGACCTTTCACGATTTTCGCTCGCAATACTAGCCAGCTGATCCTTCCTTCCATGTCTTTCGTTCTATTGCACATTTCTCCCCCCCTCCCCCCCCCTTCTCTCCCTCCTCCTCTCCCTCCTCCTCTCCTCTCTCCTCTCTCTCTCTCTCTCTCTCTCTCTCTCTCTCTCTCTCTCTCTCTCTCTCTCTCTCTCTCTCTCTCTCTCTCCTTCTTCTCTTCTGTCTCTCTGTCTCTGTCTGTCTGTCTCTCTGTCTTCTCTGTCTCTCTGTCTCTGTCTCTCTCTGTTCTCTCTGTCTCTGTCTCTCTGTCTGCTCTTTCTGTCTCTGTCCTCTCTGTCTCTTGTCTCTCTCTGTCTCTCTCTCTCTGTCTCTCTGTCTCTGTCTCCTTCCTCTCTCTGTCTTTCTCTCTTTCTCTTTCTCCCCCTTCCCCCCCTCTCTCTGTCTCTCTTCCTCTCTCTCTTCTGCTTTCCTCTCTCTCTCTCTCTCTCTCTCTCCCTCCCCCCCCCTCTCTCCCGCTCCCAATTGGATTTGTGTGGGAAGCGAAAAAGAGTGTGAAAGGGTTTACGATCCTGGCAATCAGAGCTGGGTGGTTCGGAAATTTTATGTCCTGTGCGGTAGTTCTGTCTCTTCCTCTATACGACAATGGGCCCCTCTGTTTGAGAAAGAATAGAGGGGAGTGTGACGGGGGGTGGGGGGGGGGGGTGGATAGGGAGTGGGGGTTGAGATAGAGGTGGGTGGAAGGAGGCAGGAGAGAGAGAGGTGGGGTGGGGGTGGGGGAGGAGGGAGGGAGAAGAGAGAGACAGAGACGAGAGACAGAGATAACAGAAGACAGACAGACAGTAAGACAGACAAAGACAGAGAGACAGAGAGTAAGACACACACACTCACAGACGTAGAGAGAGAGACAAATACAGAGGCACAGAGAGTCACACAACACACACACACACCACACACACACGCGCGCGCACGCGCGCACGCACGCACGCACGCACGCACGCACGCGCGTACACGTTCGATTCCCATTCGAGGAGGATTTTTCTCCAGGAGTTAACATCAGTGCTGACTCCACTTTCCCCAAAAGTCCTTCGGATGAGACTATAAACTGAGGCCCGGTGTGCGAACACACGCAGAACATCCTGCACACGCGCTAAATCCTGTTCCGCTTTTTGTAAGAGTAGGCCATTTTGTGCTGGTGGGAACAGATGACATAATTTACAAAACTGCATACACACAGGAACTGGATGTAATATAAAAACACACAAGTGCTTATTTCATCATCCTCGAAAAAAAGAGATAGATAAATAAATAAAACACACACACACACACGCAGAGAGAGAGAGAGAGAGAGAGAGAGAGAGAGAGAGAGAGAGAGAGAGAGAGAGAGAGAGAGAGAGAGAGAGAGAGAGAGAGAGGAGAGACAGAGAGACAGACAGACAGACAGACAGACAGACAGACAGACAGACAGACAGACAGACAGACAGAGCACAGCAGACAGGCAGACAGACAGATACAGACAGACAGACAAACGAGACTAGACAAAGACAGACAGAGGCAGAGGGGAGGGGGGAGGGAAGTGGGGGGAGAAGGGGTTTGGGGGGATAGTTGACGATGGAGACGGCAGAATTGAAGATCAGGGTGGGTAGGTGATTGGTGGTAGGTGTGGGGTGGTGGTTGTAGTGGATGGTGTGGGGAGACAGGGAGGAAAGGTGGTGGGTGGTGGGTTCTTTCTTCCTTCTTTTTTTTGAAGGTGTGAAAGACCACATTGTAGATCTAAAAATATGTATTATTGTTGGCTGATTTTTTTTTTTTTTTTTTTTTTGGGGGGGTCTGTTGTTTTTTCTTTTGGTTACTCCGTATTTTTGTTTTGCTTTGTTTTGTTCCGAAGGTTGGGTTTTCTTCTTTTATTTTTTTTTTTACATGTTGCATTCATTTCTTTTTTTTCTTTTTCTTTTTCTCTCTTGTCCTGTAAGAGGATCAGTGACTTCAACAGCAAAAAAAAAAAGGGAAAAAAAATCCTCTTTCAGTGTCTGGGTGAAGAAAGAAAATGCTTTTGAGTTCGGTACCTACAGAAACCGAGAGTCTTTTCTTTTGATCTGCTGTGTGTCTGCGTGTTGTGTCTGTCTGTTTGTCTGCCTGTTTGTTTGTCAGTCTGTCTGTTTGCCAGTCTGTCTGTTTATCTCTCTGCCTGTGCTGTTTGTCAGTCTGTCTGTTCGCCCGTCTGTTTGTTTGCCAGTCTGTCTGTTTCTTTCTCTGCTGTCTGTCAATCTGTCTGTCTGCCTATATGTTTGTCTAGCTGTCTGTTTCTCTCTCTGCTTCTCTGTTTGTTTTTCTGCCTGTCTGTTTGTCAGTCTGTTTGTTTGCCTAGCTGTTGGTTTCTCTCTCTCTCTGCTTATCTGCATCTCCACCCCCCCCCCCCCCCCAAAACCCCAAAAGTCCTTGAGATGAGACTAAAAACTTGAGGTCCTCTGTTGTACAAATGCACACAGAATATTTTGGGCACATAGATCTAATTATGATGTCCCTGTGTGTGTGTTTTTATCTGTCTTCTCCATCTATTTCTGTGTCTCTGTCTATGTCTGTCTGTTCTGTGTCTGTCTGTCTGTCTGTCTGTCTGTCGTCTGTCTGTGTCTGTCTGTCTTCTTCTCTGTTATTTCTACTTGGTTTTTTGTGTCTGTCTCTCTGCCTGGCAAGGATGACATCCTCTTCTTAATCATTACCACCACCACCGCCACCACCACCACCGCCACCACCCAACCACCACCGCCACCACCACCACCACCGCCGCCACCACCACCACCACCCCACCACACCACCACCACCACCACCCACCCCCCCCACACACCACCACCACCACCACCACCCCACCACCACCGCCACCACCACACCCTCTCCTCCTCAAACACCTCCACCTTCCCCCCTCCCCCACCAAACACACATCTTTCCTCCTCCCTCCACCCCTCCAACCCCTACCACCTACACCCACACCACTTTTCCTCTCCCACCCCCACCTCAACCATCTCCTATCCTACCACCTCCACCACCTGCACCACCCCCCCGCCCCCACTCCCAACCATACTCACACCCATACCTCCTCCACCCCATCCCAAACTTACACACACCACAACACACACACACACACACACACAACACACACACACACACACACACACACACACACACACACACACACAACACACACACACACACACACACACACACACACAATTTACGATCCCAACTTTTCCCTCTCACTCACCAAGCCAGTTTCGATCACCTACAAAGACAAAAGTTGACACATTTATAGGCGCTCTCTCTCTCTCTCTCTCTCTCTCTCTCTCTCTCTTCTCTCTCTCTCTCTCTCTCCTCTCTCTCTCTCTCTCTCTCTCTCTCCTCTCTCTCTCTCTCTCTCTCTCCTCTCTCTCTCTCTCTCTCTCTCCTCTCTCTCTCTCTCCTCTCTCTGGTTGGGAGCTAGGTGAACGAGAAGGGATTATCCAATTTAATTAATTACTAAGCAGGAGCAGGACCCTGGTCAGCTAGCTGTTAACTAGGCTAGCAGGCCCTAGCCTAGGCCTAACTGACCAGCCGTTGCCTTCTCACCTTCGTTCGACACTGACGATGACCTCAACAGGAGAAGAACACCTGTGGTTGTTGGTCAGTTGTCACTGATCCGATAAAATGATAGTCTAGTCTGTGTGTCTGTGTGTCTGTGTGTCTGTCTCTGTCTGTCTCTCTCACTGTCTGTCTGTCTGCTCTTCTTTCTCGTGTCTCTCTGTGTCTCTGTTCTCTTCCGTGTCTCTTTCTGTGTCTGTCTCGTCTGTGTCGTCTGTCTGTCTGTCTGTCTCTCAGTCTCTCTGTCTGTCTGTCGTCTGTCTCTCTGTCTCTGTCTGTCTGTCTCTGTCTCTGTCTCTGTCTCTGTCTCTGTCTCTCTCTCTCCCCTCTCTCTCTCTCTCTCTCTCTCTCTCTCTCTCTCTCTCTCTCTCTCTCTCTCTCTCTCTCACGAATGCTTATTCATTATCCTCGAAATAACAGATTTTGCCTTGCCTTGGGCCTTGCCTTGCCTTACCTGCTCTTGCCTTGCCCTCTGTCTCTGTCTTCTGTCTCTGTTGTCACTATGCTCTGTCTTGTCTGTCTGTCTGTCTTCTGTCCTCTTCTGCGTCTGTCTTCGTCTTCTCTCCTTCTCTCTCCTCTCTCTCTTCTCTCTCTCTCCTCTCTCTCTCTCCTCTCTCTCTCTCTCTCTCTCTTGATCATTCTTCCCGCTCTTCTCCCTCACCCTCATCAAACTGCCACGCTCCCTCACCATCAACCCCTACCCAAATCTGCTTCAACATCATAACAGATAAGTTACAAATCATGAGCAAATAAATTATAAAAAAAAAACCATCTGAGGGAAGAACTCAAAACTCATTCGGATACACTCACAACCAGTCACACACTACCAAGACCCTACACTACAATTTATGGCCGGGATAGCATCGAGATCTGTCACACACATCTGGGAGCATCAGCAAGAAAATATATCCCCTTTTTTGTGAAAAAGAACAATTCAAATCTTCCTGAACCTCCAGTAGACAAGTTTGGTTGGTTGGTTGGTTAGTTTTTTGTGTGTTTTTTTAAAAGCAAAATTGAGCCAAAGATCGAAGAGGAATAGGACATTTTTCTGTTGGTGTGTGGGTGTTCTTCCTTGCGTCTCTGTCTTTGTGTGTATGAGTGTGTTTGTTTGTTTTATCTCTGTTTTTGTGCATGTCTCTGCATGACTTGACTTTATGATGGTGTTATTGTTGGTGTTGGTGTTGGTGGTGGTGGTGGTGTGGTGGTGGTGTTGGTGTTGGTGTTGTGATGATGATGGTGATGATGATGTGATGATGATGATGATGATGATGATGATGATGATGATGATGATGATGATGATGATGATGATATAAAAGGATAATGATAGCAAAAAACAATGATAATGACACTACTACTACTACTACTACTACTACTACTACTACTACTACTACTACTACTACTACTACTACTACTACTACTACTACTACTACTACTACTACCACCACCACATGAAAAAACGATGATAATGATAAGAAGAAGAAGAAAGAAGTAAAAAAGAAGATAGATAGAAGAAAGATAGAAGAAGAAGAACAACAACAACACAACAACAACAACTAAACAACAACACAACGACGACACGACGACGAACGATTACGACGAGCGACGACGAGCGACGACGACGACGACGTACGTGACGATAACGGATGACATGATCAATGATCATGATAATTGATATGATAATACATAATATATAATTAATAATAATAATAAATCATAATCATAAAAAAAATAATAATAATATACAATAGTGATACTACTGCTGCTGCTGCTGCTGCTGTGCTCTACTACCCACTACTATAACTACTACCTATTAACCTATACTACACTATACTACTACTACTACAACTATCTATCACTATAATGATAAAGACAAAGGTACATAATCAAGATTTGGCTAAGGTGTAAGGTTACGTTCCCATAATAGTGACAACCTTCGGAGACTTCAACCTTCTAGGGGCCTGCATATTGAGAGCGGCGCCATCTCCTCTCTCTTGCTGCTTTAACCTTGCTGTTCCTAAAAGAGGGTAGTACCCATTTACAGATGGGTGATCTGGGGACTGTACTGAAGCTAAGGCGGCACAAACGGTCACCCATCCACTTGGTAACCGCGTCGACGCTGCTTAACTTGACTTGGGGAAAGCGAGCGCTCTGAACACTTAGCTATCCCGCCCCCTATAAATACATTTAGCCCACGTAAAAGAACCTACAGCAAACGGTGGAATTTTCCCTGGCAAAAATTCTGTTAAAAAAGCCACCTGATAAATGAAACAAATACACAGGAAAAGAAAAAAAATAAGGGGTGGGGCGCTGCTCTTGTGGCAACACGCTTGCCTTGGGGAGAGGAGACAGAGTTTTACGCAGAGAACTCTGCTATGACAAGTGTATTCATGCGGCTTTTTTTGCATTGTATCTTTAGAGGGGCGCTCTACGGCCCATACCGCTGACTTAGCCCTCTAGGTTTCTGTCAGGGTTACCCCACCCTTGTCTCCTGTTACCCTGGTAGCCCAGGGGGCAGAGCTTTTACCGCGGCTCTTGATCGCGTGAGTTCCCGTCATAGGTCATGTGGGATATTTCATCGAGGCACCTGTTGTCTCGCCCTGTCCTGATAGGAACATCGCTAGTTGGTCCGGAGCTGCTTTCGCAGCTAAGACCAGGACAATGCTTAGGATAGGATGCGCATCCTATTGTGGTCCATATCTGTGGTGTGCCTGATGCCTGCTGAACGGCAGGCAGTGGTCATAGATCCCGTTTGATCGGGACGCCACCTGTCGCTCACAGGAACCATAACTCTCCCGGCTTAGTGCGAGGCAGTTGGAATACGAACCTACTCATTACGAACAGGCGCAGTTCCTTTTCATGTCTAGAAATACGAAACCGACACTTGATACAGTTCATTAAAATTTGGACTGTCTTGTCTTGTCTAAAAACAACCCCGCCCAAAAAAACAAAAAACAAAAACAAACAAAAAAAAAAACCCCACAAAAACAACAACAACAAACAAAAATCAAAATAAAATAAAAACCACGAACTCAAAGCGAGAAGACTCCTATTTAATTCAGGTAATGAAATAATACCCACCCCGTTCCAAAAAAAAATACTGACTTGAATCACACTAACTGTTATGTAATACCATTTTTCTTCAATGCTACTAGTCCGGGTTGGAGTGTGGAATGGTTCGAATCCTGTTAGGGCACAAAACATTCTCCCCATCCATTAGACCATGAGTGGTGATCTGGGTATGCTAGTCTATGGGAGGAGACGATACACCGAGGTTCCGTGTGTTACAAATCATTATTTAGAGCACGTAAAAGAACCTACAGCAACGAGAGGGTTGTCCCTGGCAAAGTTCTGTAGAAAAAAGCCACCGATAGAGAAAGAAATATAGCTGTAGATAGGAAAAAGGAAAAAAAATACTGGGTGGCACTGCTCTTGTGGCGACGCGCTCTCCCAGTGAAGAGCAGCCCGAATTTTACCTAAAGAAATCTGCTGTGACGTTAATTGGTATAAAATAAAAAATATATTAATAAAAAGCAGCAACACCCCCCGCTCCCACACACACACGCACACATACACACGCACACCACCACCACAACCACCACATTCCTTCTGCAACATCACCCTCATCCTTATTCTCCCTCCTTCATCTACAGCACCCCTCCCTTCCCTCCACCCTCCCTCCCCCCCCCCCCTCTCTCTCTCCTCTCCCTTCTCTCCCTCCCCCCTCCCTCCCCGTCTCTCCATCTGTTGACCCGTTAGTGATCTTCTCAGCGGCGTTTGTCACTACAGGCGTTAATTGCAGGCTGGGCTAATTACCCTGCACTTCTTTCATGTTGGGCCCCACTCTAGCGTTGAACATAGAGGTCAGAGGCTACACCCCACGCTTAGCGGTGGCCTTGCATGTTTCTGTTTAGTAGTAGCAGTAGTAATAGGGCGCCTAGAGAGAGAGTCTAATCAAGTCAAGTCAAATTCTTTTATTTCGAGGATAATGAATATAAGCATTCATGTGCTTTATTTTACATCGAGTCCCCGCCGTTATTAGAGAAGGAGAGAGAGAACGAAGAGGAGAGAGAGAGAGGAGAGAGAGAGAGAGAGAGGAGAGAGAGAGAGAGTGAGAGAGAGAGAGAGAGAGAGAGAGAGAGAGAGAGAGAGAGAGGAGAAGAGAGACAGAGAGAGAGAGAGAGAGAGACAGAGAGACAGAGAGAGACAGAGAGAGACAGAGAGACAGAGAGAGACAGAGAGAGGCAGAGACAGAGACAGAAACAGACAGACAGACAGACAGACAGAGACAAAGACAGAGAGACAGAGAGAATGTGTGTGTGCGTGCGTGCGTGCATGCACGTGCACACCGCCCACACCGGTTGGAGTGTGTGTGTGGTGGTGTCGTTAACGTGGTTTTCTTATCCCTACCTGGTACGAAATGTTCAACTGTGCCAACCTTGTCCTATTAAGTGGCCAGAAAAAAAAGTTGTTAAAATTGCTTACCATATTGTCTTTATATCAACGTGGTTGGAATCTCAGCGGCGTCTGGTGACTTACGGATGGGAATTCTTTTTACGATCTCCCAGGTCAGCTTCAAATGCAGACCTACAAATGCCTTAATTCTCTTCATGCAATATAAACATTATACACATGCAAAAGATCAAAATATGCGCGTTAACGATCCCGTCATTTAAGTCCGCGTTCAGTGGGTTACAGAAACACGAGCATACCCAGCATAGACCCTTTAGGTACACACTATGCAGTTTTAAGGTCGAGAGTATTGAGTTCTAAGCTGAACACGTACATTTCTTATACCACATACAGTACACAGCCTTCCACACGACGAAGTTTTCAGACTGTGAGAAAGCAGTTCTTGTTTTGTCTCTATCAAGCCTGACCAGTTAACAATAACTTCAAACATAAGGACACCACAATCATGTGTGAAAGCGTTAGTCTTTTTGGTGTGAGGGTGTGTACAGGAATTGGGGTGGGGGGGGGGGGGGGGGGGGGGGGGAGAGAATGGGTAGGAGAGGGAAGGGAAATTGGCTGGGGGTGGGGGAGAGTGTGTCTGGAGGTTTGTGTAGATAATCATAATCGTGGTGGTGGTAGTAATGATGATGAGGAGGGTGTGGGAGAGAAAAAACTTCTGGTGAGAGAGTTGAGTGTGTGTGTGTGTGTGTGTGTGTGTGTGTGTGTGTGTGTGTGTGTGTGTGTGTGTGTGTGTGTGTGTGTGTGTGTGTGTGTGTGTATGTGTGTGTGTGTATGTGTGTGTGTGTGTGTGTGTGTGTGTGTGTGTGTGTGTGTGTGTGTGAGTATGTGTATGTATGTGAGAGAGAGAGTGTGAGAGAGAGAGTGTGTGTGTGAAAGAGAGAGAGAGAAAGTGGTGTGTGCGTATGTGTGTGTGCGTGTGTGTATGTGTGCGTGCGTGCGTAAGAGGTGTGTGTGTGCTAGTGTGTATGTGTGTGTATGTTAATGTGTGTGTATGTATGTATGTATGTATGTATGTATGTATGTATGTATGTATGTATATTTGTATGTATATTTGTATGTATATTTGTATGTATGTATGTATGTATGTATGTATGTATGTATGTATGTATGTATGTATGTATGTATGTATGTATGTATGTATGTATGTATGTATGTATGTACATACGTACTTACGTACGTACGTACGTACGTACGTACGTACGTACGTATGTTATGTATGTATGTATGTATGTATGTATGTATGTATGTATGTATGTATGTATGTATGTATGTATGTATGTATGTATGTATGTATGTATGTATGTATGTATGTATGTATGTATGTATGTATGTATGTATATGTGTGTGCGAGGTTTGTGTGTGTTTGTGTGTGAGAGAGACAGAGAGACGGACAGACAGAGAGACAGAGACAGAAAGACAGAAAGACAAGGGGGAAAAACAAAGAAACAGAGACAGACAGACAGACAGACAGACAGACAGAGCGAGTCAAACAGACTGAAACAGTCAGACACAAAGAAAGGGACAGAGAGACACAAAGAAAGTGACAGAGACAGAGAGACAGACAGACAAAGAACGAACACCAGACACCAAAGTTCTCAACAATCTAGGAAGTAAATGCCT
>CM060327.1:38567941-38569077 GCA_030674155.1 Stramonita haemastoma | reverse complement strand
CTCTGTCTCTGTCTCTGTCTCTGTCTCTCTCTCTCTCTCTCTCTCTCTCTCTCTCTCCTCTCTCTCTCTCTCTCTCCTCCGGATGGATAGCCTAGTGGTCAGAACATTGCGCTGGCAATTTGACGACCCCGGTTCGAGTCCGGTCGAGGAGATTTTTCTCCTGGAGTTAACGTCAGTGCTGACTCCACTCTCCCCAAAAGTCTTTCGGATGAGACTTTAAACCGAGGCCCCGTGTGCGAACGCACGCAGAACATCTTGCGCACACGTTAAATCCTGTTCCGCTTTTCGGAAGAGTAGGCCACCGTGTGCCGGTAGGAACAGATGTCATTTACAAAACTGCATACACACGGGGCCTGGATGTAAAAAAGCACAAAAGTGCTTATACCATTATCCTCGATGTAAAAGAATAAATCCAAATCAAATAAATCAAATCTCTCTGTCCCCCTCCCTCCCTCTAGTCATCTATCTGTCCCCTTCTCTCTTGTGTTCCAATTACTTATATCTCAAGATATACCCAGAAGTTTAAAAAACAAAACAAAAAAAGAAAACACCCAACCCCTTACCCAAATGTAAGCATGTGCACATTCTTGCTCACAGGACACAATGGCCCATCTATCTATACTGGTGGTCAGAGTCAACAGCTGTGAACTGGAATATGATATTTATTTATGACAGGCAGCCAGCCAGGCAGCAGCCAGCCATTCTGAATGGATGGAGGAAAAAAATCTGTGGGCAGAATGCTTCCTCACGCACTGATATTTTCTTTTACACACAGACCGTACTACACTTGGATGGACTGGCACGGAGACACACAGAAGAGAGAGAGAGAGAGAGAGAGAGAGAGAGAGAGAGAGAGAGAGAGAGAGAGAGAGAGAGAGAGAGAGAGAGAGAGAGAGAGAGAGAGAGAGAGAGAGAGAAGAGAGAGAGAGAGAGAGAGAGAGAGAGAGAGAGAGAGAGAGAGAGAGAGAGAGAGAGAGAGAGATACAGACAGACAGACAGACAGACAGACAGAAAGACAGAGACAGACAGAGAAAGAGAGAGAAAGAGAGAGACAGAGACAGAGAGATAAAGAGAGAGGCATACAGAGAGAGGCAGACAGAGACAGACAGATAGACACAGAGATAGAGACAAAGAGA
>CM060327.1:38560441-38562941 GCA_030674155.1 Stramonita haemastoma | reverse complement strand
ATACCTTTTTTTTTTTGGTGTGGCTGGTAGGAGGAAGGGTTCTGAAGCTAACCACTAACTACACTATAAACCATTAACCACACTTCCACCGTCATAGAGAGCCCTCCTACATCCAGCTGTGTATGTCTTTAGGGTGCACATCCTTCTTCTCTCCATATCTCTGGTCTGACCCACACCTAGATATCATGTCGGTGGTCACAGGTCCTCTTTGAACAGGGCGCCACCTGTCGCCACGCAGGAACCATAACTCCTCCCCTTGGTGTGAGCTGGGCTGCTGAAATACGAAACTGAAACTACCCGTTGCGAACAGACTCAGCTTTAATGTCCTGTCCAGAAAAATACGAAACTGTTTGCTCTTTTGGTTTCGTTTCATTCTTTCAATCAAGAAAATTAATGGTAACTGAATTCTGAAGTGATTTATTTTGGGTCCGTGTTGTGTTGTGTTGTGTTATGTTGTGTCATGTTGTGTTGTGTTGTGTTGTGTTGTGTTGTATTGTACTGCATTGTATTGTATTGTGTTGTATTGAAATTTTTATGTGTTATTATAATTGTGTTGTATTGTATTCTATTGTATATTGATTGTATTGTGCTATATTGTGCTAGGTTCTATGCACTTTTTTTTGTTATATTGTATTGTGTTGCGTTGTGTTGTATTGCATTGTGTTGTGTTGTTTTGTCTCTCTTCTATTGTCTTGTCTAATCTTCTCTTGTGTACCACTTTTGGTAACAGTAGATTTATCTGCATGAAATTTGGGCGGCTCTTCCTGGGGAGAAATAGCCGCCATGAGAGCAGCACCACCTAATTATTTCTTTTTTCTTTCCTTCCTGTCTGCAAATGTGCTTGTTTCCATATCAGAGTGAGACACACACACACACACACACACACACACACGCACGCACGCACGCACGCACGCACGCACGCACGCACGCACACACACACACACACACACACACACACAACACACACGACCACGACCACAACCACCAATGAGCTATTAACTGCACTTCCATCCAAACCCTCCTTGTATCAAATTTCCTATTCTCCTTCCACACACACACACACTCACCTCCCACTCTCCCCTCCACCTACCCCCCACCCTTTCTCCCCCTCCCCCTTAAACCCCACCCCCTACCCCCCCGTATCTGTTGAGCAGTTAGTGATCTTCTCAGCGGGGTTTGTCACTACAGGCGTTAATTGCAGGCTGGGCTAATTACCCTGCACTTCTTTCATGTTGGGCCCCCCCCCCCCTCTAACAATGGACATAGAGGTCAGAGGCTACACCCCACGCTTAGTGGTGGCCTTGTATGTTTCCGTGCAGTAGTAGTAGTAGTAGTAGTAGTAGTAGTAGTAGTAGTAGTAGTAGTAGTAGTAGTAGTAGTAGTAGTAGTAGTAGTAGTAGTAGTAGTAAGGAGGCAAGAGTGTGTGTATAAGGTTTGTGGGAGGGGGGGAGGAGGGGGTATGTGTGTGTGTGTGTGTATGTACATACATACTTACATATATTATATTCACCTCAAACAAGGCGTAAAATTGCGCCCTTCGGCTTTATAATATTTGATCCATTATCACAGTTCTTGATTAAACCATTGACGCTAGAGGCAACAGCAAAGTAGCTTTCCCACTGTTGGAATTCTTAGTCCTAAATGGACTATGACTCTCTGACTAGGAGGCTTGACTTGCACAGTCCTTATGTGCTGCAGCCCTGGGGGCTAATTGGCCTTCGGAGAACATCTCCAACGCTGACTGTCCTTATGCCCTCTTGGCCGAGAGAGTGGGGGTGTACTGTGGGCAAGGCATCGCCACACTTATCAAACTTCCCCTCCTCTGCTGTTTTGGTGGTCATCGTCAGACATGACGGACAAACATACGCACATACATACAAAACACACACACACACATCCACGCACACATCCACGCACACATCCACACACACACACACACACACACACACACACACACACACACACACACACATACACACACACACACACACAAACGTACACACACACACCACCCCACACACACACACCACCAACCCTTCCTCCCACACACACACACACACACACACACGCACACACGTTTACACGTACACACACACACACATACACACACACGCACACACGCACACACACTATGGCAGAATTGAACTGAGGGCCAAACAGTCGTTCTCCATTTCGTGGAGTCAGAGGCCAAGTGGCCCTGGCCTAGGGCCTGACAGGATGGCCATGTGTCAGCTGTCTGGCCATGCATCACTGTGTCACACAACTCGGCCAGATTCTGACACCCATCTGCTTTCTGCTTCTTGGCAGAGAGGGGTTTTTTTTTTAGGTTTTTTTTTTTTGGTTCTTTTTTGCTTTAGTTTTGCTTGCTCAAGTTCACCTGCTTCTGTCTCTGGCTCTGGCTCTGGCTCTGGCTCTGGCTCTGGCTGTCTGTCTGTCTGTCTGTCTGTCTGTCTGTCTGTCTGTCTGTCTGTCTGTCTGTCTGTCTGTCTGTCTGTCTGTC
>CM060327.1:38552941-38555441 GCA_030674155.1 Stramonita haemastoma | reverse complement strand
AGAAATCAAATCTCTTTCTCTCTCTCCCTCTCTGATAAAGGCGGGGACTCAATGTAAAAAAAAAAAGCACATGAATGCTTATTCATTATCCTCGAAATAAAAGAATTTGACTCAGCTTGATTAGACTCTCTCTAGGCATACTATTACTACCACTACTAAACAGAAACATGCAAGGCCACCGCTAAGCGTGGGGTGTAGCCTCTGACCTCTATGTTCAACGCTAGAGTGGGGCCCAACATGAAAGAAGTGCAGGGTAATTAGCCCAGCCTGCAATTAACGCCTGTAGTGACAAACGCCGCTGAGAAGATCACTAACGGGTCAACAGATGGAGAGACGGGGAGGGAGGGGGGAGGGAGAGAAGGGAGAGGAGAGAGAGAGAGGGTGGGGAGGGAGGGGGGAGGGAAGGGAGGGGTGCTGTAGATGGAGGGAGAATAAGGATGAGGGTGATGTTGCAGAAGGAATGTGGTGGTTGTGGTGGTGGTGTGCGTGTGTATGTGTGCGTGTGTGTGTGGGAGCGGGGGTGTTGCTGCTTTTTATAAATATATTTTTTATTTTATTCCAATTAACGTCACAGCAGATTTCTTTAGGTAAAATTCGGGCTGCTCTTCACTGGGAGAGCGCGTCGCCACAAGAGCAGTGCCACCCAGTATTTTTTTTCTTTTTCCTATCTACAGCTGTATTTCTTTCTCTATCAGTGGCTTTTTTCTACAGAATTTTGCCAGGGACAACCCTCTCGTTGCTGTAGGTTCTTTTACGTGCTCTAAATAATGATTTGTAACACACGGGACCTCGGTGTATCGTCTCCTCCCATAGACTAGCATACCCAGATCACCACTCATGGTCTAATGGATGGGGAGAATGTTTTGTGCCCTAACAGGATTCGAACCATTCCACACTCCAACCCGGACTAGTAGCATTGAAGAAAAATGGTATTACATAACAGTTAGTGTGATTCAAGTCAGTTTTTTTTTTTTGGAACGGGGTGGGTATTATTTCATTACCTGAATTAAATAGGAGTCTTCTCGCTTTGAGTTCGTGGTTTTTATTTCATTTTGCTTTTTGTTTGTTGTTGTTGTTGTTTTGTTGTTTTTTAGTGGGTTTTTTTTTTTTGTTTTTTTTTTTTTGGGGGGGGGGTGTTTTTAGACAAGACAAGACAGTCCAAATTTTAATGAACTGTATCAAGTGTCGGTTTCGTATTTCTAGACATGAAAAGGAACTGCGCCTGTTCGTAATGAGTAGTTTCGTATTCCAACTGCCTCGCACTAAGCCGGGAGAGTTATGGTTCCTGTGAGCGACAGGTGGCGTCCCGATCAAACGGGATCTATGACCACTGCCTGCCGTTCAGCAGGCATCAGGCACACCACAGATATGGACCACAATAGGATGCGCATCCTATCCTAAGCATTGTCCTGGTGTTAGCTGCGAAAGCAGCTCCGGGCCAACTGGCGATGTTCCTATCAGGACGGGGCGAGACAACAGGTGGCTCTGTTGTCTCCATGAAATATCCCATATGACCTATGACTGGAACTTCACGCGATCAAGAGCCGCGGTAAAAGCTCTGCTCCCTGGGACATAAGGGTGGCGTAACCCTGACAGAAACCTAGAGGGCTCAAGTCAGCGGTATCGGGCAATAGAGCCCCCCTCTTACAAATCCCGATACAATCAAAAAATAAACCGCATGAAGACACCTTTCATAGCAGAGCTCTCTGCGTAAAACTCGGGCTGCTCTCCCCGAGGACAGTGCTTCGCCACAAGAGCAGCGCCAACCATTATTTTTTTTCTTTTCCTGTACATTTTGTTTCCATTATCACAGTAACTTTTTTAAAGAATTTTTTTTTACCAGGGATAATTCCCCTGTTGCTGTAGGTTCTTTTACTTGGGCTAAATGTATGCTATACACTAGGACCTCGGTTTATTGTTTCATTTGGAAAAATAAAACTAGCATCCAGACCACCATTCAACGGTCTAGTGGATGGGGGATCGAACCACCAGACACTTTAAATCCGGACTTTTCGCTTTCTATGCAAATGCGTTACCTCTAGACCACTGAGCCACTGTAATTTCTACCACGGTAGTCTGGTTAGAAAATCTTTGTTTTGAGGTTGTGGGTATGGAGAATTATTTAAACCTTTACTTCAATTATACGCTAAAGCTTTATTGTTGTTCTGGATTTTTCTCTCTTTTTTTTTTTTTTTTTTTTTTTGTGGGGGGGGGGGGGGGTTATGGTGTAGCTACTAAATATGCTCAAGTTAAATGGAAATTTCCTATATGCCCACTTATCCCTGGGGATGGCATAGCTCTGTGGTCAGAGAACTCGCTCTCTCCTAGCTAAGGGTTAAAACAGCGTTGAGCGTGGTTACCAAGTGGATGGGTGACCGTTCGCAAACCTTAGCTTCAGTCCAGTCCCCCAGATCACCCAGTTGTAATTTGGGTACCTATCCTCTTTTAGGGACATGGAAGGTAAAGCAGCAAAGAAAAGGAAATGGGCACCGCCCTCAAT
>CM060327.1:38530856-38540856 GCA_030674155.1 Stramonita haemastoma | reverse complement strand
CGAGTCATGTCGAATCCTCTTTACGATGGGAGCGAATCGTGTCGCGGCGATACTGGGACCATCTGGGGAGTGGGGGGAGGGGGGGGAGCAGAGAGAGACTAAGTTTGGGGGGGAGAGGGGGAGTGGAAGCTGTGGTAGGAGGGTTGGGGATGGGAAATGCATGGATGTGGGGAAGGGGGGTAGAAGAAGCGAGGAAGAAAAAGAAGAGGGAGGAGGAGGAGAGGAGGGAGGGAGGGAGGGAGAGAGAGAGAGAGAGAGAGAGAGAGAGAGAGAGAGAGAGAGAGAGAGAGAGAGAGAGAGAGAGAGAGAGAGACAGAGAGAGACAGAGAGAGACAGAGAGAGACAGACAGACAGACAGACAGACAACAGACAGACAGACAGACAGACAGACAGAAACATAAAATCGGACAGAGGAGACTGAGAGAGGCAGAGACAGAGACACCTACAGAGAGACAGACAGACAGACAGACAGACGACAGACAGACAGGCAGAGACAGAAGAAGAAGAAGAGAAGAAAGAAGAAGAAGAAGAAGAAGAAGAAGAAGAAGAAGAAGAAGAAGAAGAAGAAGAAAAAAGAAGAAGAAACCTGATAAATACAGTCTCTATTTATTTATTTTTATGTATCTACTCATCTATCTATTTATTTATTGAGTTATACATTTCACTCATTTACTTATCTGTTTTCTCATTCATATACGCTGTGCTAGTAAACAAATGATAGATAAAGTCATCTATCATGGGTTAACTGTACTAGTTTATCAATCAGTTCATTCAATGAGAGATAGTTCAGACAATTAATATATATAATTATATATTTATCATATATATATATATATATATATAAATATTATATATAATTATGTCCTTATATAAATATGTTTTGTGTGTTTTTCCATGCCAATGACTGATTTCTATGATCTTCTGTCATGTCATGAATCAGTATCGTACATAATTATTATTTTTTTGGGTGTATAATAGTCCCAGCTCGCGGAGATATCCAATTTAGGGACTAAAAGCAAAATATAGCTATGTGCGTTTCAGGCTTGTCACTTTGCTTCAATCATGTATTTTGCGTTCTGCAACTATGATGGTCTCTTTTGTTCATAGCTATTCTATACTAGTAGGCATCCGTAAGTCTCGGAAGACTATGGAGTTGCACTCTAGGCTCCAGAGCACAAGGCCTAGGTAAGTAAATATGGAGGGCAAGCTGCTACCATGCAAACAGAACCCCCCTCTCCACGCTGCTGGAATGGTCCATTGGAAAGGCGATCGCCGATACGAATGCGTCCAGTGCCGTTGCAGGAGACACCAGAACGTTGCAATAAAGGCCTACAGCCCCGAACCGCCCTGGGGACTCCCAACTCCTCGATTTTTTCCCCCGGGATGGTGTCTAAACACGACATTTTCCGTACTATCGTATTTTATTAGGCCTCATGATGTGGTGTTGTACTAAGCGTTTTTTCGGGGCTTCTTGTGGGTGGTGAGATGCGCGGGTTTCTTGCTGGATTTATAGGAAATTTTTCATCACGCATCCATTGTGTAATGCATGGTTTAGGTTTGTGAGTATTGCCACACGCCCACGTCGAGCAAGTTGCAATGTTGTTAAATTTCATGTACCCCCAGTAGGTTTTTTTTACATAAAATATAGAATCTGAATATGTTGAGAAGAAAATAATGTTTCAACCAGTAAGAGAGATACGGATGGATGGATGGATGGATGATGATGGATGATAGATAGGATGGATGATAGATGATAGATAGATAGATAGATAGATAGATAGATAGATAGATAGATAGATAGATAAAGATGATAGATAGATAGATAGATATAAGATAGATGTAGTGGTTGTCGTAGTCGTGGATAGGATGTAGTGGTAGTCGGTCGATCGGTGGTCGGTCGGTCTAGGTAGGTACTAGGTAGGTAGACAACATAGATAGATAGATAGATAGATAGATAGATAGATAGATAGATCGATCGATCGATGATCAGATGTAGATGATCGTCGGTCGGTAGGTCGGTGGTCGGTACGGTAGGTCGGGTGGTGGTCGATAGGTAGGTACTAGGTAGGTAGGTAGGATAGGTAGGTACAGGTAGAGTAGTACAGACAAGATAGACAGACAGACAGACAGACAGACAGACGGACAGACAGAGAGATAGTCATGGTGAGAGGCAAATCGTGCAAACTTAAACATACTAGACATAAACACAGGGTGAAATGGAGACAGAGAGAGAGAGGGGGAGGGAGGAGGGAGAAGAGAGAGAGAGAGAGAAGAGAGAGAGAGAGAAGAGAGAGAGAGAGAGAGAGAGAGAAGAGAGAGAGAGAGAGAGACAGGGAGACAAGTGGACAAGCGGGAGCGAGACAAGAGAGAGACAGGAGAAGAGACAGAGAGAGAGAAACAGAGAGAGAGAGAGACAGAGAGAGAGAGAGACAGAGAGAGAGAGAGACAGAGAGAGAGACAGAGAGAGAGACAGAGAAGAGAGACAGAGAAGAGACAGAGAGACAGAGAGAGAGATCAGTGGGAACGATCATCATCAGTTGACTGGTTGAATTAATTCGCAGTCAGGCCCGCAAGTGGCTGTGAGGATGAATGCTGTATGTACCCTGGACCTGACCACAAGGTGTGTACGTGTGAGGATGCCCTTCTCCCTCTCTCTGTCTACTTGTCTCCTTGTCTGCCTGTCTGTCTGTTTGTCTGTCTGTATTTCTGTTTGTATTGCTGTCTGTGTGTCTGTGTGTTGTCTGTGTGTCTGTGTGTCTGTGTGTCTGTGTGTCTGTGTATCTGTGTGTCTGTCTGTCTGTCTGTCTGTCTGTCTGTCTGTCTGTCTGTCTGTCTCTCTCTCTCTCTCTCTCTTCTCTCTGTTTGTCTGTCTGTCTGTCTGTCTGTCTGTCTGTCTGTCTGTGCGCGCGCGCGCATGTTAATGTGTGTTACGTTTTGTTTTTCTTCTTCAACGCTGGTTAATTTGAGAGGAAAATATATTCATGAGAAGTATTATAGCAAATCAGATTTTATTCTGTTTGGGTCACTGTGTGTTCTTTTTAGTCTTTGTTTGTTGAGCTGAGGGTTTTTTTTCTTTGTTTTTTTGTTTATTTTTAGGGGGGAAGGGGGATTGGTATTTGCTCTTCTCCGTACACTAGCACGTGCATGGTGGATAAGTACGCTCGCGCGCGTGCGCACGTGTGTGTGTTGTTTGTGTGTTGTGTGTGTGTGTGTGCATGCGTGCGTGTGTGCGTGCCTGCGTGCATGTGTGAGTGTGTTGTGTGTGTTTGTGTGTGATGGAGGGGGGGATCTGCCTGCCTGTCAGTCTGTCTGTCTGTCTATCTGTGTGTGTGTGTGTGTGTGTGTGTGTGTGTGTGTGTGTGTGTGTGTGTGTGTGATGTGTGCACGAGCGCGTGCGTGAGTGCGTGTGTGTGTGTTTGTGTGTGTACGTATGTGTGCGTGTGTGACTGCGTGTATGTACGAGCATGCGCGTGCGCCTCTGTGTGTGTGTTATGTGTGTGCTTGTGTTTGTGTGTGTGGTGTGTGTGTGTGTGTGTTGTTTGTGTGTGTGTGAGTGTGTGTGTGTTTATAGTATCTGGCTTCTACTTCGCTGCTCTTCACATGGTATACACCTTGCAATACAATCACTCGTGTCCTTTCTAATACAGTATGCAAGAGATTTTGATATGGATGGACAGACTAAAAACCAAGCAGGAAGGGATGTCAGCGCCATACGAACTATAGCTCTATAAACCAGCAGAGAAACAAAACGAAAATGACCCCCCACAAGTAAAAAGAGAACGGGCAAAAATATTGGAATCCAGAGAGAAGTTAAGAATTATAATGTTTTGGAGTAGAGGAAAGTGGAGGAAGGGGGGGGTGGAGGTTAAGAGAGGAAGGAGAAGAGAGAGAGAGAGAGAGAGAGAGAGAGAGAAGAGAGAGAGAGAGAGAGAGAGAAGAGAGAGAGAGAGAGAGGAGAGAGAGAGAGAGTAGAGGAAGGAGAGAGAGAGAGGAGAGAGAGAGAGAGAGAGAGAGAGAGAGAGAGAAGAGAGAGAGAAGGAAACAGGTGACATGATTGCCAGAAATTGATTCCAAAGATCTACCCCCCTCCCCCCCCCCCCCCCCCCCCCCGAAAAAAATAAAATAAAAATTAACCAGTTTCTACATTCTAGATTTTAAAAAGAAAAGAAAACCCCAACATTGAGCAATCCCACCCTGGCCTTCTAAGATCGTACCATCCTTTTATAATCGTATACACACACAAAAAAACAACAACACAAACAAACAGACAACAAACAACACAAAGCACATTATCTTCAAATCCTATTAAAAAAACAAAATAAAAAAAATGAAATAAACATATCCTGTTAGGTTAAATAGGCTTGCTTCATCATCCCAGCTAAAAAAAAAAAAAAAAACCAAGCTGGGTTTAGTGATCAATTCGGGCCGGAAGTAGTTGTTTCCAATATTGGATCCAGGCAGGCAGGCATACATGCCAGGCGTAAGCAACGTGATCTTTGTATACCATTTTCCCCTCGCCATTCTACTTTTACTTCTTTTTTTGTTTGTTTTTGTCGTCGCGAGGATGATGATACCAGTGTCTTTTAGAATCGTCTTCTATTCTCTACACGAACGGATTTGCCTTGCGCGCTCGTCCAAGACTTGGGATTGTTCTGTTGTTTCTTCTTATCTAAAGCCGGCAATCTTATTGACATGGGAGCTTAGAAACAAAAGATGACAGGAAATACGTCCGTTTAAGATGGGGAGGGTTTAAAGACATGTGCGCACTCACTTTAAGGGTTTTTGTTTGTTTTGTTTTTTTTGTTGTTGTTGGTTTCGTCATTTTCCTCTTTTTTTCTGAGCTTGCCCCTTGTGTCTTATTCTCTGTCTGCGTTTGTCTGCCTGTATGTCTGTCGGTTTGTCTGCCTGATGTGTGTCGTTTGTCACCTGTCTGTCTGTCTGTCTGTCTGTCTGTCTGTCTGTCTGTCTGTCTGTCTGTCTGTCTGTCTGTCTTCTCTCTCTCTCTCTCTCCTCTCTCTCTCTCTCTCTCTCTCTCTCTCTCTCTCTCTCTCTCTCTCTCCTCTCTCTCTCTCTCTCTGTTCCTCTCTCTCTGTTGTCTAAAACACAATGCCCATGCGAGACAGAGAGAGACAGAGACAAAGATGAGAGAGACAGAGACAAGACAGACACAGACACAACAGACTTACAGACATACAGAACATACAGACACACAGACTTACAGACATACAGACATACAGACACACACAACACACCACACCACACACACACACACACACACACACACACACCACACACAAACACACACACACACACACCACAGGTCATTGAAGAAAGATAAACAATTGACTGTTGAAATTAATTCCAGTCAGGTCCACAAGTGGCTGTGATGATGACTGCTGTAGTACATGTACTCTCTGCCTCAGTCTCCTGTCTGTCATGAGACACTGGGACGTGACCACGAGGTATGTAAGGATGCTCTCTCTGTCTCTTTGTCTCCCAAAGTCCAGCATGTGTGCCATGACTGAGCACAAACAGATGATAACAATAATATGAAATGATAATGATGAATGATATGAATGATGTTATAATAATAATAAAAAATAATATAGAATAATAATAATAATAATATATATAATAATAATGTAATGATGATGATGAGGATGAGATGATGATGATGATTGAAAAAAAGATAAACATGGGAATTTGTATAGCGTATATCTTGTAAAATCAAATCAAAGCGCATGATCCAGAACTACAGAGCTTCGTCGTTAGCACCCTCCTGTACGGCTGTGAGTCTTGGAGTTTGCGTGCCAAACAAGAGCGAAAGTTAAATGCTTTTTTACATTGCGTTTGCCTCCGACGCATCCTGAGCATCACCTGCAGGACAAGGTCCTAAACAACACTGTCCTGGAGAGAGCTGGATGCACCAGTATATACATGCTGCTGAAACAAAGACGTATGCGCTAGCTTGGCCTTGTGCGCATGGACGACGGATGAATCCTAAAGACCCCCTCTATAGAGGACTTATGCAGGGAAAGCGTCCCAACTGGCAGACCACATGCTCTGATTCAAAGACGTGTGCAAGAGGCACTTTAAAGCCCTAAACATTGACCAGAACGGCTGAGAAGCAACAACCCTCGAAACGGTCACCCGGCGACAGACTGTGCAGAAAGGTCTCTCCCAAGTTCGAAGAGACATTTTCCCAGCAGCACGAGGCAAAAAGAATGATAATAAAGGCTGCAGCCCACACAGACAGACCAGCGTCAGACTTCATCTGTGCCCTCTGCCATAGGGACTGTCTGTCATTCCCGTGTCGGACTGGCCAAGCACAACTGACGCTGTACCAGAACTAACACCTAGAGCGCAACTCCATACTCTTCCCAGACTGAAGGATGCCAATGATTCCCTGCCTCTGTCTGTCTGTCTCTCGTTCATGAGACACCTTGGACCTGACCACGAGGTGTGTAAGATACTCTGTCTCTATCTGTCTGTTTGCTGTCTGTCTGTCTGTCTGTCTGCCTGTCTGTCTGTATGTCTGTTGTCTGTCTTCTGCTGTGCTGTCTGTCTGTCTGTCTGTCTGTCTGTATCTGTCTCTGTCTCTGTTGTCTCTGTCTCTGTCTCTCTCTCTCTCTCTCTTCTCTCTCTCTCTCTCTCTCTCTCTCTCTCTCTCTCTCTCCTCTCTCTCTCTCTCTCTCTCTCTCCTCTCTCTCTTTCTTTCTTTCTTTCTTTCTGTGTCACTGGCTATGGCCTAAAATCTTATAACTATTCATATAAATTGCATTCTCTCTGTCTGTCTGTCTCTGTCTGTCTGTCTCAGTCTGTCTGTCCCTCTCTGTCTCTGTCTGTCTGTCCCTCTCTGTCTCTATCTCTGTCTCCCTCTTCCTCCCTCCCCCCCCTCTCTCTCTCTCTCTCTCTCTCTCTCTCTTCTCTCTCTCTCCTCTCTCTCTCTCTCTCTCTCTCTCTCTCTCTCTCTCTCTCTCTCTCTCTCTCTCTCTCTCTCTCTCTCTCTCTCCCTCCCTCTCTCTCTCTCTCTCTCTCTCTCTTCTCTGTCTCTGTATTCCTCTGCTTGTCTCTCTGTCTCGTTGTCTCTGTGTCTGTGTATGACTTTAAAAAACTTCTAAGTTTTTGTCTTGTGGCAAAGACGAATATTTAAGGTGCGCCTGATATCTATACCCCATATTTCAGGTACAGAGCATATCCCTGAATTCGGTATGCAGCTACCTTAATGATGGGCAAAAACGGTTGCATTTGCAAAAAAATTGGCCATTGGTGAACCTCGGAGCTCTAGCCCAGAAACGAGGAAAAACGATAGAGAGCATAAGAAGCCACAGATGAAAACTAAAAAAAACGAAAAAAAAACCGTGAGATTTACAGAAACAGAATTAATCAGTGAGAGAAAGAGAGAAAAGTGTGGAAAGAGAAACAGAAAGACAAAAGATAGATAGATAGATAGATAGATAGATAGATAGATAGATAGATAGATAGATAGATAGATAGATAGGTAGTAGGTAGGTAGGTAGGTAGGTAGGTAGGTAGGTAGGTAGGTAGGTAGGTAGATAGATAGATAGATAGATAGATAGATAGATAGATAGATAGATAGATAGATAGATAGATAGATAGATAGATACACAGACACAAACACAGACACACAGACACACACACACACAGACATACACACACACAGACACACAAACACAAGCACACAGACACACACAGACACACAGACACAGACACACACACACACACACACAACACACACACACACACACCACACACACACACACACACACACACACACACACACACAAATAGATAGACAGACAGACACACACACACACAACACACAACACAAACACAAACACAAACACACACAACACACACACACACACACACACACACACACACACACACACACACACACACACACACAGAACAAAGCCCGAATGAGAAAGCTTAAACAGGACCAGAAGAAGAACAACAACAACAAAAAGCAAACAACAAAATAAAAACCAACGAGAGATCATGCCAGACCATTTTCGTGGCATCCAATTATCAAAGTCTAAGATTTAAATGACAAAAAAGGAAATAAAGGTCATCCTTTTATAATCCCACGAAGCACAACAGGCCCTTGTTTAAATCCTTCCTTAAAGAAGGACGAAAGAAAATGGGGGGAGTGGAGGGAAGGCATTCACCTCTTAGTGCAGCCCCTTGAATCCATCCAAGGCAGGATTTTATCGATCGTGACCGGAAGTTGTCAATGTTATTATGGCGGCCAGCAAGTTGTGAGCAATGTCGGCTGAATATGTGCTGTCTTCCATCCACCATTGAATTCTTTCTGAGTAGGATGATAGCCTTGTCTTTTTAGATGTTTCATCTTTTCCTTTCACTAAGGGATCGCTTGCACGTATTGCAGTTCTTGCTTTTGTTTTCGTTTATAGAATCTTGGGTTTTACTGTTGACGAATAAAAGGAAACCGTATTGAGAAGAGAAGCTAGAAATAATGAAAAGAGGAAGCAATCTTTTAAACATACAGAAAAGTGCAGAAGATATGAGTGACTTTTATTTTTGTTTGTGTCTCTGTATTTAACTTTGTTTCTTTTTCTCTGTCTCCCTTCCCTCCCTCCACCCTCTTGTCTCTGTCTGTCTGTCTCTGTCTCTATCTCCTGTTACCCATCTCTGACTCTGTTCATAGTGGGTTTTTTTTTAATCTTCTTCCTCTTATTCTGCCTTTTATATCTATGTTTTGTTCATGAAGACAGAGAATGGACCTGCCTTTATAGCAGAGGATCAGTGAAGGAATGAATTAGCTATTTGATATGTATAGGGCGATAATTATAAATACATGGTGTACTGGAACACCATAAAGGATCAGTCAGCATTGGTGGCAGGATGATCACAAACCACTGCTTCGCAGATGACATTGACGGTCTAGCATGATCAGAACAAGAGCTTGACAGCCTAACAGAACACCTGAACAAGGCCTCCAAAACACACATCATGGAAATCAGTGCGGAGGAGACCAAACTGATGACCAATAGTGCCAAGGGCATCAGCACTGATATCAGGGGCCAATGACCAGATGCTGAACGGTTCAAACTCAAGTACTTCGGAGCTATTGTATCAGATGAGGGGTCCAAGCCAGAGGTAGTATGCAGGATTTCACAGACAACAGCACTGTCAAAACTAAAAAACACCATCTGGAGAGATAAAGATATCTCACTCAACTCCAAGATCAGACTAATGCACTCTCCTTGTCATATCCATATTCATGTATGCCTGTGAATCGTGGACCCTAACTGAGATTTGGAGAGAAGAGTACAGGTGGTAGAGATGAGATGTTTTCAGCGACTCCTTGGCATCTCCTACAGAGACCACATAAGCAACGAAGATGCGCATAGCAGAATCCAGCAAACCATTGGTCCCTATGAAAACCTTCTATCAATCGTAAAGAAGTGAAAACTTAAATGGTATGGGCATGTTACAAGATCAAAAGGACTTGCAAAAACAATACTGCAAGGCACTGTCCAAGGAGGCAGAAAAAGAGTCAGACCAAGGAAGAGATAGGAGGACAACATCCGCGAATTGACAGGCCTAGAACTCAACAAAATTTTGAGAAAGGAAGAACAGAGAGAGGAATGGAGGGAACTGGTTGTCAAGTCCTCAGAGGTGCCCCTACGGTCGCCAAACTAAGGGATAGATAGAATGTCATCAGAATTTTAAATACGCAATGATTCAGGTCAATATGGTTCAACTAACATATCATTCGTGTACAGCATGAATCTTTAGCTTAGCATTATATTAACAATAAAGACAGAAAGAATAAACTATTGCCTAGATTAACTTACTTCCCAGTGAGTACATAAGATGATGTAAGCATGTCTAAAAGAAAAAATACTGCTGGGATTTTTCATGCATTTTGGCAACAAGTTCCATAGAACTCCTGAGTAAGAAAGGCTAGTTCTGTACATGTCAACCCTTGGTTTGGGGGGGGGGATCTTGC
>CM060327.1:38513356-38525856 GCA_030674155.1 Stramonita haemastoma | reverse complement strand
AGTCCCTCTCTGTCTCTGTCTGTCTGTCTGTCTGTCTGTCTCTGTTTGTCTGTCTGTCTGTCTGTCTGTCTGTCTGTCTTTGTCTGTCTTCTGTCTGTCTGTCTGTCTGTCTTCTCTCTCTCTCTCTCTCTCTTCTCTCTTCTCTCTCTCTCTCCTCTCTCTCTCTCTCTCTCTTCTCTCTCTCCATACAATAATTCACTCTTCAATAAGATCAGCCACTGGAACACCTAAGTCACTAGCTAACTATGTGACTCACTCCCTCACTCTATCACTCAATTACTTCTTTACTCACTCATTCCCTCATTAACTGACAAACTAGTTAGCTAACTACCAGACTGATGTCTAGAATTTAAGGGGACAGAAGCATGCATGGCTCATTGAAAGATAAAGGTAGGTAAAGATAGAGGAGGTAGAGGTTCAAATAGTGTGTGCGTGCATGCATGCTGCGTGTGTGTGTGTGTGTGTGCGTGTGTGTGTGTGTGTGCGTGCACTTATATGTGCATCTTTCTTCTGTAAAATGTACTCGGTGACTGGATGAAAAAAAAGCACGTGATTGCTTATTCTGTTATCCTGATATAAAAAAGATGAATAATGACATGTGCGTGGTGCTGTGCGTGCGTGCATGCATGCGTGCGTGTGTGTATGTATGTGTGTGCACTTACATGTGCATCTTTCTCTTTAAAATCTAAAGAAAAAATCACCCAGGCTTCCTCTCTCCCCCTTCCCCAGACCCCTGGAACCAAACCTTGGCATTTGGAGCAGTGGCACCAGTCTCACTTCAAAGAGCACAAGAGCTGGAGTTGGCCAGGTGACAGCTTTGTGATGTAACGCTGGCTAGTGTGGGCCACTGTCTAGCAGTTGTGTCAGCTTAGGTCTTAGTGTGTTTTATGGAAGGACGTGTGTGTCATAAAACAAGCCCAGCTTACTCTTTGGTCTGACGGAACTTGTCGTGCGCATGTCAGAGTGAGGTTTCCGGTTTTCTGGTAATTGCAATAGTGTAGGGGTAATTGATGTCTCTCGGTGTTTGTGTGGTGGGTGGGGTGGGGGTGGGGGGATGGGGCTGTCAGAGTTGAACAAGCAAAAGACAAATGGGATGAATTCTTTTTTATGCTTCAGTCAGTAGGATTTTAGCCAGAACAGAGACACAGAGATAGAGACAGGAAAACAGGTGGAGAGGGTTTCTGATTTTGCATAATCTTGACAGTAAGTAAGGAGATGTAAAAAATGTTTGATGCACATGAAATGAGACTTGGAAGGCATTTCATCAATGACAAAGATTCTTCCTTTAAATGTGTGGCAATAGGATTTATGTTGAACGTGTATAGTTTTGCTACATATTGCTACAGATGAAGAATATAATGGGTCACACATTCAATCTATAAAAAAAAAAAGTTTACAGAAACAGCTAGATGAAGTGAGATACAACCAGACAGACAACAGATACAGACAATTACAGACAGAGATAAGATACAAGAGACAATACAACAACATGCAAGGAAAGACAGACAAAAGGACTGAGACAGACAGAGAACACTAACAAAGTGTTCAATCTCCACATAACAATGAGAGATCATAGTACAGTATTTTTCCTCTCATGGTGATGCTAGGGGCCTGTCAGTATTAGTAGCATCTCCAGCTTCTGGAAATTCTGTGCTAAGAATTCCATCTTTTCTTTACATCTGCCTTGTTTCTTTTTTTTTTTTCCTTTCTCCTCCTTCTTGTCTATTTTCTGCCATCTTGATCAATTTTCCTGCCTTTTTTTTCCAAAAGGCTTAAGGTATAACAATTCTCCCCATGCTGATGTTGGATGCACTGGGCCTAACTTGTCTGGCATTTAATGTCAGCACAGTGCATTTTCGTTCATATAACAGACAGCAATAGTTGCCATCTGAGCATTTGGAGAAAAAGAACCTTTTTTTGCCATCCACTTTTGAAAGTCTGAGATTAAGGTTTAAAAGAAGCAAAAAGATCCTCCTCCTATAATCTCATGAAAAAATGCAACAAAGCCTGTCTTTTAATCCTTGCTCACAGAAAGAAAGGAAGAAAAAAATCATTGATGAGCAAGGTGGCTTTCTGAAGTAACACCCAAGGCAGGATTTCATTGATTCACGCCCTGGATGTTGCCCCTGCTGGCTGTACTGCCCGCTTGCAAGATGTGTGTTATGCTGTCTGAATGTATGCCATCTTTGATATTTGAATACTTTGTTAGTGGAGCGTTGCGTAGTGTTAGACTCTTCCTTATTTTTTTCTCTCTATAAAAGGATTACTGACATGATCTTCTAACATGGACTTGCCTTTTCCTCTTTTGTGAGTCTTCTTCTGCTTCTTTTTCTGCTTCTGCTTCTTCTTCATTAAAAAGTAGAGATCACATTGGGATGATAAATAGAAATACAAGGCAGGAAGTGGGTTTATGAGAGAAGAAGATAGGCAAGACATATTCAGAGGGGTTTTTTTAACCCTGTCTATCTGCCTGTCTGTGTGTCTGTTTCTTCCACATCAAGTTTTTCCCTCGTTGATGGTTCCCCATTCTGTGCCCCCTCCGCCACTCTCTACCTTTCTGTATTCCTTCCCTTTTTTCATTCTAATTCTGATTTATATTTGTTTTTAAATGGGACTTTGGATAAGATGGCTTAGTGGCTAGACCATTATGTTTGTGATCTGATGGTCACCACAGAAACTCCAATTTCAGGGGATTTTACCCTGGGGTTTATCTCTGTACTGACTCCTCAAATGCACCCAGATTATCGTGTGTACACATTGAAAACTCGTTCAGCTATTCAGGAGAGAAGGCCATTTCATGCCAGTAGGAATAGATGACAATCTCTTTTAAAAAAGCATGCACACAGTAACACAAACTCCCAAAGTCAGAATGTGGCTACCTTAATGGAGGGTGGAAATGGGTTGCATATGCAAAATCTGACAATCGGTGAACCTTGAAGTTCTACCAAAAGAACAATCACAAAAAAGAAAGAAATGGAGACAGAGCATCAACTATTTTAAACTAGAAAATGCTAAACAATGAATCATTCAATCAGTCAGTTTATCTTTTGGTGAACCTTGAAGCTCTAGCCACAGAATGAAAAAAAGTTAATTGTAAAAAAGCAAATAAATTAAACAATGAATAATTAAAAGAAAAAGAAGGAAAAGCTCTTCAATTAGTAAGCAAAACTCATCAGAACAGGCACCATAGGTAAAGTCATTTTTGTGAGCAGTTTCTTGCAGTGCAAAGGACTAAAGCAATGAGCAATGAATAATAGATCAATCAATCAATCAACCAATCAAACAAATAACCAATCAATGACTATTCACAGACAGAAACCACACCACACACCACACACACACACACACACACACACACACACACACACACACACACACACCACACACACACACACACACACACACACACACACACACACTCACACACACCACAGAAAAAAAAAAGAGAGGAAAATGCTTTCAGAAGTCACCCTTTCAATTACTGATGGTGACTAGCCCCCTTTTCTCCAGGGAGAGAGAGACTTGGAGGCAGACTGTAAATTGCCTGGTCTAGTTCCCTGGCGCACTGTGCACGTGAGTTGAATACGGCACGTGCCTCTTCCCCTTCTCCTGGCTGAATCCTGGCTGTGTGTTGGGGCCATGTCGGGCAGTTAAAGCAGCTTGGCTGGTGTTAAGGAGGAGAAATGCTCTGCCCCTTAGGACTAGCCCTTGTGATCGAATTTGAAGATATTTTAGGCACAAAATCTTTATTGAGATTGATCGTTCATGTTCAAACTGAATCGCTATGACATGAAAATGATAATTGGGATTGAGTATTATTTGTCGTTATGATAGCCAATGTTATCGAGATGTTTGGATCATTTAATCATCCATCCATCCATCCATCCATCCATCCATCCATCCATCCATCCATCCATCCATCCATCCATCCATCCATCCATCCATCCATCAGTTAAGCACACACACCCATCCATCCATCATCCATCAATCCATCCACCCATCCATTCATCCATTCTCCATTCATCCATTCATCCATCATCATCCATCCATCCATCCATCCATCCATCCATCCATCCATCCATCCATCCATCCATCCATCCATCCATCCATCCATCCTCCATCCATCTTTTTTTTTCTTTCTGTGAGCCTACGTAACTTGTCCAGATTCTGAACCCACTTGAACAAAACATGCAATGATATAAAAGCAAGAAAGCATAGCAAAAGAGCAAAGAGACCATGGTAAAGATTGCAAAAAAGAAAGAAAGAGCTAAAGAAGTACAGTGAAAACAGTAGTCCAGTCCAAACAGACAAAATGTTAATGAACTAAACATGCAGAATATTTATCCCTAGTTATCCAGAACAACAAGCCAAAAGGGACAGATTGATAATAATAATATATTATGGATTTTTTTAGAGTAACGAATCTTGAAATGCAAATGAATCAAAGTGCTTGCATTCAATACTTAAGTATCCATAATTAATAGACAAAAAGGAGTAAATGCATTGCAGTTCCTAGTCTGCAAAAAAAATCAAAGTAAACAGACAAACAAGATGAACCCTAAAAAATGCTTGTTTCCATTTAGTATGGTGACAAGTGCATTATGCTATGTTTCCGGATTTCTTTTTTGTCTGTCTGTGCCTGTGCACATGAGAGGAGTACACACATTCCCCTTTGCCTCTTCTGTGAGGATTCCAGGCTGTTTACTGAGCCACGATCAAACAGTGAAGCATCACTTGTCAATGTTGAGGACCTAAGTGCCTCTTCAATTAAAGTGTAAACCCTCTGTGCACTTGTCAAATATTTTTTAAAGTGAAAATAACCCAGTTATTGTTGATAAAGATTTGTTAAGGGCGTAAGTTTTGAGAAAAAACCTGTAAGGGACAAAATGCACATAACTTGAATACACTTGTCAATATTTCACACTCATTATTTATTGAACATCATACTGTATAATTAAGGAGATGAAGAAAGAAATATGAAAAGCCTTCACCAGTTTAAAAAGGTAAAGTATCTTGCATTATTATCTAAAATAAAAACTAGTAATGTGTGTGTGTGTGTGTGTGTGTGTGTTGTCTGTGTGTGTGTGTGTGTGTGTGTGTGTGTGTGTGTGTCTGTGTTCTGTGTCTGTATTGTGTGTATGTGTTTGTTTGTCTGTGTGCATGTGTCTGTAAAACACCCTTGTATATTTTCCAAACTGAGTTCCACAAAGTTGTTTTTTTCTATCAATAATTTTAATGGTTTCCACCCCCACTTCCACCTCCTCTTTTTTTTTTTTTTCAATTAACCTAGCTTCGAATGGATGATTGCTTGGCTATAAATGGACAAAAACAAAACAGCGTGCACCCCTATCTAATGTACTGCTACTTCCTTTTTTGGAGTAAAGAGTACATGGTGAGTCCTTGGACTGGCACTATTAACCCAATCCATCCATTAAAAACTCACGTAAGCTACTCAGGCAGTTGACAACAAGGCTGTCGTGTGCATGCTCTGCTGAACAAATTGATCAGACTCTGAGCACCAGAAGCGATAAATCAGATTGCTGTACGTTACCTTTATACCTGCTGCAGCTAATGGTGGCGGTGGTGGTGATGGTGGTGTGTGGTGGTGGCGGTGGTGGTGTTGTCATTGCTGTTGCTGTTACTGTTGTACTTGTTGTTGTTGCTGCTGCTGCTGTTGCTGTTACCTCTATTATTGTGATTTTTTTTTTTTTATTCATCTATCTATCTATCTATCTATCTATCTATCTATCTATCTATCTATCTATCTATCTATCTATCTATCTATCTATTATCTATCTATCTATCTTCTATCTATCTATCTTCTATCTATTGTCTATCTATCTATCTATCTATCTGTCTTCTGTCTTCTATCTTCTGTCTGTCTGTCTGTCTGTCTGTCTGTCTGTCTGTCTGTCTGTCTGTCTGTCTGTCTGTCTGTCTGTCCTGTCTGCTGTCTGTCTGTCTGTCTGTCTGCTCTGTCTGTCTGTCTGTCTGTCTGTCTGTCTGTCAATGTCTGTCTGTCTGTCTCTCTGTCAATTGATAAATTAGTCAATCTATCTGTCTGTCTGGATAACCACCTGTTAGTCTGTCTGTCTACTCTCTCTGTCTCACTCTCTCTCTTTCTCTCTTCTCTCTCTCTCTCTCTCTCTCTCTCTCTCTCTCTCTCTCTCTCTCTCTCTCTCTCTCTCTCTCTCTCTCTCTCTCTCCTCTCTCTCTTCTCTCTCTGTCTGTCTGTCTGTCTGTCTGTCTGTCTGTCTGTCTGTCTGTCTGTCTGTCTGTCTGTCTGTCTGTCAATCGATCTATCGATCTGTGTATGTCTGTCTATCTATCTATCTGTCGATTGATCAATCAGTCAATCTATCTGCCTGTCTGTCGTTGGTCTGTCTGTCTATTCTCCCTCCCTCCCCCACTCTCTCTCTTTTGCGCTCTCTCCCTCTCTCCTCCTTTCCCCCTCTCTCTCCCCCTCCCTTTCCCCCTCTTCTTCCTTCCTCTCCCCTCCTCTCCCCTTATTCTCATTCTCTATCACATAGACACACACACACACATACACATACACATACAACAAACACATACACATACATGCACAAAACACACACACATACACACACACAGAGTCCCCGTGACCCAAGTCAGTCTGTAGACTAGTAGAACACAAACACATTCAGCGAAGGTCTAAATCAATTCCGCCCCCCCCCCCTTCCCCCTTAACTAACTAACTAACCAGCCAACGAACAAACAACCAACCAACCACAAACCACCAACCAACCAACCAGCCAACCACCAACCAACCAACCAACCAACCAACCAACCAACCAACCAACCAGCCAACTCTTGTGTCCTAAGCTGTGTGTGTTCTCAGCCCGTGAAACACCCGGAACAAAGACAGACAATGCTGTGCACGTTTTCTGGAAAGGTTTTCCAACTTAGTCTTATTCTTCTTTCTTTCTTTTCTTGTTTGCTTTTTTTTTTTTTAGGTCTTGTATAGATCTACATTCTGGAACTGTCCAGACATACCGGAATAGAGAGGCGCCAGAGAACTGTGAGGATGAGTGTAAAATGAAGGGGGATGTTGCAAATGGGACCCAGATTTGATGAGGGGAGTAAATGAGGGATGGAGGGAGGGAGTGAGGTGAGGTGAGAGGATGAGTGAGTGAGTGAGTGAGTGAGTCAAAGTCAAAATTTTATTTCCAGATGGTATATTGGGTAAGCAAAAAATTTGCTCTTTTTATCAGTAAGCCATCTATCTAGTAACAAAAAAAAAGCAAAAACAATCCCCCCCCCAATCATTTATTTTAAAAAAAACCCACTAATAAACAAAAATGAAGCAGCAAGCAAAAAAGCCGTGTACAACCGAGAAAACCCCATCCAAAAAAATATTTAGCTACAACATTGTTACAACCCATAACATCAAAATAAACTGAAAAGGAACTAAAGGAAATATAATGATATCATGATAACAATAACAATAATAACAACAACAATTAATAATATAAGATAATAATGATGAATGAGATGAGTGAGTGAGTGAGTGAGTGAGTGAGTGAGTGAGTGAGTGATGGTGGTGAGTGAGTGATGAGGAAGAGGAGGTGGTGAATGAATTCAATGAATGAAATTAAAAATACGGGGATTTTTTCTTTGGGGATTTGGGTTAGATATGAATGGTTATGAGTCAAGGGATTTATTTCCGCTTATCTCTCTCTATCACTGTCTATCTAATAATACATGGAATTTTGTATAGCGCTTTTCTTGTAAAGACAAATCAAAGCGCTCTGTCTTTTACACTGTGTGTTTGCAACTCTGACTTTGCTTCTTCTTTCTTGCATTTTTTCCTTATTCTTCCTTTTCTTCTTCTGTTCTTCTTTTTTCTTCTTTTCTTCTTCTTCTTTTCTTCTTTCTTTCTTCTTTTCTTCTCTTCTTCTTTGCTTCTTCTTCTTTCTTCTTTTTCTTCTTCTTCTTCTTCTTCTTCTTCTTCTTCTTCTTCTTCTTTCTTCTTCTTCTTCTTCTTCTTCTTCTTCTTCTCTTCGTCTTCGTCTTCGTCTGTCTTCCTTCTTCTCCTACCTTGCCCCTCTCTCTCTGATACTCTCACTCCTCTCTCTCTCTCTCTCTCTCTCTCTCTCTCTCTCTCTCTCTCTCTCTCTCTCTCTCTCTCTCTCTCTCTCTCTCTCTCTTCTCTCTCTCTCTCTCTCTTCTGACACTTTCCCCTTTTTTCTCCCCTCCCCGCATCATAAAACAAAAAGCCCAAACCACCCTTATATTAAATCAAGCACACTATGAATTCTCAAAACACACTCCACATTTCTCCAGGTGAGACACACAGCCAGACAAGCAGACATCAATTACACCCCACACTATTGCAATTACCACAAAACCGGAAACCCCACTCTTGACATGCGCACGACAAGTTCCGTCAGACCAAAGAGTAAGCTGGGCTTGTTTTATGACACAAATGGCCTTCCATAAAACACACAGAGACCTAAGCTGACACAACTGCTAGACAGTGGCCTACACTGGCCAGCGTTATTACATCACAAAGCTGTCACCTGGCCAACTCTAACTCTTGTGCTCTTTGAAGTGGGACTGGTGCCGGCTGCTCTAAGTGCCAAGGCTTGGTTCCAGTGGTCTGGAGGAGGAGAGGGAGGAAGGGAGGAAGTCTGGGTGATTTCTGATTCTGATTCCATTTAAGAGTATTTCTTTAAAATTGTTGTTTTTTTTTTTTTTTTTTAGAAAATACATTACTTTTATTCCGAGAATAATGACTGAGCATTCTTTTTTTTTCTTTTTTACATCCAGTCTCCATGTGCACGCCATTTTGTGAAATTGTTTTTCATCCATTCCCTCCTGCACATAGATCTAATTGCCTACATTTCTTAAAGGTGGAACAAGTTCTAGCATGTGTGCAGGATGCTCTGCGTGCGTTCATATGTGGAATCTTGGTTTATAGTCTCATCCGAAGTACTTTTAGGGGAATGGAGTCAGTGCTGATGTTTACTCCAGGGGGGAAATCTTCTTGAGTAGGCATCATAGTGCTGGATCAAACTTGACTCTAATGTGGGCCGTCAGGTTACAATGGCCTATACAGCCAACCTCCAGGATATCCTATTTCAATACTAGTACATGTCCTGGTTTCCTTTTAATGAAGAAGCAAATTCTGTTGTTAGTTTTTTTTGGAAAAAAGTAAGAGGTAGAATGTATCTACATACATATATGCAGGCAGACATTCAAACATAATTATGCAAGCATCACAGTGTAGGCATGTACGCACACAAACACATGTGTACGTTGAAATGGCATTGTACACACAGACACACAGGCACACACACACATCACACACCACACACACACACACACACACACACACACACACACACACACACACACACACACACACACAAATACACTCACACACATGCGGAATGCATGCACACACACAACATCACACAACACACACGCACACACACAGCACACTAAACACACAAAAACACAAACACACACACACACACACACACACACACACACACACACACACACACACACAAGGTACGCGCGCACGCGCGCGGGAGGGCGTGTCTAATAGTACAGATTGTGAAGGGGACGTCACATGAAGCTGAATACACACGAAGGATGCTATAGCCGAGTGGTTAAAACCTTTAACGTCAATACTGTGTGCCCATGAAGTCATGGGTTCAGATCTTGGTGGCGGTCCGGTGTCTGGTAAATTTAAGGGTACAGATTTTTACGATTTTCCATGTCAACTTTAAGTACAGACCTTCCAGTACCGTAATTCTCTTTGTGTATCTACAAGTGCAAGATGAAATATGCACTTTAAAGATCCCATACTCAATGTCAGAGTTCCGTGGGCTACGGAAACACAAACATACCCAGCATGCAACCTGTACAATGAAATGAGCTGCTCTAAAGTCAAGAAGTGTGAGCTGTGGCCAGCAGGGTGACCTCCTGCTAAATGACAAGCACATAAGAAGACCAGGCACTATGCACCCCACCCTTTAAAGGAAAGGAGTGAGAGAGACAATGACAATATTTTATTGTGTGACGCGTTTTAAGCCCATTCACAAGGGGGCAGTGGGAAGGGGACAGGGAACAAAAACATGATTTCATAAACAAAAAAATGTATCATTTCTACAGCCCAAATGATTAGCATGGTATGGATTCCACGACATGGTGAAGTGATTTACATTAAGATTAAGATAACTTCTTGTTACTTTCGCCCATTGCAAATGAGGATGGGGGGGGGGGGGGACACAACAAACATAACGAGAGAGAGAGAGAGAGAGAGAGAGAGAGAGAGAGAGAGAGAGAGAGAGGAGGAGAGAGAGAGAAGAGAGAGAGAGAGAGAGAGAAGAGAGATCAACACAGAGAGAGAGCTAGAGAGATCAAATCAAATCAATATCGAATCAAACCAAATTCTTTTATTTTGTGTAGACTATAATGAATAAGCACTCATGTGCTTTTTACATCCAGCCCCTTCCCTTATCAGGGATAACATCAAGATAAAAATGCCCCTAACTAACAACAGCAACAATTAAAAAAAAACCAAATGACAAAAAACGAAGCAAGAACAACAAAACAGTAGACAAGAAACAAGGACAGAAAGACAATAATGAGAGAGAGAGCACTGTCCCATAAAGCAGAGAAAGAGAGATGCTAGGAAAGATCAACAGAGGCAAACAGGCAGAACAGACAGAGAGAATATATAGAAAAAAACAGATAAACAGACACAATTATAAACATAAACAGCAACAGCAAAACAGAGAGAAGAGAGAGAGAGAGGGAGGGAGGGGGGGGAGAGAGACAGACAGACAGACAGACAGAGACATGAAAAAACAGATAAGACACAGATAAAACAGATAAAAAACAGAGACGGACAAACAGAAAGAGAGAGACGCAGAGAAAAGAGACACAGAGAGAGACAGAGAGAGAGAGAGACACAGAGAGAGACACAGAGACAGAGAGGTCACAGAAACAGAAAGAGAGAGAGAGACACACACAGGGAGACACAGAGAGACAGAGAGGGACAGACATACAAAAAGAAAGTGACAGAGAAAAAGAAAACAAGAAAGACGAGAGGAAAAGAGGCGGCCACTTTCTTCTAGCCTTATACAGGCTATATATATGTAGTGTAGTGTAGTGTAGTGTAGTGTAGTGTAGTGTGTGTAGTGTAGTGTAGTGTAGTGTAGTGTAGTGTAGTGAGTGTAGGCCCCTAGTGAAGTGTAGTGTAGTGTAGTGTCCCCCCCCCCCCCTTCTTTAGCCAGTTGTGTTGTCTTGTGATGTGGCTGACGTGCTGCCTCGTGCATCAGTCAGCAGTAGCTATGCTAGCTAGGCTATGTATGCTGGGTGGAGTCAACACCTGCCTATCAAACTGCTCCTCCGCCGCCGTTTCTGTCAGCACTGCGGCGGTGTCATGTCAAGAAAATACTCCCTCCCCCTTCTCCCTTCCCATTCTCCACTTTCTATTTTAGATCATCCTGGACTAAAAAAAAAAAAAAAAAAAAGTCGTGGTATGATTTTTGTTGTTGTTGTTTGGTTTTTGTTGTTGTTTGGTTTTTGTTTGCTTCTTTGTTGTTTTTTTGTTTGGTTGTTGTTATTGATGTTGTTTTAGAGGGGGGGGGGGGAGTTTTGTTGTGGTGTTTTTTTCATATTCTTTCTTTTCTCTTCTTCTTCTTCTTCTTCTTGTTCTTGTTGTTGTTGTTGTTGTTTTCTTCTTCTTCTTCTTCTTCTTCTTCTTCTTCTTTTTGTTGTTGTTGTTGTTGTTTTTTCTTTGTTGTTGTTGTTTGTTGTTGTTGTTTTCTTCTTCTTCTTCTTCTTCTTTTCTTTTTTTTCGTTTTCTTCTTTGTTCTTCTTCTTCTTCTTCTTCTTCTTCTTCTTCTTCTTCTTCTTCTTCTTTTTTTCTTCTTCTTCTTCGTCGTCGTCGTCGTCGTCGTTGAACGCTTAGACACCAACTAGATCTATAGTTCTCTGTCACATAAGTGAAAAATGGATTGCGTTATTTTGCCGGTAAAGCGTCTGACAAGTCAGGCCCAGCGCACCCGACTTCGACAAAAGAGAGAATTATTATCTTTGAAGTTTTTTTCTGGGGAAAAAATGGGCAGGAGAATGAACCAAGAAGGCAGAAAACAGACAAGAATGAGATGACCGAAAGAAAAAGGAACAAGGTAGAAAGAAAGAGAGGGATAGAAAAGAGGGGAATTCCTGTCACAGAATTTCCAGAAGGTGGGGATGTTAACTAGACTATACTGACAGGCTCCCGGGATCCCCACAGGGGATTCAGGGAGAAAGTCAGTACCAATGTTTAATTCTAAGAAGAACAAAAAATCAAATCCCATCAGTAAAGATTCGAACCCACACTCTCAGAACTATGAATACAATGCTATAACCACTTCAGGTATTCCGTCCTCGTGACAAAAACAAAAATGAATGAAGAAAACAAACAACAAACAAACAAAAAAACTTGGACCAGGAGTAAAATTGATGAGGTAGGTCTT
>CM060327.1:38498356-38503356 GCA_030674155.1 Stramonita haemastoma | reverse complement strand
TTTACGTACACGAAATGCACGTTGCACACGGAACCTTGGATTTATCGTCTCATCCGAAAAACTAGCACCCAGACCACCACTCGTAGTCTAGTGGATGTTTGAAGAAAAATTTTCGGACACAAACAGGGAATCGAACCACCACACACTTATAACTCAGGACTTTTCGTTTTCTAGGCAGGTGTGTTACCTCTACACCACCCATCCACAGCGAGGAGAGGGGGGGGGGCGGGAATCTTTGATCGTTTATCTGACTTTGATGGACACATGAAATAAGTAGAGGCACACCTCCAGAATAGACGAATGCGATTGGCTATGAGTCTATTACATAAAGCATAAACAGGTCAAGGACACTCTTTGACTGATTGATGTCACTTTCCAGCTGTTAGTTCCTATCCAGGAGGTCATTAACCTTGACTCGCTCATATCATTAGGTCGGGCAACAATAGTTGCTGTCTGAGCGTTCGACGAAGAAGAATTATTAACCTTGACTTATAGGCATAGTTCCTTTTAGTCTATCTTTAGAATCCCTTTGAGTACCAAACACAATGCTTCCGTGTATTCTAGGGAAAAAACAACAACGCATTTAACAGATGTTTTGTAGTGATTTTGGGGTTTTGCTGAAATGGATTTTTTTTTTTTTAGAAGGAAGGCCATCGTTATTGTGCCTAGAGGTCACATGAAAGGTCACTCTTCTCTGAATTTTTTTTAAAGACTAGAACAGAGAGACTCACAGGTAAAGAAACAAAAAGACTGTATATGTGTGTGCGCGCGCGCGCGCGCGCACGCACTCCACACACACACACACACAAACTCACCACACACACACACACGCACGCACGTATGCACACACACACACACACTTGACACTTGCACACTTGCACAATACATATTACATATTACATAACCCCATCCATTTTCTAAACCTGTCCCAACGTTTATTTTTTCATAAGTGTTACCACTAAAATCATCAGTCTTTTTTTCTTTCTTTTTGACGAGTTATTATTTTTCTAGACATCATTCTACTACATCAAAAAACATTTTCTCAATACAGCAAAGCGTCTCCATTAAACTATCAATCCTCTTTCTTGCTAAGAATTGTATTTTTCTACACGTCTTTTCACCATATCAAAGAACATTTTCCCAATAGAACAAAGCGTCACCATTAAACTATCAACCTTCTTTCCTTATTTCTGACTATTACATTTTCTAGAGACATCATTTCACCACATCAAAGAAATATTTTCTCAATAGAACAAATCGTCACCCTTAAACTTTTGATCTTCTTTCTACCTGTCTTTCTGACCATTGCATTTTCTAGACATCATTCCACCACACCAAGAAACATTTTCTCAATAGAACAAAGCGTCACCATTAAACTATCAACCTTCTATCTTTCCTTCTGACCGTCACATTTTCTAGACATCATTCCACCACATCAAAGAACATTTTCTTAATAGAACAAAGCGTCACCATTAAACTAGCAATCTTTTGTCTTTCTTTCTCTCTGACCTTTACATTTTCTAGAGACATCATTTCGCCACACCAATAGAACAAAGTGTCACCATTAAACTATCAATCTTCTTTCTGTCTTTCTTTCTCTCTGACCATTACATTTTCTTACATCATTCCACTGCATCCGGAACCCTTTCTCACTAGACTAGAACAAAGCTTTTTGCAGGGGCGATGCCTTCTTTCTTCTTTTCTTTGTTTCAAATTTATGTGACATTTAGAGGATATGAAAGGAGACACTTCTTTCATACAGGCTACAGATTTATTGAAGCTACATGGGAACGAAGGTGTTTAAAATACACTTTCTCTTTCTCTTCAGCGCAACTTCTGATTTACTGGGGGGGGGGGGGGGGGGGTTAGCACGTAGTTGAGTGCATGTACAGACAGGAGTGATGGAGTGGAGAGAGAGAAGAGAGGAGGGGGAGAGAGAGAGTGAGGGGGAGAGAGGGAGGAGAGGGGCATGGAGGAGAGAGAGAGAGAGAGGGAGGGGGTGAGAGGGGAGAGAGAGAGAGAGAGAGAGAGGGGGGGGGTGAGAGGGGAGAGGGAGAGAGAGGAGAGAGGGGGGGCAGGGAGGAGAGAAGGAGAGAGGGAGGAGGAGAGAGAGAGAGAAGGAGAGAGAGAGGAGAGAGAGAGAGAGAGAGAGAGGAGAGAGAGGAGAGAGAGGAGAGGGAGAGAGAGAGAGAGAGATGAGTGAGATGAGTGAGATGAGATGAGATGAGATGAGGTTTGGTTTGGTTTGGTTTGGTTTGGTTGATTTGATTTGATTTGATTTGATTTGATTTATTCTTTTATTTCGAGGATAATGGAATAAACACTCTGTGCCTTTTACATCAGTCCCGTGGTATGCAGTTTTGTAATGTATCTGTTCCACCGGCACACGATGGCCTACTCTTACGACAGCGGAACAGGACTTAACGTGTGCGCAAGATGTTCTGCGTGCGCTCGCACACGGGGCCTCGGTTTAAGTCTCATCCGAAGGACTTTTGGGGAGAGTGGAGTCAGCACTGATGTTAACTCCAGGAGAAAAATCTCCTCGACCGGAATCGAACGGGTCTTCAATTGCCAGCGCAATGTTTGACACCAGAATATCGTCCCCAGAGAGAGAGAGCAGACTTTTGCTATACATCGGCCTTAGGCCACACTACAAAAGAATGATGGGCATACAGTGTGGGCATATGACATAAACATATTACTATCAACATATATCTATTTTATATAAAATAATGTATCAGCAATAATTAAACAAGAAAGTTACACCAGCCACATCTTCATCACGAAACAATTCATAATGTTTTAAATAAAGTATTCATCAATACAATACAAGGATCAATTTCTAGAAAGTTATGTTATTTTTTCTGTTGGTTGTATGAATAATAAATCGTGATATATTCTGTCTACAGTAGGTATTGTATCGTTGAGTAGCACGTGGACAGGAAGTCTTTTGGAATCTTTAAGAAACTTCTTTCTCAAAGCTTCATACACCTGTAGGACAATTGAATAAAAAGTGTTCTTCATTCTCTATCTGTTCTTTACAAACAGGACATGGCTTAATTTTGTTTGAACTATTGAGTGAGATGAGAGAGAGTAGTTCGGCATATATATATATATATATAAAGATGAGAGAGAGAGAAGGAGGAGAGAGAGTGAGAGAAGAGAGGAGAGAGGTAGAGAGAGAGGAGAGAGAGAGAGAGTGGATGGGTGGATAGATAGATAGTATATAGATAGTAGATAGATAATGATGATAGATAGATAGATATGATAGATAGATAGATAGATAGATATGATATAGATTAGATATATACTGGTTAAGAGTTTGGCACTATTTTTTGCCATTTAGTGCTATTCATGCCTCTTTATATGTATGACTGGTATTATTACAAACTGTGTATGTAATTCATGTCAAAGTAATGCAGGAGGAACAGCTATTATGTACATTAATATTTTTTGTTTTTATTTCATTTTTTTTATTCGTTTGATCCTTCTGCGTGAAAGAAGGGTCATAGTCTAGACTATACCATCTACATATTCTAAATTTATATGCAACTTAGTATCAAATAAATTTGAAATGGTTTAATGCATCAGACATAACCTTTTTTTTTTTACAATGGAACAGAAGAGGGTAGAGTGGGCAGAGGGGGATGGTGTTCAAAAATGTACATTTCAAATCATGCACAATAATTAATTAGTCTGTACAAATTTACATCATGGCGTAAAATTACTTCACAAAATTTATCTTTCAGACCAAAATTGTAGCTCAGTAGAAAGTATGGAGGAAGTTGGCTGCAAAAAATCTTCAGTGGTGCTTCCCAACGGTCCACCAGACAAACGTGAGAGGGAAGAAAAATGTGTGTCTTTATTTCCAGATGTCCTTTTTTTCATTTTTTTTTGGACAGGTTACATGACAAGTGTAGGGTTCAAGTGTATGTCTTACACGCAGCGTTTCATGGTTGTTTCATTTATTTTTAACTGTGTTTTTTCTTCTTCTTCTCTGAAGCAAAGTTGAAAAACCGCAGCACAGTGTCACAGAATAAAAAGCGTCGCTTAGTCCTCCAGTGGTGAGATTTTGCATATCCAATCATCCACATTTAAGTAGCTGCATTCCTAACTTCAAGGATGAGTCTGAAAACATCACCAATGTACATGCGGGTTTTGTGTTGTGTTTGTTTTTTTTATTAACTTTTGTCGCCCGTTCCGCCTGGCATGCACAAAATGGCTTACTCTTCTACAAGGCAGATCAGGTTTTTAGCATAATAATTTCTAGCGTCCCAGTTGTAGTTGACCTTCCTGGGATGATTAAAGTGTTTTGGACTTGACTTGACAGGTGCGCAAGATGTTCTGGGTGCGTTCGCACGCAAGGACCTCGGATTGTAGTCTCCGAACTCATCTGAAGGACTTTCTGGGTTGATGGAGTCGGTACGATGTTAACTGCAGTAATAAAGACCCCCCCCCCCCCCCAACGGGTGCTTCTGCAGTGGCTCGAACCCAGGCCGTCAAATTCCAAACTCAACGCTCTAACCACTGGCTATCCCCCTGGACCCCTCCCCACCTTCCTCCTGTAGATACAAATTCCATGTATTATTATTATTATTTATTAAGGGACAATTCAAGCAAGAAAGAGCATCCTTTAGAAATGCAAACTCAAACTTACCACAGTCATTGTCATCCATTATATAGATGGATCGGTGGTCAAGAGCTAACGCACCTGTCTAGAAAGCGAAAAGTCCGGGTTCGAGGGGTGTGGGCTTGATCCCCGTTTATGCCCAAAAGTTTTCCTCCCATCCACTGCACCCGTGTATGGTGATCTGGGTGCTAGTCTTTCGCATGAGACCATAAAGCGATGTCCTGTGTGCAACTCGTCATCTAGCGCAAGTAAAAGATCCCATTGGCAACAAGAGAGTTGTAGGGAAAATAGCCAGTCTGGTTGAGAAACTAGTACAACTTGTAGACAAGAAAAGAAGAAAAAAAGAATAATGGGTGGCACACCTGTTGTG
>CM060327.1:38488356-38495856 GCA_030674155.1 Stramonita haemastoma | reverse complement strand
TTCTAGAACATCAACATCTGAGAAAAAAAAAAGTGACCATAAGGCATGCAAGTAACACGAAATTTGCGCAAACCATCACAACACACTCATATTACCTAGGAGCCTGCTACAAGGGCTTTGAATTGTTTTTTTGCAAGATATAGCGCTGTATATAATTATTGCATGTATTATTATATTATTATTATTATTATTATTATTATATCATCATCATATCATCATCATCATCATCATCATCATCATCATCATCATCATCATCATTATTATTATTATTATTATTACCAACAACAGAACTAGCAGTTATTTTTTAAAAACCTTTTACAAAAGCAAAACAAAAAAAGCAAACTCAAATAAAAACCAAAAACAAGCAACCCCCCTAAAAAAAAACATAAGTAGGTCATGGACACCTTTGTACTCTTTAATGTCACTTTGATGTTGTTAGCTTCTATCTTGGGGGGTCATTAGCCTTGACTTATAGGCGTTCTCCTTTTTGTAAAAAGAAAAAGAAAAAAAAGGGAATTGAGTGTGTGTGTGGCGGGTAGGGGGGATACGGAGAGGGTTATCTGTGAATATGAAAACAATGTTTCTTTTGTGTTCTCATACGACACGTGTACGTAATCATTTGTATATTATATTCAAATCTACGTTTTGAAGCAAAATAGTTCAGAGTTTATTATGTATTGTAATACCACTTTAAATCACGGCAGATTTATCTGTGTGAAATTTGGCTTGCTCTCCTTGCGGAGAGCACGTGTCTCCACAAAAGCAGTGCCACCATTTTTGTCCTTTTCCTGTCTACATATATTTCTGGTTCCCTATTAGAGTGGCTTTTTTTTTTTAATTTGCCAGGAACAACTCTTATTGCCATGGGTTCTTTAACATGCGCTAAATATTGTAGCACACGGGACCTCGGTTTATCATCTCACCCGAAAGACTGTTGTTATGCCCCTAACATGGAGACCAATATGATTGTCAAAGCCAAAAAGAGAACTTTCTGAAAACCTGAAACTAAAACGAAAGCTTTCTAAGCTTATACCTTCACACATCCGCGTGCATGATGTATATTAAATGGTTTTACTGTTTTTGTTTTTTGTTCCTAAACCATTCCAAACTATTTTGTACTTTTGTGTTGTTTTTACTAGCATGTCACCAATCTGTCTCAACCTTATAACTCCGTTAATCGTGATCTGCTGACTTGGGTTCGAATCCTGTTCAAGGGGGTTATTTTTACCGGGAGTTAACATCAGTGCCGACTCCACTCCCCAAAAAGTCCGGATGAGACTAGAAACCGAGGTCCCGTGTGCGAAAGCACGCAGAACATCTTGCATACACCTTAAAACCCGTTCCACTTTACAGAAGAGTAGGCCATTGTGTGCCGGTGGGCAGGTAACAAAATTGTCTAAACTGCATACACACTGGGACAGGATGTCAAAAAGAAAGCACATGAGTGCTTATTCTTTTATCCTTGAAAAGTTTTGATAGAAGAAGAAATGAAATAAAATAAAATAAATAAAGTAAGTAAAATAATTAAAACCTTTACCGTACACCCTGGGTGTGCTCACACCCTGACCACTATATTCTTCTCTGGTATATTACTGTTGCTCTGGGATATCGGGATTAGATAAAAAATAATTTTAGTCGAAAAGAATATCTGTTGAAAACTTGATCCTAAAGAACTGTGCGTGTGTGCACGTGCACACGAGCGCGTGTGTGTATTTATATACGTGTGCGTGAGTGTTTTCCCAAGGACATACGTGCATGCACTTTTACATACACACGTTGGACCCAATCTTCCATTTTTTGTTGTTGTTGCAAAGCCTACAAAAGCTTGTCACTTTTTTGTGGGTTGCTGTTTCTAAGATTGCAATCTATCTCACTCATTCTTACCCCCCCCCCCCCCCACCCACCCCCATCCCCCACCCCGCCTTCCCCCCACCTCCCTGTCCCACTAAATTCTGGAAACTGTCATTTAACTACGTACAAAAGAGGAGCCGTTTCTCAATGAAACACAAAAGGCTTCTCAGCCCAAAAGAGCTGCTGTTTACGTTTATGTCCTTTTTTTTCTTTTGGGAGTTGAAGCAACACCTTAGGACAAGACAAGACAAGACAAAAGACCTTCTCTTTCATACGCTGTTCAGATTTATTAGAGCTACGTGGTAACTTATGGTAGCTGCAGATACAATTTCTCTTTCTCTTGTCTCTCTGTCTCTCTCCTTGAGAGAGGAGAGAGAGAGAGAGAGATGGTTTTTATGATTTAGTGGCTTTTAGCACTCACACACGTGTAGGTGTTTGCTGCGAGCACGGTTTTGTAAAGGGGGAGAGAGAGAGAGAGGAGAGGAGGAGGGGGGGGGGGGGGGAGAGAGAGAGCAGAGAGAGAGGGGGGGGGGGTCAGAGACAAACAGATAGATATACAGGCACAGACCCAGAATCAAGGAAAGGAAAAGACAGAGAAAAAGAGAGGCACATGGAATGAGAGATAGAGAGAGACAGAGACAGACAGACAGACATGCAGACAGATAGACAGACAGAGACAGAGACATAGAAAATTAGGCAGAGACAGACACTCAGGCAGGGAAACAGAGGCAGACTGGTAACAGAAAAGACAGACAAGGGATACAGTGAGAGAGGGGGAAAAAGCTCTTGTCAGTATTCTCCGTTTCTGAGAGGAAAAAACAAAACTTCTGACCCTTTATAGTCAGATATAATGTTCGCTTTATCTGCTTAAAGTCAGATGACAATTCTCTCCCAAACCAAAGTTGGATACACTGGGCCTGACTTGTTAGGCCCTTAATGACGGTGCAACGCATTTTCGCTCACACGACAGACAACGATAGTTGTAATCTGAACATTTGACAAAGAAGAAGAAGAAGAAGATCGACAACAAGTTATAAGCATCTTCCTTCTATCTAGATAATCAAACACAAATTGTAACGAATGCCTCTCACTTATATTGAATTAATCCCAAAAGACAACTATTTCTGAACCAAATTTTAGACAAAAGTAGACAAAAGGGACGGGATTGCTCAGTTGTCAGAACACTCACTTTCCCCACAAGCTCAGGTTAAGTAGCATTGGGCACAGTTATCAAGTGGATGGGTGACCGTTTGCGTGCCTTGGCTTCAGTACAGTACCCCCATTTCATCCAGCTATTGTGGGTACCTGCCCTCTTTAGGATCAGGGATGGTAAAGCAGCAAGGGGGAAGAGATGGGCGCCGTTATCACTATGCTGGTCCCTAGAGAAGCTGAGGTCTCTGATGCCTCGCCTCCCCTATGACCACATAGGTTATACCCTTGAACAACTCAAGTCAACAAAAAGAAACTCATCAGTAATTCTGTAATGTGTGTTTTTGTTAACTTTCCTGTTCATGTATGTCTACTTGGAAAGAGTTTTTGAGTGTTTACACTTTGCCCTCACGTCCAAAACAAAACAGACTGCACCCAAAACTGCCACAAACTGCGCATGGCCCTTGCGCCAAATGTGCTCCCAAAATAGTAACACGCTATTAGGTTGACCGCAAAGGGAAGTAACTGGGGACATCTGTCACAACTGTTTAACAGTTGTTGTGACGATCCTAGATTGCAAGTGCTCTAAATAAAAAGACAAAATAGTAAAGGGCGTGTAGCATATCATTATATACACGCAAACGAACACCCCACCACGCGCGTGCGAGCACGTACGTGTGCGCGCACACGCACACAAACACACACGCCCTCTCTCTGTCTCTGTCTCTCTTTCTTTGTCATCCTGTCTCTGTCTCTCTGTCGCGTGCACACGTGCACACACACACACACACGCGCGCGCGCGCGCGCGCACTCTCTCTCTCTCTCTCTCTCTCTGTCTCTGTCTCTGTCTCTCTCTCTCTCTCTCTCTCTCTCTCTCTCTCTCTCTCTCTCTCTCTCTCTCTCTCTCTCTCTCTCTCTCTCTCTCTCTCTCTCTCTTCCTGTCGTGTATCTCTGTCACTCTGTCTCTCTCCAGCTGATCTCCCCGTCTCTCTATCTTTCTATCTCTGTCTTTGTCTGTCTCTGTCCATCTCTCTGTGTTTCTACCTTTTTCTCTCACTCTCTGTCGCTCTGCTTCTGTCTCTCTACGGCCACTCTGTTTGACTCTCTGTCTGTCTGTCTGTCTGTCTGTCTGTCTGTCTGTCTGTCTGTCTGTCTGTCTGTCTGTCTGTGTGTGTCTTCTCTCTCTCTCTCTCTCTCTCTCTCTCTCTCTCTCTCTCTCTCTCTCTCTCTCTCTCTCTCTCTCTCTCTCTCTCTCTTCTCTCTCTCTCTCTCTCTCTCTCTCTCTCTCTAATGCAAATGAACAGGCGGGCTGTCTTAGCCTTGTCAACTGTTATTTCAAACTTTAAAAAGTTCCACTTTTTTTTCTTCCTTCCTCGGTGACTTTATTATCATTATCTTTTATTTTTCCTTCTCTCTCTCTCTTTGGACTTGTTGATGTTTTAGATGTAAGAGACATACATCTTCTGTACTGAATGAAGGAAAAAGAACAACACACTAAAAAGCAGGTGCAGGATAGGAAGAATGGAGGACAAGAGACGACTGAAAAATACAACAAACAAAACAACCATACCAAAGGAGGATCGGATCTTATCTCTAGCATATTAACTAGGAAGCGACCTGTCTTGTTTTGGGCTTGCATGCATTCTGTGCCCCAAGAGACTGGCTGACTGACAGACAAACTGTCATAAATATTTGACCCCTCCAACGACCCTATGCCAGGATGAAAGAGAAGAGAAAGGCAAATGAATTATTGTTGCCTTTGTTCTCTATATTTTCGTGACATTGTCTTTTCTCTCTCTCTCCACCCTCCACCCTAACCCTACCCCTCTACCACTACCACCCCGAACTTCCCGTTTCTCTCTCTGTGTCTCTGTCTCTTTGTTTCTGTTTCTGTCTCTGTCTCTGTTTCTCTGTCTGTCTGTCCCCCCCCCCCCCCCCTCTCTCTCTCTCTCTCTCAAAAACAAAATCAGTTTTTAGGGGGGTTGTTGGCTAACATCTAGTGTACCCCAAAACTTCTTCTTTTGGCCAAACACACACACACACACACGCACGCACGCACGCACGCACGCCACGCACGCACACACACACACACACACACACACACACACACACAAATAAGGTAAATGAAGATCATAGCATTTACAAAATATAGTAGTTTCTGTTTTTAATTAATGCAAGCTTTTGTTCATAACAAACACGCAAAACCAAAAATGACTAAAAGATAAAACTGAGCACAAAAGAAAAGGAAGTGAAAAATGTTTTTGAAAGCATGGAATTACGTTTTCAGCAAGTTAGTTGCAAGCGCTCATATGCGCGCACATGCACACACACACACAAACACGTACACACACACACACACACACACACACACACACACACACACACACCACACACACACACACACACACACCACTATTTTGTGATCTGGATATAAACATATTATAATTATACGCTTGTTCGAAACATAGATGCAATGAAAACAAATGTGAAATTAACAAAACACAAAGAGAATTAACAAAACACAATTTTCCACACACAAAAAGCAAGAGAAAGACTCTGCATAATCAAATAAACATTGAAGAAAATCAACACACATAAAACAAATAATAATGGAAACAATCTTGAACACAGACAGACAGACAGACAAACCAGACAGACAGACAGATAGACAGACACACACACACACACCTCTCTCTCTCTCTCTCTCTCTCTCTCTCTCTCTCTCTCTCTCTCTTCTCTCTCTCTCTTCTCTCTCTCTCTCTCTCTCTCTCTTGTCTGTCTCTCTCGTCTCTCTGTCTCTGTCTCTTTCTCTCTGTCTGTCTGTCTGTCTGTCTTTGTCTGTCTGTCTGTCTTCTGTCTGTCTGTCTGTCTGTTCTGTTTTCTCTCTGTCTGTCTCTGTCTCTGTCTTTCTCTGTCTTCTTCTGTCTCTGTCTGTCTCTTCGTCTCCTCTCTCTTCTCTCTTCTCTCTCTCTCTCTCTCTCTCTCTCGTCCCTCTACGTCACTCTCCTCACCTCGTCCTCATACTCCTACCCTTCCTCTCACCCCCCCACCCCCCACCACCCCCACCCCCACCTCCCACACCCCCCCCCCCCCCACCCACCCCTATTCCCATCCCCTTTCTGTTCGCGATGCTCCCAGACTGAATGTATGGGGGATGTCAGCGGTTATGGTGGAAGCATGGTACGGTGCTTTAACGTGAGCTAGACGAACTAGTGTTTTTTGACACCTGTGCGCAGCCCTACAAAAGGCGAGGGGCTTACTCCTGTCACTCCTCTTGAGTTGTGCCGCCTGCGTGACCAGAGTAGCTTCCCTTCATTATCTCAAGATGGCGGCTGGCGCTCCTTCAACTTCCCCCTCCCCCCCCCCCCCCCCACACACACACACACAAACTGTCCTGTTGGGGGGTGGGGGTACTTTTTTTTTTTTTGGGGGGGGAGTGGGGGATGGGGTGGGAGGAGGGGGGTTAGGAGAGGAAGATAAAAAAGAAAAAGGGTTAAGCCTTTTGTCTTTCTTTCTTTCATTCTTTCTTTCTTTTCTTGTTGGTTTTGGGGTGTGTTTTTTTTTCTTTTGTTTTTTTCTCTTTTCCTCCTTTCTCTTTCTCCTCCTCCTCTCTCTCCTCCTCCTCCTTCTCCTCTTCATTTTTCTCCTCCTCCTTCTCCTCTTTCCTCCTCCTCCTCTCCTCTTTTCCTCATCATCCTTATCCCTTTTCCTCCTCCTTCTCCTCCTCTTTCTCCTCCTTCTCCTCCTTCTCTACCTCCTTCTTCTCCTCCTTCTCTACCTCCTTCTTCTCTCCTTTCTCCTCCTCCTCCCCCTCATTCTCCTTCTCTTCCTCTCCTCCCCCCTTTTTGTTGTTTTTTTCTTTTCTAAGGGGTGGATTTGTTTCTGTTACTAGTTTTACATGTTTGATTTTAGAGTTTGAAAGACTTGTTCACCTCTTTTGGTGAACAAATAGTACGTGTAACGGGCGTTGAAAGCCATCTATCTATGTGTGTGTCTGTTGAGGCGTTTATTGAGTACACTGAACACTTTGAGTTTGAGCCTCTGCTGGAGGGTACGTGTCTCAAAGAGTCCCCCCACACATCAAAAACACATTCTGATACAAATCGAACACAAAACATCCCGAAGTCGGAATGTGGCTACCTAAATAGTGGTGTTTGGGGGGTGGGGGGGGGAGTGAACAAGTCACTTACGTAAAAGTCTCACCATTGATGAACCTTGGAGCTTTAGCCCGGGAATGAAAAAAAATCTTTCAAGTAAAAAAAAAAAAAAAAAATCACACAAACCAGCTGCTGTGGCACAGTGGTTAGTGCATTGGGTTTCGGGCTGAAAGGTCGTAGGTTTGAGTCCAATAAAGAGTCATAGGGTTGGTTGTGTTTTGTTGTTTGTTTGGTGGGGTTTTTTGTTGTGTTGTTTTTTTTCACTCCGGCTGGTACCTACACAGAGTGTGATATGGGATCAATGGGAAGACTGGGATCATCACATAGTCGAGCTTTATCCAAT
>CM060327.1:38478356-38483356 GCA_030674155.1 Stramonita haemastoma | reverse complement strand
CCTGTGTGTATACAGATTTGTAAATTTTGTACTGTTCCCTGTATGGCAGATGTTCGTATGACGTGCCCATACCACTTCAGTTTGCATCTTTTTTTTCAATGAAGTCAAACTCTTCATACTAATGAGAGAGACAGACAGACAGGTAGACAGACAGAGAGGGGAGTGTAGGGCGGGCAGACAGACAGACAGACAGACAATCAGGGACAGAGATACACACACATACAGAAAAAAAATCAACTACAGTGAGACGTTTTATTTTCTTTGTTTCGTTTCTCAAATATTTCATTCTTTTTTTGTGCTCGTCAGAAGACATGCTGGTAGACATTTTTCTTCATAAGATGCTATAGCCGAATGGTTAAGCCCTCATGACATCCAGCCCATGTGTCCATGAAGTCGTGGGTTCGAATCTCGGTGGCGTCTGGTGAATTGTGGGTGTGTGGGGTTTAACAATCTCCCAGGTCATCTTCAGGTAGGTGCACACCTGCCAGTGCCGTAATTTCCTTCGGGTATATACACACGCAAGAAGATCAAATATGCACGTTAAAGATCCCGTAGTTCAAGTCAGTAGTCTGTGGGTTATGGAAACATGAACATACCCAGCATAATTCCTCAAGTCGGATTGCGGCTACCTTCATGGTGGACAAAAATGGTCCTATACGCCAAATCTCACCATTGGTGATCCTTGGAGCTCTAGCAGAAGAACGGAAAACCAAACTTCAAATAATTAGTCTTCCTTAAAGCATAGCGGTTCCATTTTAAATAACATATGCTTGCCACCGTATAATTATGTTGCAACCTTAACCTAATTGTTGCAAACAGACATGCAACGTAGCCAAAAACCTTCTGGTAGTTGCAATATCAGCAACACGCAACAAGCTAAAAGTTAATCGAATGGAGTAGGTTTTTTGTTATTTTTTTTAAAAAGCTAACAAGAAAATAATATTGCGAGAAAATAATTATCAAAATTAATGGTAATGCAATGTTTTGTTCACCTTTCATTAATAGGCAGGCAAGCAATGATTTAATCTGTGAGAAAAGAGACATATTATTCTTTTGTTTTTCTTTTATCTCGAGTATGATAGAATTAACACTCATGTGGGTGTTATTCTTTTTTATTTTTACATCCAATCCCTATGTGTTTGCAGTTTTGTAAAAAAATAAAAAATAAAAAATAAAAAAAAACTTTTGTCATCCGTCCCCATCAGTAGATAATGGCCTAATCTTCCGAAAAGAGGAATAGGTTTTAACCTGTGCGCAAGATGTTCTGCGTGTGTTTGCACATATAATTATGTACATGGCACCTCGGTTTATAGTCTCATCCAAAGAGAGAGGGAGAGGGAGAGAGAGAGAAGAGAGAGAGACAGACTGACAGACAGACAGACAGACAGACAGACAGACAGACAGACAGACAGACAGACAGACAGAAGCCAAATCTTCTACAACAATATTTCTGCATGCTGGAGATCTAGATTGATGATATTATTATCTAAACTTTATTTGTGCTGTTTAATTGTGACGAAATCAAAACTAAATTGCTACAGACAGAAATGGCTGTTGGCTTTTTAAAAAGAGAGAGAGAGAGAGAGAGAGAGAGAGGAGAGAGAGAGAGAGAGAGAGAGAAGAGAGAGAGAGAGAGAGAGAGAGAGAGAGAGAGAGGAGAGGAGAGAGAGGGGAGAGAGGGAGAGAGAGGAGAGAGAGAGAGAGAGAGAGAGAGAGAGAGACAGACAGACAGACAGAAGACAGACAGACAGACAGACAGACAGACAGACAGACAGACAGACAGACAGAGGAGAAAGAGAGAGAGAAAGAAAAGAAAGAAACAAAAAAAACAACCGACAACAAACAAAAAACAAACCAAAGGATATAAACAATAAAACCAAACAATTCCAAAAACAAACAAACAAACAAACACACAATAAAGCACATGGCATCAAACATCAGTAATAAAAAGCATGAAAGGAACCCACATGGGAAAAATCAATCACAATCTCGGGAACATGGTTTGCGAATCACGCCAACCCCACCCCCACCCCACCCCTATCTATCTATCCATCCACTCCCCCAACCTTCATTCATTGACCCCCCCCCTCCTATACACCCCACCCCCTAAAAAAAAAAAAAAAAACTATAAGCAGAGTGATAAGAGATTGCTGATCGTGTTGTTTTTTGGACTGCAGTAAAAAACATTGGTCATGTAACAGTCTGAGTGTTAAAAAGAAGAAAAAAAAGAAAGAAAACATAGTTGGTTGGTTGGTTGATTGGCAGACATGTAGGTAGGTAGGTAGGTAGGTAGGTAGGTAGGTAGTAGGTAGTAGGTAGGTAGGTAGGTAGGTGGTGTGGGGGTAGTAGGTGGGTAGTAGGTAGGTAGGTAGGAGGAGGTAGGTAGGTAGTGGTTAGGTAGGTAGGTAGGTAGGTAGGTAGGATGTAGGTAGGTAGGTAGGTAGGTAGGTAGGTAGGTAGGTAGGCTAGGTGGGAGGTGGAGGTGGTAGGATAGGTAGTAGGGTAGGAGGTAGGAGGTGAGGTAGTAGGTAGGTAGGTAGGTAGGTAGGTAGGTTGGTTGGTAGGTTAGGTAGGTTAGGTAGGTAGGTAGGTAGGTAGGTAGGTAGGTAGGTAGGTAGGTAGGTAGGTAGTAGGTTAGGTAGGTAGTGGTAGGTAGGTAGAAAGAACGGAAAAAGAATAGAAAGAAAGAAAAGAAAGGAAGAAAGAAAAGAAAGGAAAGAAAGAAAGAAAGAAGAAAGAAAGAAAGGAAAGAAAAGAAAGAAAGAAAGAAAGGAAGGAAGAAAAAAGAAAGAAAGAAAGAAAAAAAAAGAAGAAAGAAAGAAAAAGAAAGAAAGAAAGAAAGAAAGACAGAAAGAAAGAAAAAAAGAAAGAAAGAAAGAAAACCCTCTAAAGACAAAAAGAAAACAAGTTTTTAAAAAAAAGACAAAGAAAGAAAGGAAGGAAGGCAGCATGGCAAGAACATAGAAAAGAACAAAAGGACAGTAAAGAAGAAAGAAAGAACGAAAAAAAAAGAAGGGAAGAAAGAAAGAAAGAAAAGAAAGAAAGAAAATAAATGGGTTCTTAAAGAAATAGGGGAAGAAAGAAAGTAAGGCATGAATAGTGCGTGGCAAGAAACAAATCAAACAAAAACAAAAGCAAACAATGGAAGAAAACGCAAACTAAAACACAAAGAGACCAAAAAAAAGAAAAAACCCAGAAAGGTGGACAAAGAACGACACAAAAAGAAAGCATGACTTCGTACAGAAAAAAAAAAGAAAGATGTGAACGACTAAAACAAACAAGAAAAATCACACCAAAAACACTAACTCAAGTACAAAATAAGTAAAATAAATAAAAACACCACCAAAAGGGACAGAAGAAAAGACAAAATAAGAAGAAAGAGAAAGAGACCTATGAAAGGAAGACAAAGCAAAGAAAAGATACAAATGGGAACATCAGCGACGGTGACGATGACGACGACGACGACACGACGATGATGATGTGATGATGATAACGATGACGACGACGACGACGACGATGACGACGACGACGACGATGATGACAACGAAGATGATAATGTTAATGCCGATGATGACAAACGTAGTGACGATGAAAACGATGATATTGATGATGGTGAACATCATCATCATCATCATCATCATTATCAGTACATCACACCACCACCACCACCACCACCACCACCATCATCATCATCATCATCATCATCATCATCATCATCATCATCATCAACAACATCACCATCATCATCACTCTGACCACCATCATCATCATCATCATCATCATCATCATCATCATCATCATCACATCATCATCACCGTCATCATCATCATCACCACCACCAACCACAGCAACAACAAAAACAATCACAACATCAACAAGAGCAACGCAACAACAACAACAACAACAACAACAACAATGTCTTCACAACAGTAACAGGCATTTAGACAGTGAAGAAGGTGGGTGTGTATGTGTGTGCGTGCGTGCGTGTGTTTTTGTATTCAATAATGTTTTGCATGCAAGGGACTGATTATTGTCTAAACTGTATTTGTCACGTTTAATTGTGATGAAAGCTAAACCCCATTCCTTCAGACAGGAAACACATGTTTGAATTTTTAAAAAAACACACAAACAAACAAACAAAGATACCCACCCAAACATTTAAAAATAGACAACCCAAACAACATAAAAAAATATCAAACCATATTGCAGCAACACTCGCAAGAAGCACAGATGAAGGAATCTACAGTTGGAAAGGGAGGATCGATCCCAAAACATGGATGGTATTCCCATACTACTACTAACCCACCCACCCACCCCCGCCCTACCACCAACCACACCCCCACCCCGCCCCACACCCCTTGCCTTGTACCTTCTACCAGCAGTAAACCATTATAGCTACAAATCCTTCAAACTTATCCGAGACTGCAGAATAACTAGGAGGACATGATAGAAAGACAATTTATAGTGCAGCATGTGAGTGTGAAAAAGGAAGGTGGGAAAGAAGGAAGGAAAAGGAGAGAAAAGAGAGAGAGAGAGAGAGAGAGAGAGAGAGAGAGAGAGAGAGAGAGAGAGAGAGAGAGAGAAGAGAGAAGAGAGAAGAGAAAGGAAGAGACAGAGAGAGAGAGAAGAGAGACAGACAGAGACAGAGACAGAGAGAGAGAGAGAAAGAGAGAATAGAGAGAGACAGAGAGAGAGAACAGACAGACAGCAGAGACAGACGACAGAAAAGAGAGAGACACAGACAGAGAAAGACAGAGAATAGAAGACGGACAATAGAAAGACAGAAACATAGAGAAAGCAGGAGATGCATACTTCTTTGTTACGAATGAGAGAGAAAGAACTCTGAACAATTTTATTGTAGAAGGCCACCGGACTCATTACAATTTCACACACTTCTTCTCTCTCCCCCTCCCCCCTTTGTCCCCCTTCAACCTCGTTCTCATTCTTTTCCAAAAATGCACCTGAAAAACACTTCAAGCTTGAGACAGAGACAGAGAGGG
>CM060327.1:38474807-38478256 GCA_030674155.1 Stramonita haemastoma | reverse complement strand
TTTTTTTTTTTTTTTTTTTCATTTTGTCCCCATGAGGGCCTGGTGTAAAGAAGCCTCTGGCTTACCCAATTACCCTCATTAAAAATTTCGAGTTCGAGTTCGAGTTCTCTCTCTCTCTCTCTCTGGGTGTACACTGGATGTAAAAAAAGCAACAACACAAGCGTCCTTTTAATGATTATTGTAATTCTCAGTTGTTTAAGGTGTTTGTTGAGGGACAATTTTTCCCCTGGAGTTTACATTGGTAGTGAATTGTGTGCCCGTGGGAGAAGACGACAACAAAATATTAAAAAAGAAACAGCATGCACACGACAGGTGTTGTGCTTAGACACCATCCCGGAGGAAAAAATCAGGGAGTCGGAGTCCCCAGGACGGTTCGGGGTTGTATATATAGCAACGTTCTGGCAGCTCCTGCGACGACACTGGAACCATTAATTTTCTATCGGCGATTGCCTCTTCAAAAGACCATTCCAGCGGCGTGGGAGGCGGGAGTCTGCTGCATAGGTAACAGCTTGCCCTCCATACTTACCCAGGCTTTACGCTCGAGAGCCTCGAGCGCAACTCCATAGTCTTACGAGACTGACGGATACCTACAAAGGCCAACTATGGTTAGTTTAGATGGATGACGCACACACACACATACTCAGCATGTATCCTGCTACCTAGAGATGATGGCTCTGCTGAGTTCAACTTGCTTGAAATATGCTGCCTGAAAAAAAAAAATTCAGTGCTGTAGGCCAGTGACTCCTTAAGAAGTCATAAGAGAGGTCAAGGGAAGTCAGATTAACGTAGAAGAAGTCGAAGGTCCAAGCAACTGATAGCATTTTTTTTTAAAGGGTAAAGGTAAAGGTGTCTCAAACATAATATGTGGTCGTTAAGGAGCGAGTTGCCAGAGACCTCAGCTTCTCCAGGGGCCGGCATCTTGAGGGCGGCGCCTTTCTCCTCTCCCTCCTTCACTGCTTTCTACCTTCTTTGACCCTAAAGAGGGCAGGTAACCATTGACAGCTGGGCGAACTAAGGGACTGTATTGAAGCCAAGGCGCGCAAACAGTCACTCATCCACTTGGTAACCACACTCGATGCTGCAATAACCTTAGCTTGGGGAAAGCGAGTACTCTGACCAACTGTGCTACCCCGTCCAATTCATTTTGACGAAGTCTTACTGCAATGGCTGTTTTTACGTCTTTCATTCTTGGTGTAAACAAATTAATGATTATTCTTTCTTCTGTTTTTGACGGTTTTATTTCAATCCTCGGCTAAAAAGGTCCGAGGTTCAACAATGGTGAGGTTTTGCGTATGCCACCGTTTTTGCCCACCATAAAGGTAGCTGCATTCCGACTTCGGGGATTAAAAAAATATTCTAATACTGTTTAACCTGTAGTGAATATATAAACCTGCATCATGATACTGGGACTTCATATTAATTATGCAAAGAAGACGCCTTCTAGGTTTGATAATGAATACACTTTTTTTTCTCGTTGGAGAATGCCAATTGAATCTATTGTCGTCTGATTTGAAATTATGATTGTGCGTTTTGCACCTCATTTGGAATCTCTCTCTCTCTCTCTCTCTCTCTCTCTCTCTCTCTCTCTCTCTCTCTTCCTCTCTCTCTCTCTCTCTCTCTCTCTCTCTCTCTCTCTCTCTCTCTCTCTCTCTCTCTCTGATACCTCTCTCTCTCTCTGATACTCTCTTCGTTTCTGGTCTACTATCTGCCTCTTAATGAATTGTATAACTAATTGTATGGCTAATTGATAGACTCAAAATTAATGAGATACAACAAGTCTTCATGAAATGTATGACTAATTGAAGAAAAAAACAAAAACACTAGTAAATGAGATTCAGCTATTAGCATTGTCGCCTGTATACGTATAATACTATGAATTTGTGTTTGTGTGTTTCAGTTCTTGGCACAAAACTCTTTGGAGTAACATCATGGTGTATGATTAAAGATGGTGGACTTTTTTTTGGTGATCTCCCCTCCCTTTTCCTGATTGGTGGAGTACAGTCGTCTTTATACTGGATTCTGAAGGAAAGAGGTATTATTCTGTGTGATTTGTTTCGACTTTGTGTATATTTTGTTTCTTTATGTCCTCTTTGTTGTTTTCTTTGGGTTTTTTTTCTTATTGTGACTCTCTCTCTCTCTCTCTCTCTCTCTCTCTCTCTCTCTCTTCTCTCTCTCTCTCTCTCTCTCTCTCTCTCTCTCTCTCTCTCTCTCTCTCTCTTGGGAACGGGGACGGGATAGCCTAGTGGTCAGAACATTGCGCTGACAATTTGAAGACCCAGGTTCGATTCCCGGTCGAGGAGATTTTTCTCCTGGAGTTAACATATGTGCGGACTCCACTCTCCCCCAAAGTCCTTCGGATGAGACTATAAACCGAGGCCCCGTGTGCGAACGCACGCAGAACATCTTGCGCACATGTTAAATCCTGTTCCGCTTTTCGTAAGAGTAGGCCATCGTGTGCCGGTGGGAACAGATGACAATATTTACAAAAACTGCATACACACGGGGAGCGGATGAAAAAAAGCACATGATTGCTTATTCTGTTATCCTCGATATAAAAGAATAAATAAATAAATAAATAAATAAATCTCCCTCTCCCTCTCTCTCTCATTCTCTCTTTCTTTCTTTCTTTCTTCTTCTTTCCTTTTTTTTTTGTTGGTTTGCTGTCTCTTGTTTCTTTCTTTATTTGTTCTTTTTCTTTCGTTCTTTGTTTTCTTTCCTTCATAGTATTTTTGCTTCTTTTATTTTGTTTTTTCTCCTTCTCCTTTCTTTCATTTTCCCCGTTCTTTTCCGGGTAATTTTCTGTCAATTTTTCTTTTTTTCCTTTCTATTTTCTTTTCATCTTCACTTCCATCTTTTTGTTGTTGTTTTTCTGTCGTCATAGTTTTTGCTTCTCTTTTGTTGTTGTTTTTTTGTTTTATTAACCAATTACGTGTTGGATTGTTTCTTTCTGTCAGTTTTTGCTTGCTTGCTTGTTTGTTTGTCTAAGTGATTGTTTGTTTTGTTCTCAGGTTTTGTTTTTTCTTTGTTTTGTTTCGTTTTGTTTGTTGTTTTTTGTGTTTTGTTTTGTTTGTTGGACTTTTGCTTTTGTTTTTCGGTCTCTTTTTCAGGCTTTTTTGAAGCCTGTTAGAGTTTTTGTTTAAAAAAAAATAGTATTGTCGCTTTTATCTTATAATCTCTCTCTCTCTCTCTCTCTCTCTCTCTCTCTCTCTCCTTTTCTCTCTCTCTCTCTCTCTCTCTCTCTCTCTCTCTCTCTCTCTCTCTCTGACCGTCAGTCTTTTAGGTTTATTTACTTTTCCTGTCTGTTTGTCTGTCTGTGTCTCTGTCTGTATTTACGTGCTTCTGCTTTTTTTTTTCTTTCGTTCTTTCTGTCTGTCCATGCTTTTTTTTCTCTTTTTTTTCTTTTTATATGTCTGACTTTTTTTTTTTAAGGGTGTGTTTTCTCTTTTTTT
>CM060327.1:38454807-38467307 GCA_030674155.1 Stramonita haemastoma | reverse complement strand
AAAGAAGAAGATAAGAAGAAGATAAAGAAGGAGGAGGAAGGATTAGGAGGAGGACAGCAACGAAAACTTGTTAGAAGAAAAAGGAGGATGGAAGAAGAAGAAGAAGAAGAGATAAGAGAGAAAGGTTGAAAAAAAAAGGAGCAGGAAGAGAGGAGGAGCAGGAGGAGGAGGGAGGAGGGGGAGAAAGAGAGGAGGAGCAGGAGAGAAGAGGAGGAAGGAGGAAAAGGAGGAGAAGAGCAATGAGAAGAAACAGAAGAGGATATTAACCAATCCTTTCCACAACACATCCTTGAAGGGTTTCGCTAGCGACTATCGGGATGACAACTTTGCCAGTGACTATGAGCACGACAGCTTTGGGAAAACTACGGGTAAGCTACGACGGGGACAGGATAGCTCTGTGGTCAGAGCACTCGCTTTCCCCAAGCTAAGGTTAAGCAGCACTGAGCGTGGTTCCCAAGTGGATGGGTGACCCGTTTGCGCGCCTTGGCTTTAGTGCAGTGCCGCATTTCATCCAGCTGTAAAATGGGTACCTAGTACTGCCCTCTTTAGGGACAAGGAAAGTACAAAACAGCGAGGGAGAGGAGATGGACGCCGCCCTCAATAATGCTGGCCCCTAGAGAAGCTGAGGTTTCTGATACTTTGCTCCCCAGCGATCACATAGGTTATGGGATACCTTTACCTGTATAGGTATGACAGCGTTGGGAGTGACTGTCAGTACGACAGCTTTGGGAGTGACTACTGGTGTGACAGTTTGGGAATGACTATTGGTATTACAGCTTTGGGAAAGACTATTGGCACTTCAGCTTTGGGAGTGACTATTGGTACTTCAGCTTTGGGAGTGACTATTGGCACTTCAGATTTGGGAGTGACTATTGGTACTACAGCTTTGGGAGTGACTATTGGTACTTCATATTTGAGAAGGTCTATTGGTACTTTAGCTTCGGGAGTGACTATTGGCACTTCAGTTTTAGAAGGGACAAATGGCACTTTAGCTTTGAAAGTGACTATTGATGTGGCAACTTTGGGAATGACTATCGGTGTGACTGCTTTAGGAATGACTATTGATGTGGCAAATTTGGGAGTGACTATTGGTGTGACAGTTTTGGGAGTGACTATTGATGTGACAGCTTTGGGAGTGACTATTGGTGTGACAGTTTGGGGAGTGACTATTGGCACTACAGCTTTGGGAGTGACTATTGGTGTGACAATTTTTGGAGTGACTATTGGTGTGACAGTTTGGGAGTGACTATTGGTACTTCAGCTGTTGGAGTGACAATTGGCACTTCAGCTTTGGGAGTGACTATTGGTACTTCAGCTTTGGGAGTGACTAAGGATACTTCAGCTTTGGCAGTGACTAAGGATACTTCAGCTTTGGCAGTGACTAAGGATACTTCAGCTTTGGCAGTGACTATTGGTGTGGCAGCTTTTGGAATGACTATTGGTACTTCAGCTTTGTGAGTGACTGTGGGTGTGACAGTTTTGGGACTGACTATTGGTCTGACAGTTTTGGCAGTGACTGTTGGTGTGACAGTTCTGAAAGTGAATATGGGTATGGCAGTTTTGGGAGTGACTATTGGTACTTCAGCTTTGGGAGTGACTATGGGTATGACAGCTTTGGGGAATGACTATTGGTACAATTTTGGAACAACTATCAACACACGTGCACGAAATATCTTATTAGTGTTTTATTTCTTTGTATGTCTCTCAATTTTTCGGTCTCTCTTTACCTCTGACCCTCTGTCGTATGCATTATTTTATTTTATTTATTTTGTTTTATTGATTATTTTGTATCAATGATAATGGAATAGGCACTCATATGCTTTTTTTACATCAAGTCCCCCGTGTGTAGGCAGTTTTGTTAATTTTGTCATCAGTTCCCACCGGCACACAATGGCCTACTCTTTCAAAAAATGAAACAGGATTTAACGTGTGCGCAAGATGTTCTGCTTGTGTGTGTGTTTGTTTGTTTGTTTGTGTGTGTGCGTGCCTGTCTGCTTGTGTGTGTGTGTGTGTGTGTCTGTCTGTGTCCGTGTCCATGTTCGTGTCTGTTTTCTCTGTGTCTATGAGTCCGGGTGCCTGTGTCTATGTACGTACCCGACCATGCTTACACACACTCACGCATGAATGTGTGCGCTCGTGTACGTGTACGCTTATACATTCACACATGCACGCGCGTACGTCACACCAAAGAGTATCTACAAGTCTAAAACAAACAAACAAACAAAAAAACAACAAACAACCTCTCTACATGTATCAACTCGCAACAAGGAACCTTCTTCACGCTAGTGTTGAGCTACATAGCAGCAGCTATCAAACCGAAACTCACGCTGAGTTTAGAAGAGAAGCGATTCATTCACCCCAGATGAATACGACGTCCTGTCGCGCCGCTGTGCTTGGTTGCATTAGAAGGCAAGGCGGTTTGTCGCGCGCTCCAGGGTGACTTCTATAGCACTACAAGTGGTGTCCTTCCCTTTTTCTTTTTTTTTTTAACTTTCATTTATTTATTTACATCTTTTCCTCTTCGTTTCAGGATATCCGCCGTGTAATGATACTTACTACTACTGCTGCTGCAAACTTGTTCTGTCCATGAAACTGGAAAGAAAGAAAAAAAGAAAAACAAAAATAATGTTCCTGCTGGGGTTTTTTTTTTTGATTGAATAGGAGAAAGTCAAGGATGGTTGAGTGTTTGAAGGGGGGGGGGGGGGGGGGATTTTTTGTGTGGGTGATGGGGTGTGGGGTTGGGGTGTGGAGATGGGTGGGGGTGGGTGGTGTAGTGGAAGGGGGAGAGGTGGGTGGTGTGGAGAAAGGGGGGTGGTTTGGGGTGGTTTGTGGGTATAGTCATGTGAAGGGTGTAGTGATGGTGGTGGTAGTGGTTGTAAAGGGGGGGTGGGGGTATAATGGTTTGGGTGATTTTTTGATTAATAGGAACGGTAGGTTCTTCTTCGTTGTTGTTGAACGCTCAAGGCAGCAACTACTGCTTCTTTTGTCATAAGAGTGAACATGCGTTAAGTGCCGGACAAGTCAAGCCCAGCGCATCCGACTTCGGCGTGGGAGGGAATTATCTTTGTGGTCTTTGTAGGGGTATAAAAAGGGCAGGAGAATGGACAAAAGTAACAGACATAGACAAGAAGGAGGCGACAGGAAGAAGAAAGGACCAAGACCGAAACAAACAAAGAAAGAGATAAAAAAAAGAAGAAATTCCTGGCATAGTTTCCAGAAGGTGGGGATGTTATTTAAAAACTGAAAGACCCTGGCATGCCCACGGAGAAGCACGTTTTTCTTTTTAGAAGTTTCTTGTGCAATTGATATTCCAAAGATCCAAAATATTTCTAGATGATCTAAATTATCCTGTTTTCACTCAGCTGTATATGTAAAAAAAATTTCAGTAACATTATGGGATATACCACCCCCACCACCCCCACTACCCTTGCCTCATAGGCTTTTCTCCCCCTTTTTTTATAGACTGTTGTTTGGTGTACTACAAGGTTCAATGCTAGCTCCACTATCATTGTTGATTTTAGTATTGTCTGTTTATTTGACTTTTCCATACCTTTGGCTGGAAACTGTTGGTTCTGTCAATAACCATACATTGGCTTCAGAATTCGGGTTAGGGAAACAAGTGATGTGTGTGTATGTGTATATGTGTGTGTTAGTGTGTTAGTGTTAGTGTTAGTGTGTGTGTGTGTGTGTGTGTGTGTGTGTGTGTGTGTGTGTGTGTGTGTGTGTGTGTGTGTGGGTGTAGGTGTAGGTGTAAGTGTAGGTGTGTGTATATGTGTGTTTGGGTGTATCTGTCTGTCTTTCTGTTTATCGGCCTGCTTGTGTCTAGGTGCTATATCTGTGAGTGGGTGCATACATGTATGCAATCACGCGTGCGTCCGTGTGCGTGTGCGTGTGTGTTAATGTGTACATGCTTGCTGACTTGCTTACTTACTGACATGCAGACGGTATTGTAAATATACACACATCATCTACACATACTCCCAACACTTCAGGTTTGTACACACCTACACGTGTGCACGACGTGTAAGACTGTGATTTTCAATATATACTTTTTTTTTTTCTTTTACATCGAGGATAATGGAATAAGCACTCATGTGCTTTTTTTCCAACATCCTGTCCCCGTGTGTATGCAGTTTTGTAAATTTAGTCATCTGTTCCCACTTGAAGCGTGTGTGGCGTGTGCAGCGTATGTGCGTGCATGGGTGCTTAACGTGCGTGCTTGCAACGCCTCAAGGGCGCAAGCCCACACACATAGAGCAGAGTCAAATGGTTGATTACACATCCTGAGTAATCCGTGTCTTCAAGCATGTAACACGGTGAAAATAACTCCTTGTCCCCAAATCGCCCATAAACCACTAATGGCCTACACGTAAGTGAACTTCAAGTCATTGGATCGCCATAACCACCCGGCCATTAAAACAGAAAGTGAAAAAAAAAAGGGAAGCGGGAAAAAGGTAAAAAGCTGAAAGATGACACGAGAGTGACAAAACATTGTAGGAAATAAAAAAAGGATGAAGAGGGCTGTGTTTTGAGTTGTTAAGACAGAGATAAAAACGAAAAGCGCGCGAATGTGCACGTGTGTATCTAGCTATCTATAATTATATAGGGCGCATGTATGCAAACATACACACAAACACAAGCACAGACGTACACGCACGTGCGCACGCGTGGACGCACGCGCGCGAACTCACACGCACACACAAACATACACACACACATACACACACGCGCGCGAGCACACACCTTCTATACACACACGCACCACACACACACACACACACATGCACACACACACACACATACACACACACACACACACACACACACACACACACACACACACACACACACACACACACACACACACACACACAGCTCGCCTCTCCCTTACCCCCTAGGGCCACATGAATCTTTGATGGCTGGTTTGTTTGTTGCTTGTTTGCTTGTTTTGTCGGTTTGGTTATTTTTGTTTGTTTGTTTGTTTGTTTTTTGTATAGGTTTATTTGTTCCTAGATTTTTAAAGTGCACAAGACACCCAAACCTTTCGTCTTTTCTGTAGTTTTTGGTTTTAGTTTTGGTTTTTGCTTCAATTTGTGTGTGTGTGTGTGTGTGTGTTTGTTTGGAGGGAGGAAGGAGAGGCTATTTCTCCATAGGGAGGAGGAAGAAGATAAGAAGGAGGAGGATGAAGACTCGAAGAAGGAAGAGAAGAAGACTGAGGAGGAGGAGGAGGAGAAGAAGGAGGAGGAGGAGGAGAAGAAGAAGGAGGAGGAGGAGGAGGAGGAGGAGGAGGAGAGAAGAAGAGAAGAAGAAGAAGAAAGAAGAAGAAGAAGAAGAAGAAAGAAGAAGAAGAAGAAGAAGAGAAGAAGAAGAGAAGAGGAAGAGAGAAGAAGAAGAAGAGAAGAAGAAGAAGAAGAAGAAGAAGAAGAAGAAGAAGAAGAAGAAGAAGAAGAAGGACATTGTAAATCTACACTTCAGAAAATGACGTATATGGTCACTTGTCTCTAACCTGGACAAATCCTTGTCCATTACTACTCCTACGAATCCTCTTCCTCGTCTCTGTATTCTCTCTTTCACCTACTCTTTCTTATCCCACCCTACTCCTACTCATCATCACCGCCTTTTGTTCTTCCTTACTCTGTTTCTTTCTCTTCTTATTTTTCTCTCTCCTCCTCTTCCTTCTCCTATCCTCCTTCTGCTTCTTTATTTTGTTGTTGTTGTTTTTTTTTTTCTTTTCTTTCTTCTTCTTTTCTTCTTTTCTTCTTCTTCTTCTTCTTCTTCTTCTTCTTCTTCTTCTTCTTTTTTCTTCTCCTTCCTCTCTTTTTCTTCTTCTTCCTCCTCTCTTCTTCTTCTTCTCTCCTTCTCTCTTCTTCTTCTTCTTCTTTCTTCTTCCTTCTTCTCTTCTTCTCTTCTCTTCTTTTTTTTGCGTGTTGTTCTTCTTCTCCGAAATCTTTTGAAAATCTAATTTAATGTTGGACATAACAATTACATTAGAGGAACAGTCTCTACAATTTAACAGATAGATTCACAAGAACTGCAAATGAGGAAGAGAAAAGCACACGGATAAAGGAATATGAGAAGAAAAAAAACACTTTTTAAACAAAAGAGAAAAATGGGAGAAAAAATGACAAAGCAACAACTAGAACACACACACACCACCAGCACGCACGCACGCACGCACGACACCACACACGCACCACACCACCACACCACCACGCACCACACACACACACACACACACACGCACACACACACACACACACACACACACACAGTTGAGACAAGGCGAAAGAATAATCGAAGAGAAAGGAAAAGCAAAAAACAAAATCGACATATTATTGTAATGCATCTTTTTTCTCTTCTTCTCTATCTTGGTTTTGTGTTTGGTGTGGTTTTTTTTCTTCCTGTATTCTTTCATTCTTCCCTGCCCAGTCCTGTTTTATTCAATTTTTCATCTTTTCTTTTCTGGCCTAGCGTTGAATATGGAGCGGGGAAAAAATTGATAGGTTGTCACGGTTGTTGACAAAATCTTCAAGTCTATGTTGATTAAAAATGACATGCCGCTAGATGCAGTTACATCTTTTCTTTTTTTCCTTTTTTACTCCCATTTTTTCTTTTGTTTCTTTCTATCTTTTTCTTTGGTTGTTGTTTTGTTTCTTTTCTTTCGGGTGTTGTTTGTTATTTTTTGCTTTTAAAAAAATTATTTCGTTTTTTTTTTTTTATTGGTTTTTTTTATTATTCTTTCTTTCGTTTCTGCTTTTTTCCTTTTTTTTGTCCTTTCAATTTAGTTTTTTTCCCTTTTTTTGTTTTCTCTTTTTTGCAGGGGGGGGGGGGGGGTGGGATCTTCTTTCTTTTTGTTTTGTCACGGCAGGCGTGCTGTGGTGGTTGTGTGTGTGCGGCGCGTCTGTCGCGCTGCGTCGGTGTGCTGAAGCGTATTTGTGTGTTTGTTGTTTATTGTAGAGTATGTTGTATGTGTAGTGTATTGTTGTGTGTTGTTTGTGCATGTATGCGCAGCGCGCGCGTGTGTGTATATGTGTGTGAGTATGTGTTTGTGCGTGCGCGCACGCGTGCTTGCGTACGTACGCGTTTGTGTATGTGTATAGAGGTGCGCAAGTGTTGCTCCCCACATTTCATTCTCTAAGATTCTTCCCTTCCTTTTTCCCTCACCGCAACACTTAGTAAAACATGTACACAACATTTTAACAAGTCAGAAAAAAACAAAACACAACAAAAATAATAAAAAAGAAGAAATCCCCTTCCTTCCCCACCCCCCCAAAACCACCCAAACAAAAAAAACCCAAACAAACAGAAAAGACAGGAGAGAAGCCACAAAACCCCATGCATCCTACACGAGACAAACTAACCTTGAAATCTCAAGTGACTCTCAGGGCGCCGCCATCTTGGCGAAGGGAGACCACCCCTCACCCACCAACCCCCACCCTCCCCGAAAGTCCAGAATGGCATCGGAACGATCTCTGTGTGGTTCTTCTATCTCTCTCTATACTTCTGGCTCTTGCCTTCACTTGGCTCCAAAGATACTACACAACACCCTCTTCCCCCTCCCCCATATCCTTTCCCCTTATTTGGAAGAGTTTTGCCTTCAAAAAGCAGGGGAGAGCGTCTTCCAAAGCCAGAACCCCACCCCCCCAACCCCCACCCCCCCCACTCCTACCCCCCATCCCTGATCGGGTCCAATTTAACTGTTTAGCGCCGAACGGCTGGCAATTAAGCATTGGGCCTGTCGTGCAAGACACAGAGAGAGAGAGAGAGAGAGAGAGAGAGAGAGAGAGAGAGAGAGAGAGAGAGAGAGGACAGAGAGACAGAGAGAGAGAGGGAGAGAGAGAGAGAGAGGAGAGAGAGAGAGAGAGAGAGAGAGAGACAACAGCCTGCGGGTTGGCCAAGACTACAAGTCTTGTTTGCGGGTGTGGGACTCCAGGGACAAATGACCCGAGAGTTGTCGTCCTTTCTCCGCGTGGCAGGCCGGGCAGTTTTGAACGCTATATCATCGGGGAATGGGTCCCCCTCTTTCAGCCCCATTGCTTCCAATCGCGCTTAAACGGCGTCCACTAGGGCCCCCATGTGCTCGTTTCTTCCTTCTGGTTTTTTGTCTTTTTTTTGTTGGCAAAGAGAAAAGGAAAGGCGTGAATTGAGAGAGGGGGGTGGTGGGGGGTGTATTGTCAAAGATGAGAAACGAGAGAAAAGGTAAGGAGGAGAAGTGAGGAAATATGTAAATAAATGAAGAGAAGTGTTGGGGTTGTGTTTTTTTTTTTTGTTTGTTTGTTGTTTTGTTGGGTGGTTTTTGTGTTGTTGTTGTTTTGTTTGGGGGTGTGTTTTTTTTTGTGTGTGTGGTTTGTTGTGTTTTTGGGTTGGGGTGGGTTGTTGTTTTCGTTAACTTGGCTAGAGCTTTGTTTATTTTTTATTTTATTTATTCTTTTATATCCAGGATAATGGAATAAGCACTCATGTGCTTTTTTATATCCAGTCCCCGTGTGTATGCGGTTTTGTAAATCTTGTCATCTTTTCCCATCGGCACACAGTGGCCTACTCTTCCAAAAAGTGGCACAGGTTTTAACGTGTGCGTAAGATGTTCGGCATGCGTTCGCACACGAGACTTCAGTTGAAAGTCTCATCCGGAGGAGCTTCGAAGTTTGCCAATGGTGAGATTTTGCGTATGGGACAGATTTCTGTTTGTTTGTTGTTGTTGTTGTTGTTGTTGTTGTTTTTTGGGGGGAGGGGTTGTGTTTTTTTCTTAGAAACGAAAAAGGTAGAGAAATGAAGAAATATGTAAATAAATGAAGAAGTGGGTTTGAGGGGAAGGGGGGTGTTAGCTGTTTTCCCTTCCGTTTCCTCCTTGGCTAGAGGCTCCGAGGTTCACCAATGGTGAGATTTTGCGTATGCGAGTGTTTGGGATTTTTGTTTTGCCCACCGTGAAGGTAGCTACTATACTGTGCATTCAATAAAGTAATACAGTAACTGAAAAAAAAAGAACAAAGCATAAAAAGTGTAAAGTAGCTGTAATTATGCATACAAAATTAATCTTTATTAAAAAAAAAGGAAATAGATGAATGAATGAATGAATGAATGAATGAATGAATGAATGAATGAATGAATGAATGAATGAATGAATGAATGAATATGTAAAATGGACGACATAAAAGATGAACAAAGATCCAGAAAAAAGAAGGGGAAAGGGAACGAACAGGAAATGAAATGATATTGGGAAAGGAAGAAAAAGAAAAGATATACATGAAAACAAACCTCAATTTGTTCAACCAATAACCATGAACACGGTCTACAAAAATGAATACTGGAGGAGAAATGCCTTGATATTATGTAAGGTTTAGGGGGAGGGGAAGGGGGACAATAACGAGAGAGAGGAGAGAGAGAGAGAGAGAGAGAGAGAGAGAGAGAGAGAGAGAGAGAGAGAGAGAGAGGAGAGAGAGAGAGAGAGAGAGGGAGAGGAGGAGGGACGGACGGACGGACGGACGGACGGACGGACGGACGGACGGACGGACGGACGGACGACACGACAGACAGACAGACAGACAGACAGACAGACAGACAGACAGACAGACAGACAGACAGACAGACAGACAGACAGACAGACAGACAGACAGACAGACAGACACACAGACAGACAGACACACAGACAGACAGACAGACAGACAGGACTTTCTTTCTTTCGTTCTTTCTTTCATCCAATGTTTCGTTCGTTTGTTCTGTCGTTCCGTCCTCTGTTTTTCCTCTTCCGCTGGTCTTCTTTTTCCTCTTGTTCATTCCTCTCGGTCTTTTCTTTTCTTCTTCTTCTTCTTCTTCTTCTTCTTCTTCTTCTTCTCTTCTTCTTCTACTTCTTCTTCTTCTTCTTCTCTTCTTCTTCTTCTTCTTCTTCTTTTCTTCTTCTTCTTCTTCTTCTTCTTTTGCATTCTTCTTCTTCTTCTTTGCATTCTTCTTCTTCAAATTCTTCTTTGCATTCTTCTTCTTCAATATTCTTTCTTCTTCTTCAAATTCTTTTTCTTCTTTGCATTCTTCTTCTTTGCATTCTTCTTCTTTGCATTTTTCTTCTTCTTTGCATTCTTCTTCTTTGCATTTTCTTCTTCTTTTTTCTTTGCAGTCTTCTTTGCATTCTTCTCTTTTTCTTCTCTCCTTTTCTTCTCCAGTTGTACCAAATGTTTCCAATGTCTAATGTCTGTCTCTCGCTGTCTATGTTTCTGCCTCTCTGTCTTTTTGTCCGTTCATCTGTCTGTCCATCTTTCTGTCTGTCCGTCTCTCTGTCCGTCTTTCTGTCTGTCCGCCTTTATGTCTGTGTCTGTGTCTGTGTCTGTCTGTCTGTCTGTCTGTCTGTCTGTCTGTCTCTGTCTCTCTCTCTCTCTCTCTTCTCTCTCTCTCTCTCTCTCTCTCTCTCTCTGTCTCTCTCTCTCTCTCTCTCTCTCTCTGGGTAAAAAAATAGCCTTTATATTTATTTTAGTGCCCTGAGAAAATAAAATTTTGTTCATTCTCTCTCTTTCTCTGTCTCCCTCTCTCTCTCTGTGAAGTAAACCCTTTGTTTCTATTCTTCTTCATCTTCTCTCGTTCGCTTTTATACCGTTAGATGTGTCTGGGGAAAAAAATAATGGTATGTTCTTTTTCTGCTCCTCTTATGAGCCGTACAGCTTTGCTTTGCAGGGTTATCTCCGTCGGCCACACACAATCTTCCTCATTCTATTGCCCTCAGAAATTAATGAAGAATTTGCTCTCTCTCTCTCTCTCTCTCTCTCTCTCTCTCTCTCTCTCTCTCTCTCTCTCTCTCTCTCTCTCTCTCTCTCTCTCTCTCTCTCTCTCTCTTCTCTCTCTCTCTCTCTTCATCTAAGAGTGGGGCTTATGTGAACATGTGGCGTGGTATGCAAATTGCAAGTTGCTAATTGCAACTTGTGACGTGGGGAACTATCAAAATCCTGCCGCAGTCTGAGCCCTGATAAATATTAACATTGTTGTCTGGCCTTTGCTTTCCATGTAAACGGTAAACGTGTCATGTCTGGCGACAGAGTAAACTCCCTTGAAAAGAGCAATGGCGTCTGCTCTGAGACTTAAAACACGGGCGCGCGGAACTTTTTAACAACACACACACACAAAAAGAAAGGAATTGATAGAATGGCGTGTGTGTGTATGTGTTTGTGTGTGTGTGTGTGTGTGTGTGTGTGTGTGTGTGTGTGTGTGTGTGTGTGTGTGTGTGTGTGTGTGTGTGTGTGTGTGCGTTCGTGCGTGTATGTGGTGTGTGTGTGTGTGTGAGAGAGAGAGAGAGAGAGAGAGAGAGAGAGAGAGAGAGAGAGAGAGAGAGAGAGAGAGAGAGAGAGAGAGAGAGAGAGAGAGAGTAAAATAGAACAGAATAACATTGTCCTGGAAACCTTGAACCTCTAATAAGACTATTTTTGAAAGTCATTGGGGAGCAAGAACATGACTTGTGTGTGTTGTCATTAGTTCCTATGGACAAATATTTTTCAACGTATGTTTTTAGCATTCCTTTTCCCCAAAAAAAGCATTTATGTTTTTTTTGGTAAAAATCTGATTAATTCCCGTTATGAAAGTTGTCCTTATATCATTGTAGTCTAGGAGGAAAAAAAAAAACCCCAGGGATTAATTCCCCCTAGCACGACTGATCTGCATGTAAAACAGTATATCAGACGCTAGCGTATTCGGTAAGCTGCCTCCTTATACCGTCAAATCGTGAGCACTCGGCCGAAATCTATTCAGTGCTATTCTATGTAGGAGTGGGGGATGTTTTTGTTTTGTTTTTGTTTTTTTGCTTTTTTTTTTTTTGGGGGGGGGGGTAGGGGGGGAGGGGGGGTCTGTTCTTCTGCTAGAGCTCCCAGGTTCACCGATGGTGAGATTTTACGTATATGCAACCGTTTTTGCCTACCATGAAGGTAACCACATTCCGACTTCGGGGATATATATATAATTCCCATAATTATATGTATACACCTGCACGAGATCAAATATGCAAATATGCACGTTTAAGATCCCTGTATTGATAATAGGATTCGATTGAAATTAGGAAAGTGTTTAATGCACAGAAAATGTGCTCATTTGTGTCGAAACATTTATATTCATTAATTTGATTTACGTGAGATGACTGTCTGATTCAATTATGAATGTGAAGGGCGATAGCAATAAAAGAATAATAATAATCACTTATTCGAAATCAACCGATATTTTTTTTAAAGATTTGTTAACTTTTAATGAACTCAGGAATGTGTTTTTAAAATTTAAGGGGTTAATGTTGATGTGGAAAGAAAGTGGAAACATAATCACGAAAAGAATTGTTAAAGTCTGAGTCACAGATACACAGACAGACAGAGACACAGACAGAGACAGACAGAAACACACACGCACGCACGCACGCACGCACGCACACACACCACACACACACACCACCACACACACACACACACACACACACACACACACACACACACACACACACACACACACACGAGATAGCCTGGTAGTTAGAGCGCTGCTCATTG
>CM060327.1:38434807-38444807 GCA_030674155.1 Stramonita haemastoma | reverse complement strand
GGCCTCAACAGATGATTTTTTTTGTGATTTTTTTGGGGGGTCTGTCTTTCTTTTCTGTTAACTTTCCAGTTAACCGTTCCCTTGCATTTCAGTTAGTGTCTGCCTTTCTGTCTGCCTGCCAGTCTGTCTGGCTGGCTGGATAGCTGTCTGACTGGTTGTCTGTCCGTCTGCCTGTCTGTCTGTCTGTCTCTCTGTCTTTCTGTCTGTCTGTCTGTCTCTCTGTCTGTCTTTCTGTCTGCCTGTCTGTCTGACTGTCTGCCTCGCTGGCTGGCTGGCTTGTTGGCTGGCTGGCTAGGTGGCTGGTTATCTTGCCTTCTCTCTCTTTGCTTCTTTTGACAAGGATAACAATTATACACATACAAGCGCGCGCATGTACGCGCTAGAAAAATAGAGAGAGGGGGACTAGAGTAAGAGAGAGAGGGAGAGAGAGATGAGGGGAGGGAGAGAGAGAGAGAGAGAGAGAGAGAGAGAGAGAGAGAGAGAGAGAGAGAGAGAGGAGAGAGAGAGAGAGAGAGAGAGAGAGAGGAGGAGAGAGAGAGAGAGAGAGAGAGAGAGGAAATACGAAATACGAATTTTTATTTATAGAGGGTAATAGATTAAGTACAACGACTTTTTTTTCATCCAGCCCTTTAAAAGGGAATAAGTACAACACCAAAGCACAAGCAATATGTTTGAAAGAGAGAGAGAGAGAGAGAGAAGAGAGAGAGAGAGAGAGAGAGAGAGAGAGAGAGACAGAGACAGAGACAGAGACAGAGAGACAGAGAGAGACAGAGACAGAGAAGAGGGGAGCAGACAGACAGCCAGCCAGCCAGACATACAAGACAGGCAGACAGGCAGAAGGGCAAACAGGCAGACAGACACGTAGAAAGATAGTGAAACAAGCGAGCGTAGAAACACTTGACAAAGAAGGAGGAGAAGTAGAAAGAGATGGAGGAGGTAAAAAGAGAAGACACACAAACAGCACACACAGAGAGACAGACAGACAGATAGACAGACAGACAGACTGACCGACTGACTGACAGACAGACAAACAGACAGACTGACAGACAGACTGACAGAAATGCAAACAAACATTCAGACATAAGACCTTGACACATAAAGGTGCCGCATGCACACACCACACACACACTCACACACAGGCGCGCGTGCACACACGCACACGCGCGCGCACACACGCACACACACACTCAGACACACACACACACACTCACACACACATACATACACACACACGCGCGCACACACACATACATACACACACGCACGCACGCACACATACACACACTAACGTTTCCTTCCCTCCCCCCACCCCTCCACACATTCACACCCAACAAACCTCTCTCTCTCTCTCTCTCTCTCTCTCTCTCTCTCTCTCTCTCTTCCTCTCTCTCTCTCTCTCTCTTCTCTCTCTCTCTCTCTCTCTCTCTCTCTCTCTCTCTCTCACACACACACACACTATACACACACACAAACACACACACACACACACACACAAACACACACACACAAACACACCCAAACACACACCACACACACACACACACACACACACACACACACACACACACACACACACACACACACACACACACCACACACACACACACATTTCGTCACCATCATTTCAACGGACACACTCTTTCCCAATGAGAGAGGCACATAACAGTAGAGAAACGAACGGCACTCACGCCTTCAGGCCTTATACGACTCCAGCTTCGCTCGCTGCTGCTGCAAGAAAGAAAAAGTAATCGATAAACGGCAGTTCTGCCACGCATACTGATGAGCTAGCTCCGCCTCTCCCTCCCTCCTCCCCCCACCCCTCCCCTCCCTCCCTTCCTTCCCTAGGCCTACCAGTGGGGGGAAATGCCAGGAACTGTCGCAGAACAGGCTGCTTGCTAGAAGCTGGCAGGAGAGAGAGAGGGAGAGAGAATCAACAAGAGCGAATGGGGAGAGAGAGAAGGATAGAGTGAGAGAGAATGCGAGAGAGCTAGGCTAGGCCTAGTGGCAGACAAATCAGGAACATGTGTACGTTTTCAGGCTCGTGGCGTTTTGGCGAGGAAGAAGAGGAGGAGGAGGAAGAGGAGGAGGAGGAGGAGGATTTGTGGCTTGTATTGGGTGGTGAGCGCGCGCTGAGAGAGGAACCATACGCGCGCGCTATGCAGGATCTGAGAGAGATGGAGAATAATTATTGCGTTTTATGGTGGTGGTTCTTTCTTTTTTTGGGGGGAGGGTGATTTTGTAGGGGATTTTTAGTATCTCTGTAATAAACTCGTTTGTTCGAACAAGATTTTTTTTTTCGTTTTTTTTTCTCTCTGTGTGTGTGGGTAAATGGAGAGTTATTTTTCATCGTTTTGTGTGGTGGGATTTCTCTCTCTCTGGGAATGGGGTATTAGATTTTTTTAGAAAAAGGTAGTTTTTATTGTTTGGGTTAGGGTTTGGGGCTGGTGAGAGGAAGGGGGTGGGTTTCTGTTCAAATCTCCCCGTTTTTGAACTTCACCAAAACATCTAGATCTACTGTTCTATGTTTTCATCTGTGTCAGTGATCTTACTTCTCTTGTTCTGGTTCTGAAAGTGCCATTTTCAACCTCAAGATGACAAAGATTGAGAAAAACGTCTATAATTTTTTTGCGGCCTGTTTTCTTCTTCTTGTTCTTCTTGTTCTTCTCGTTCTTGTTGTTGTTGTTGTTGTTGTTGTTGTTGTTGTTGTTGTTGTTGTTCTTCTTCTTCTTCTTCTTCTTCTTCTTCTTCTTCTTCTTCTTCTTCTTCTTCTTCTTCTTCTTCTTCTTCTTCAACCGCTCAGGCAACAACTATTGTTGTCTGTTATTTGAGCAAGAATGTGTTTGCGCTGCCGTTAAGCACCTAACAAGTCAGGCCCGGCGCATCCGACTTCGGCGTAACACCATCTTATGTAACAGACTTCTCAGACAGAAATAATTTATAGTCTAACAACCAAACCAAAATCTTTCAACTGTAAGAATCCAATCCTAGCCTAATTGAAACCTGTGCCATCGACATAGGTCTGAAGGATGCCCCCCTCCCACCCCCCACCCCCCTTCCTATTTCCCATCTACAAGACAAAGAGCTTGCAAACCCTTCGGTTAGGATTATAAACCGAAGTCGACGGACGCTATAGCCGAGTGGTTAAGACCGTTCGACTTCGATCCTATGGGTTCATAAGAGTCGTGGGTTCGAATCTCGGCAGGGTCTGGTGAATCAAGGGTGGAGATTTGGACGGTCTCCCAGGTCAACTTCAAGTGCACACCTGCCGGTGTCTTCATTCCCTTTGTGTGTGGGGGGGGGGGTGGGGGGGGCGGGGGGGGGGGGGGGGGTGGGGGGGGGGGGAGGGGGGGGGGGGTTACGGAAACACGAACATACCCAGCATACATCCTCTGAAGTCAGGATGTGGCTACCTTCATAGTGGGCAAATTCGGTCGCATACCATGATAACGCAAAATCATGGAGCTGCAGCCGAGGAAAGGAAATAAATGAATAAATAAACAAACAAACAAACAAATAGGGAAATATACCGAAATCAGCCCCAGCTGCAAACACACACGTAACAACATCTTGTGTGCATGTAAAAAAAAAAAAAAAAAAAAGTATAAAAAAAACCCGAACACCACAAGCAAAACAACTCTATTCCTCTTTGGTTTTATAAAACGTAAGCCAATTGAGGTCAGTGGTAAGGATGGCGTGAGCATACCCAGCATGCAATCTGCTACGTAGTGGGAAAAGATGGGCTCCACCACCAGGTTCAGCTTGTTTACTGCACATTGCCCGAAAGTTTTAGGGTCGTGCCCCAATGACTCCTCAAGAAGTTAAAGGAAGAGATCGTAAAGTCAGAACAGGGAAACTTCTTCTTTACCAAACACTCAGACAGCAACTATTGTTGTCTGTCATATGAGCGAAAATGCGTCGTGCTGCCATTAAGCGCTTGACAACGTCTAGTGCATCCGACTTCGGCGTGGGAGAGAATTATTATCTTTTAAGTCTTTTTAAGGGGGGAAAAGGCAGGAGAATGGACCACGAAGGCAGAAAATAGACGAGAAGGGAGATGGCAGGATAAAAAAAAACCCGAACAAAGCAGAAACAAAAAAGGGATAGAAAAGAGGAAATTCGTAGCACGGGATTTCCAGAGAGTGGAGATGCTATTTATACTGACAGGCCCCTGGCATCCCTACGGGGGAGAGCAAGAAAGCAAACACAGGAAATAATCATCCTATCGCTTCGGAAGAAATTTTTTGATTCATTTCTCTTTGAGAAAATCTTGGTTTTATTGTTTAGGGGTTTTTTTTGTTTGTTTGTTTGTTTTGTTTGTTTTGTTTTGGTTTTAGGCTGTCGATTTAATTCTTTTTGACAGCCCCGATATGGCCTCTGTGGTCTGCAGGGCTATAAACAACCAGATTCCACAACGTGGTGCCCGCACAAGATTGGATAGGATAGGATTGGCTTGGAACAAGAAGATTGGGTTGGATTGAAACAACATCGGATTGAATTGGAACAACAAGATTGGATTGAATTGGACAACAAATTGGATTGGATTGGACACAGATTGGATGAACAACAAGATTGGATTGGAACAACAAGATTGGATTGGAACAACAAGATTGGATTGGAACAACAAGATGGTTGGTTGGAACAACACGGTTGGATTGGAACAACAGATTGGATTGGAACAACAAGATTGGATTGGAACAACAAGATTGGATTGGAACAACAAGATTGGATTGGAACAACAAGATTGGACTGGAACAACAAGAGGTTGGGTTGGAACAACAAAGATTGGATTTGGAACAACAAGATTGGATTGGATTGGTTTTTTTCTTTTTACACGCTATCTTTGATTTGGTTTGTTTATTTTATTTGCAGTGGTATGTTATATTAATGTTCTTTGTTTGTTTTTTTTTTTTTTTGCTTTTGTTGTATGTCTCTGCCCTGCTGTTGCTGTTCTTTTCTGATACATTTTAACTAATTGGTAGCCCTGTTAATACATTTGTGTTTTTGCTGGATTTAAAGCAGCATGCAAGAAGGAAGGAAGGAAGGAAGGAAGGAAGGAAGGAAGGAAGGAAGGAAGGAAGGAAGGAAGGAAGAAAGGAAGGAAGGAAGGATGGAAGGAAGGAAAAGGAAGAAATAAAGGAAGGAACAAATGAAGGATTCGCCAAATAAATGAATGGATGGATGGATGAATGGATGAATTTATAAATCAATCAATCAATCAATCAATCAATCAACCAAAAAATCAATCATTAAGGTAACATGTTTTTGCAATCGTCACTTTTATTGTGATCAAATGTTCTGCTAAATTTTACTTTTACTTTGCAGTGGAAACGACTAAAGCATCACTTTTGGCATTGCTCTCTCTCTCCCTCTCTGTTTCTTTCTCTCTCTCTCTCCCTCTGTCTCTTTCTCTCTCTCTCTCCCCTCTCTCTCTCTCTCTCTCTCTCTCTCTCTCTCTCTCTCTCTCTCTCTCTCTCTCTCTCTCTCTCTCTCTCTCTCTCTCTCTCTCTCTCTCTCTCTCTCTCTCTCTCTCTCTCTCTCTCCACACACTACACACACACTACACACACACACACAAACACACACTCACACACACTCACACACGCACACTCACACACACTCACACACACACTAACACACACACTCACACACACATACACACACTACACACACAAACACACACTACACACATGCACACTACACGCACACACACACACACACACACACACACACACACACACACACACACACACACACACACACACACACACTTGCGCATCCTTCTGCTCTCCCAATAAATCAATACAAATCATCATCATCCTCCACTCCCTCCTCCTCCTCCTCCTCCTCCTCCTCCTCCTCCCCACCACTTTCCCTCCACAGAACTAGGGAAAGAAACAGAATCATAAAAAGTAATGCCAGAAAAGTTGGAGGGGGGAAAGAGGGAGGGGGGAATAAAGGGGGGGGGGGGGGGGCTTCCAACTGGCTGCAAATTGCTGTCACGGTGCTAGCAGACCCATCATGCCAAACCCTTGTCACCCCACCCACCCCACCCCACCCCCTCCCTCCCTTACTCCCAATATCTGATAAAAATTACAAATAAAACTTTTCCCCAAGGGAGCAACGACCCCTCCCCTCTCCCCCACACCCCCTTCCCCCATCAGGGCCTCACGCTTTATCAGACTAATAATCCTTATATCAGAGAGAGAGAGAGGAAGCAGAGGAAGGAAAAGAGGGGTCCTGTTCAGGGAGCTAATCAATACCTTAGGGACCTTGGCTGACCCTGCAAATTAGGGGATGATAAAGGGGAAAGGAGGAGGAAGGGAGAGAGAGAGGGGGGGTGGGGGGAAGCAGGATTCCCTGTGGGGAAGAGGGGTCAGAGGTTGGTGCTAGGAGGTGAGATTGCTGATGATGTTAGGTGTCACGACTTTTGCTGTTGTTTGCTGCTGCTGCTACTGTTCCTACTGCTGCTGCTGCTTCTGCTACTACTTCTGCTACTGCTACTGCTGCTGCTGCTACTGCTGCTGCTGCTGCTGCTGCTGCTGCTGCTGCTGCTGCTGCTGCTGCTTCTGCTACTGCTACTGGTGCTGCTGCTGCTGTTGCTAACAGTTTTCAGAATATCTCCCACCTTCACCTTTCACCTATCCCACAGTCTTGTAGACCATTGGGACACCACTGAAATTTCTGAAACCTCAAACGATTTAGACCAAAATCACACAGATAGGCAGTATTCACAATATAATGGGTGCAAATTTGATTTTTTATTTTACTTGTCAAAGATTGGAGGATACTCATTTGTATCTCCTGTGAGGGTATTTTTTATCTCCTGTGAGGATGTTTGTATCTCCTGAGAGGATGTTTGTATCTTATGTGAGGATGTTTGTATCTCTCGTAGTAACTGTTAATGCCAAGAAACATTTTTTGTGAAACAAAGTCTACACTGTATCACAAATACAATTTAGTTCAAATAGTTAATAGTCTCACAAACAGAGAAATTCACGTGGGTTACAAGCTGGACATAAAAACAGTAGACATATCATCTTGTAAAAATACCACAACATAATATCCGAACATCAGCACGCACCCATCACAATATCAAATATAAACAAGTCTTATACTAAATACATGGAGGACAGAAAACATGACGTGTGTGTAGACCTGCAGTTGGCAAAATAGTATAGACTAGGTTATTTCCCAGAATTGTGCTGTGTGCGTGTGTGCCTGTATGTATAACTGCAAGCATGGGGACGGGATAGCTGAGTGGTCAGAGCATTGGGTTTTCCCATGCTAAGGTCAAGCAGCATTGAGCATGGTTACCAAGTGGATTGGTAACGGTTTGTATGCCTTAGCTTCAGTACAGTTCACCAGTTTACCCAGCTATAAATGGATACCTGCCCTCTTTAGGGTCAGGGAAGGTAAAGCCAGGAGGGAAAGGAGATGGGTGCTGCCCTCAATATGCTGGCCCCTAGAGAAGCTGAGGTCTTGCTCCCCAATGGGAACACCTTTACCTCTTTTTTTTTTTACCTTTCACAGACTTCAGGACAGATTTTTCTCTCACAATGTGTACATATTAATAGTACAATGGCGAACATATTTTTTCTGGGTAGACCAGTCTGACTTTTATGCAGAAAAAAACGACACCAGCTTGAATTCTATGCAGAATAAATCTGAGCAAGCCTGAGTTTTATGCAGAAAAAATCCAGACCAGCCTGAATTTCATGCAGGATAAATCTAGATCAGCCTGAATTTTATGCAGAAAAAATCTAGACCAGCCTGATTTTTATGCCAGAAAATCTAGACCAGCCCAAATTTCATGCTAAAAGAAGTCTATCTTAACAAGAAAGGATGTAAATATAAAGTAAGGTTGCTGCCTGCACAATGTCAAGAATATAATTATCATGCAATAGTAATCTAAACCTCAGTCCTCTGCTTCTTCACCCTTTTTTTGTAATTTATTCTTGTATTTCTAGGATAATAGATTCAACACTACAGTGCTTTTGTTTACATGCAGTTCCCTTGTGCATACGTGTTCTGTCAATTTAGTCATCTATTCCTGATGGCACACAATGGCTTACTCTTCTGAAAAGCAAAACAGGTTTTAAAGTGTGCCCAAGATGTTCTGCGTGCACTCGCACACAGGACCTCAGTTTATAGTAACCTCCGAAGGACTTTTAGGGGGAATGGAGTCGTATGATTCGTATTAATACGCCTGTCAGTATTGTAATTGCCCTACAGGGATGGATTAAAGTGTTTTTGACTTGACTTGACTGGACTTGGCCGACACTGATGTTAACTCCAGGGGAAAAATCATCAAAAAAGATTCGAACCCGGGTCAGCAAATCACAAGCACACACTCTAACCACTAGGCCTATCCTCCCTCCCCCACCTATCCCTCCCCCCCCTCCCCTCCCAACAGCACTGCCAGGTTCATGACTGGTATATGGAGAGATTTCAGTCCTGAAGCTTTATGAGAGAAATCGGCCCCTACATCAGAGAGACAGTGAGGACAGAAGAGAGGGCCCTGTCTGGGGCACTACTCCTGAACTGAGGCCTGGGAGGGAGAGGAGGGGGGGGGGGGGAGTCTGACTGGTCTTTCAGAGGAAGAGAAAGGTAAGGGGAGGGGACAGATTTCCCTGAGGGAGGGGGAAGGTCAGAGGTGGGCAGTAGGAGTTACTGTTCTTGTTTGTTGGGGGTTCTAAGGGCGTCTGGGTCTGCTGTGGACAGATCTGTGCGCACGCGCATGTATGTGTGTGTGTGTGTGTGTGTGTGTGTGTGTGTGTGTGTATGTGTATGTGTGTGTGTGTGTGTGTGTATGTGTGTGTGTTTGTGCGTGCGTGCGTGCGTGAGAGAGAGAGAGAGAGAACAGAGACAGAGACAGAAAGAGAGAGAGATCCTTTTATTTGGATTCTTTTAATTCGGGGATAATGGAACAAGTACTCGTGTATTTTTTACATCCAGTCCCTGTGTGTATGCAGTTTTGTTAATTTTGTCATCCATTCCCACTGGCACACAATGGCATACTCCTCCAATAAGCGGAACAGGTTTTAATGTGTGCACAAGATGTTTCTGCGTGCGTTCGAACACGGGACCTCGGTTTACAGTCTCATCTGAAGGACTTTTGGGGGGGAGTGGAGTCGGCACTGATGTTAAATCCAGAGGAGAAATGCTCTTGAAAGAGATTCGAACCCGGGTCACCAGATCATAAGTGCATCACTCTGACCACTAGGCTATCCCAAGAGAAAGAGAGAGATAGAGAGAAAGTGGGGGGGAGGGGAGACACACCGAGAGAGTGTGTGTGTTTGTGTGTAGGTGTGTTTGTGTGTGTGTGTGTGTGTGCGTGTGTGTGTGGCGTGCGTGTGTGTGTGTGTGTGTGTGTGTGTGTGTGTGTGTGTGTGTGTGTGTGTGTGTGTGTGTGTGTGTGTATGTACATGCTAAAAGTGTGTATGTGATGAACATCAAACATCATTATTACCATCATTCACACCAATAGCCTTACTTATCACTAGTACTGCAATATGAGAGGGTAAATTTCTTTTTTTTTCTTTTTCTGCTTCATCGAACGCTCAGACAACAACTGCTGCTGTTGTCTGTCATATGAGGGGAAAATGCGTTGCGTTCCTGCTGAGCGCTCGTCAAGTCAGGCTCAGGACATTCAACTGTTGGCGTAGGAGAGAATTGTTTTTGTTGTTTTTTTTAAGTCTTTCTGGAAAAAAAAAGGCAAGAGACTGGACCAAGAAGGCAGAAAGAAAATCGACTAACAGGAGGTGACAGGAAGAAAACGAGCACGAGAGAACCACAGAGAGGGTTAGAAAAGACGGATTTCTAGCACAGAATTTTCAGAAAGTGGCGCTGTTTATATTGACAGGCCCCTGGCACCTGGCATAAGGATATGAAAACTCAGGCTACGTCATGTTCTATCAATGTACACTTCGCACACCAATACACGCGTGCATACACACAAACAGACAGACAGACAGACAGACAGACAGACAGACAGACACAC
>CM060327.1:38422307-38424807 GCA_030674155.1 Stramonita haemastoma | reverse complement strand
ACTGTTTAACTTTACCTTGGGGAGAGCCAATGCTCTAACTACTGAGCTATCCCATCCCCTTTTATTAACAAAAAGATGGCTGAAACCAAAAAAAACCCCATGGGAATGCCAGGGACCTGTCAGTATAAATAGCATCCCCACCTTTTGGGAAATTTTGTGCAAAGAATTCTCTCTTTTCTGTTCTCTCTCTTTGTTTCTGCCATGTTTCATTTCTTCCTGTCACCTCCACCTTGTCTATACTCTGCCCTCTTCATCCATTCTCCTTCTGTTGTTGTTTTTTGTAGTGTTTTTCTAGAAAGATTTAAAAGATAGCAATTTTTCTCCCATGCTGAAGCTGGATGCACTGGGTGTGACTTGTCAGGCTAGGCACTTTGCAGCAGCACAACATATTTTCATTCATATGACAGACAACAACAGTTGCTGTCTGAAGGTTTATGATGATGATAGAAGAATATCGTGTTACCATGCACTGGTAACTGTCAACAATTGCAGCAGACAACAGCAAAATCCATGACCCCTAACATCAGCAGCATCTCACCTTCTAGCACCAACCTCTGACCTCTCTTCCCCACAGGGAATCCTGACCCCACCCCACCCTCTCTCTCTCTCTTTTCCTCCTTTCCCTTTATCATACCCTAATTTGCAAGGTCAGCCAGGGTCCCTTAGGTATTGATTAGCTCCCTGAACAGGGCCCCTCTTTCCTTCCTCTGCTTCCTCTTTCTCTCTCTGATATAAGGATTATTAGTCTGATAAAGTGTGAGGCCCTGATGGGGGGAGGGGTAGTTGCTCCCTTGGGAAAAAGTTTTATATGTAATTTTTATTAGATATTGGGATTAAGGGAGGGAGGGGGCTGGATGACAAGGGTCTGGCATGATGGGTCTGCTAGCACTCTGACAGCGATTTGCAGCCAGTTGGAAGTTAACTTCCTCCTACCCATCCCCCCTTCCGACTATTTCTGTCTTTCTTCCCCTTGTCTATGATGCCTGTCTCTGTGAAGGAAATTGGGTGTATGTTTACACACGGATTTTTTGGAGCATAGAAGGATGCAGTTTAGTTATCAGTGGCAGTGTTTTGCCTGTACTTTCTGTTGTTGCTGATTTTGGTTTCTGTGCACGCATGTGTGTGTGTGCGTGTGTGTGTGTGTGCGTGCGTGCGTGCGTGCGTGCGTGTGTGCGTGCGTGCGTGCGTGCGTGCGTGCGTGCGTGCGTGCGTGTGTCGTGTGTGTGTGTGTGTGTGTGTGTGTGTGTGTGTGTGTGGTGTGTGTGTGTGTGTGTGTGTGTGTTTGTGTGTGTGAAAGTGTGAAAGTGTGTCAAAGTCAACGTCAAATTTTATTTCCAATGGGGGGTGGTGGTGTGTGTGCATGCACCATATATGTGCGCACATGTTTGTGTGTGTGTGCATGTGTGTGAGCATGTGTGTGGTGTGAATAACCAAGCTAAACCCCCCAATTCAGGATCACTCTGAGTAACACAAACACATGAATATTCATCGAGTCACTTCATTAACATTCGAAACCATATTTTTAAGAAAATGGTGCATGCCATTCCCAAGTCCTGACAGATTTTTTCTGCTGGAAATTTGGCTTACTCTTCCTCCACAGAGTATGGTGCCTCTGTTTTGATGTTCATCTTCAGTGTACTTGTTGTGTTCCTATGAGTTCTGCTTGATTTTTGTATTTCTGTCTTTCTATCAAGCCAACAGAAAGGGAACCATAGGGATTAACTATTCAGAGGTCCAACCCATCCATCCAAGACCCTACCTTTGACAAAAACCTTACAGTCATGAACGCAATACACTTATCTCTCTCTCTGTGCTCTGGTTTTTGGTATGATTTTGATCTTTTTTCCCTGTTGGTTTGCCGGGGCCTGTCTGTTGAAATACCATTCCCATCTTCCAGAAATTCTGTGCAAGCATTCCTTCTTTTCTGTCCCTCTCTTTGTACCTTCCATGTTCCTAATCTTCCTGTCACATCCGTCTTGTTGATTTTCTGCCATTTTTGTCCATTTTTTGCCTTTTTTCTAAAAAAAGGAAGACTTAAAACGATAACGATTCTCTCCCATGCCAAAGTTAAATGCACTAGGCCTGACTTGTCAAGCTGAGTATTGAATGGCAATGTAGTGTATTTTCGTTTTTATACAACAACAAAATTTCTTGGGGGGGGAGCATTTAAGGAAGAAGAAGAAAACCTTTTTTTGCCATGCACTGGTAACTGCAAAAATTGCAGGGAGACAACAGCAAAAGCTGACCTCAAAAACATCACACAACTCACCCCCTAGCACCGACCTCTGGGCCCCCCCCCCCCCCCCCTTTCCCCCCAGGAATTTTGATCCCCCTTTCCCCTCTCTCCATCTTCCTTTTTTTCCCCTTTCCCCATTCCCCTTAACATCCCCTAATTTGCAGGGCCCGGTCCCCCAAGGTATTTATTAGCTCCCTGGGGCAGGGCCCCCCGTTTTCCTTCCTCTGCTTCCTCTCTCTCTCTCTGATAAAAGGGTTATTAGTC
>CM060327.1:38415008-38422207 GCA_030674155.1 Stramonita haemastoma | reverse complement strand
CTCTCTTTGTTCCTTCCATGTTCCTGTTGTCCCTCCTCCTTGTTGATTTTTCTGTCTTTGGTCCATTTTCTGCCTTTTTCCTAAAAAAAAAAAAAAGACTTAAAAGATAACAATTCTCCTCCTATGCCAAAGTTAAATGTTTGACCTTCAAGCTAAGTACTAAATGGCAATGATGTATGTTTTCTGTTTTAATGACAGACAAACAATAGTTGCTGTCAGAGCATTCAAGAAGAAGAAGAAAACCTTTGCCATGCACTGGTAACTGTCAACATTGCTGCAGACTACAGCAAAAGTCATGACCCTCAAATACATCAGCATCATCTCACCTCCTAGCACCGACCTCTGACCCCCCCCTTCCCCCACAGGGAATTCTGATCCCCCCCTTTCTCTCCTCCATCTCTCCTTTTTCCCCTTTAACATCCCCTAATTTGCAGGTCAGCCAAGGTCCCTAAGGTATTGATTAGCTCCCTGGACAGGGCCCCTCGTTTCCTTCCTCTGCTTCCTCTCTCTCTTCTCTCTGATTAAGGATTATTAGTCTGATAAAGTGTGAGGCCCTGATGGGGGTCCGTTGCTCCCCTTGGGAAAAAGTTTTATTTGTAATTTTTTTTTATCAGATATTAGGAGTGTGGGGCGGGGTAAGGGTGGAGGGGAAGGGTGACATGCGTCCTGGCATGATGGGTCTGCTAGCACCCTGACAGCAATTTTGCAGCCAGTTTTGCAGACCACCTCTTCCTTACACATCTCCCTTCTCCCCCCCCCCCCCTCTCTCTCCCCATTTTTCTCTGTCTCCCCTTGTCTATGATGCCTGTCTCTGTGAAGGAAATTGGGTGTGTATGTTATATGGATTTGCTGGAAGCATAGACAGATGAGGGTTAGTGGTTAGTGGTAGGTTGTTTTGTCTGTGCTTTTGCTGTTGCTGTTTTGGTGTTTGTTTGGGGGGTGGGGGGTATGTGGGTGTGTGGGTGACTGTGTTTGCATGCATGTGTGTGACTGTGTGGGGTGTATTGTGTATGTATGTGTAAAACAACAAACGGCTTGAAAATCAGTGTAGAGAAGAACAAACTAATTACCCATAATACCAAGGGATCAGCACTGATATCAGGGTCAATACCAAAGCTGGAAACAGTTCAAAGCTTCAAGTACTTGGAAGTTTGTATCCAAGCCAGAAGTAGTATGCAGGATTGCACAGACAAGAACAGCACTGTCAAAACTGAACACCATCTGGAAAGATAGAAATATTCACACAACTCCAAGATCAGACTAAAATGCGCTCCCTTGTCATATCCATATTCCTGTATGCCTGTGAAACGTGAAACCCTGACTGCTGATTTGGAGAGAAGTTCAGGTGGTAGAGATGGGAATGCTTCCAGAGACTCCTTGGCATCTTCTACAGAGACCACATAAGCAACGAAGAAGTGCATAACCGAATCCAGCAAACCATTAGTCCCTACAAAAACCTTCTATCAATCGTAAAGAAGCATAAACTTAAATGGTATGGGCATGTAACAAGATCAAAAGGACTTCCAAAAACAATACTGCAAGGTATTGTCCAAGGAGGAGGAAAAATAGGCAGACCAAGGAAGAGATGGGAGGACAACATCAGCGAATGGACAGGCCTAAAACTCAACAAAATTTTCAGAAATGCAGAACAGAGAGAGGAATGGAGGGAACTTGTTGTCAAGTCTTCAGGGGTGCCCCCACGGATGCCAGACTAAGGGATAGATAGATAGATAGACAGACAGACAGACAGACAGACAGACTGACAGACATGACAGACGACAGACTGACAGACAGACAGATCGATAGATCGATCGACCTTCCTACCACCAGCATATCTGGATAGATAAGACAATAGAGTCGGAGCCCCACGTACAACATAGATTCTTCTTCTTCTTCTTCTCTTCTTCTTCTTCTTCGTATCTTCTCTCGACTCTTCTTCTTTCTTCTTCTTCATTCTTTCTTCTTCATTCTTTCTTCTTCTTCTTCTTCTTCTTCTTCTTTCTTCTTCTTCTTCTTCTCTTCTTTTCTTCTTCTTAATCTTCTCTCTTCTTCTCTCTTTTCTTCTTTCTTCTTCTTCTTCTTCTCTTCTTCTCTTCTTCTTCTTCTTTTCTCTTCTTCTTCTTCTTCTTCTTCATTCTCATCTTTCTTTTCTTCTTCTTCTATTCTTCTTCTTTGCATTCTTCTTCCTCTAATTCTTCTTTTTCAATTCTTCTTCTTCTTCTTCTTCTTCTTTCATTCTCTTCCTCTTTTTCTTTTTCATTCTTCTTCTTCTTCTTCTTCTTCTTCTTCTTCTTCAATTCTTCTTCTTCTTCTTCTTCTTCTTTCTTCTTCTTCTTCTCTTCTTCTTCTTCTTCTTCTTCTTCTTCTTCTTCTTCTTATTCTTCTTCTTCTTCTTCAAATTTCTTCTTCAAATTCTTCTTCTTCTTCTTCAAATTCTTCTCAAATTCTTCAATCTTCTTCAAATTCTCTCCTTCTCTTCTTCTTCCTCCTCTCCTCCTCCTCCTCCTCCTCCTCCTCCTCCTCCTCCTCCTCCTCCTCCTCCTCCTCCTCCTCCTCCTCCTCCTTCTTCTCCTCTCCCCATATCACCCCAAAATATGATCATTCTTCTAACAGACCCATCACTCCAGAATCTTTTTTTTTAAAGGAAAGAAAGAAAAAGAGCGTAGCAAATAATACCCGATAATTATTACAAATAAATCACTTCCCCACGAAGCAGCCACCCCTATCAGGGCCTCACACTTTACGAGAGCAATAAGTCATATAATATATCAGAAGAGGAGAAGTTGAGGAAGCCAAGAGGCCCAGTCTGGGTGCCAGATCGATCGATATACAGGGGACCTTGACTACTCTCTCTCTCTCTCTCTCTCTCTCTCTTCTCTCTCTCTCTCTCATCTCTCTCTCTCTCTCTCTCTCTCTCTCTCTGGCTACACACCAGTGTTGCTTTTTGGCACTTTTCCTTTGTTTTTCTATGATTATTACTCTTGCATTCATACTACACGTACTAAAGCATCCACAGAAATGAAAAACACTTTTTTGGGTGGTGGTGATGAAAGACTACAGTTATGACTCAAAGCTCGTGTGATTTTTTCACAATTTTTTCTCTGTGTTGGGTGTTTGTGTGTTGTTGTTTTTTTTTATTTCTTTGGCGTCTGCGAGTTTGCTAACCTCAATATGCATGAAAAGGGATCAACACTGTAGGAAGAACAAGCAAATCTCATTGATGATCATTTCCAATTTTCTCGTGACTACTTGGTATTACTCTATGTTCTCAATCCCCCAAATACAGGTACATACACTGTGCATTTTTTCATTTTTTGATAAAAAAACAAAAATAAATGAATAACTTTAAAAATCTGTGAAAATCAGATTTTTTTTCGACTAAAACTTTATAGAACATACTACATGACCCGCGAGCTAAAGTGGAGTGTGGCCTCTGTCTTGTCCTCTTTGTCTCTTCTCTCTCTGCTCTTCTTGTCTCTGTCTCTTCTCTCTCTTTGTCTCTGTCTGTCTGTCTGTCTGTCTGTTGTCTGTCTTCTTCTGTCTCGTCTCTCTCGTCTCTGCTCTCTCTCTCTCTCTCTCTCTCTCTCTCTCTCTGTCTCTCTCTCTCTGTCTCTCTCTCTCTCTCTCTCTCTGTGCTCGTGTGCCCTGTTGTCTCTGTTCCTCTCTTCTCTTCTCTCTCTCTCTCTTCTCTCTCTCTCTCTTCTCTCTCTCTCTGACTTTCTCTCTCTCTGACTTCTCTCCTCTCTCTCTCTTCTCTCTCTCTGCTTCTCTCTCTCTCTCTTTCGCCTCTCTCTCTTTGTCTGTCTCTTCTCCCCCTCTCTCTCTCTCTTTCTCTCTCTGTCTCTCTGTCTGTCTCTCTTCTTCTCTGTCTGCTCTCTCTCTCTCCTCCTCTCCCTCTCTCTCTCTCTCTCTCTCTCTGTCTCTCTCTCTCTCTGTCTCTCTCTTCCTCTCTGTCTCTCTCTCTCTCTCTTCTCTCTCTCTGTCTCTCTTCTCTCCTCTCTCTCTCTCTCTCTCTTCTCCTCTCTCTCTCTTCTCTCTTCCTCTCTCTCTCTCTCTGCTTTTCTCTGTCGTCTTCTTCGTCTGCGTCGTCGTCTCTCTCTCTCTCTCTCTCTCTCTACTCTCGTCTCCTTCCTTCTCCTCTCTCTCTCTCTCATCTCCTCTCTCTCTCTCTCTCTCTTCTCCTTGGAAGGGATGATAAAAGAAAGGGAAAAGCAGACCTCCCTAAGGAGGGGGATAGAGGTTGGTACTAGGAGTTACTGATCTTGTTAGGGATCCTGAATGGTGTTGGCTGGAAGAGAGAGAGAGAGGGGGGGGGAGAGAGGATAGGAGGGAGAGGGGGAGGAAGACAAAGGGGGAAGAGAGAGAGAGAGAGAGAGAGAGAGAGAGAGAGAGAGAGAGAGAGAGACAGACAGACAGACAGACAGACAGACAGACAGACAGACAGACAGACAGACAGACAGACAGACAGACAGACAGACAGACAGACAGACAGACAGACAGAAACAGGGACAAAGAGTACAGACAGACAAAGAGACAGACAAAGAGAGAGAGAGAGATAGACAGACAGACAGACAGAGACAGGGACAAAGAGACAAAAACAGACAAAGAGAGATAGATAGATAGATAGATAGATAGATAGAATAGATAGATAGATAGATAGATAGAAGAAGATAGACAGACAGACAGACAGACAGACAGACAGACAGACAGACAGACAGACAGACAGACAACAGACAGACAGACAGACAGACAGACAGACAGACAGACAGACAGACAGACAGAAGGTAAAGGTGTCCCATAACATATGTGGTCGTAAGGGAGCGAGGCATCAGAAACCTCAGCTTCTCTACGGGCCAGTATATTGAGGGCGGCGCCCATCTCCTCTCCATGTCTGCTTTACCTTCTCTGTCCCTATTGAGGGCAAGTACCCATTTACAGATGGGTGAACCGGGGTACTGTCCTGAAGCCAAGACGAGCAGACGGCCACCCATCCACTTGGTAACCACGCTCGATGCTGCTTAACCTTAGCTTGGGAAAAGCGAGTGCTCTGACCACTGAGCTATCCCATCATATGTATAATGACTACACACACACACACACACACACACACACACCACACACACACACACACACACACCACACACACACACACACACACACCACACAGATTTTACTCTGAGATTTTTTAAAAATTATACGACAGCCCCGATAATTATGGCCTGTGTGGTCAGTGGGGCTATAAACAACATGATTGGATTGGACAGGATAGGATTTTTTTTGGTATCCCACTTATTTCTCAGTTGTAGAAATGGAAACGACAGATGTGTCTGCAGGGTGGATATTCTCTGTGGAATCAGTAGTACACTGTCACTTGACCACATTATAAATTGACACATGGCCACTTCAGACGCCATCTTGTTGAGCAAGAAAGCAAAAGAGACAAACTCAGTCCCATCCACATCTCTAAGAACAGTGCCAAAACAAAGGTTTTCACACACGGTGTACTGGCACTACATTCACTTTACAAATTCATAGTATGTAAGTTATAGGGTACATGCAAACTAAAGGGTATATAGTTGTGTTCTAGAATCACCCAAGAGTGCAAATGTACCAATATAGTCTATCTTAGTACCACCAGTATAGTCGTCTTCACTTCGTTAGTTATTCGAGACTCAAAAACTCAAGGCAGTGCCTCAACAAATCTTCAAAGGAAAAGAGTAGAGAGAGAAAGGCATGTATACCATTGTACGTTTTTTCCCACACAAAATTAGAATGCTATTGATGACAAAATGTGATAATCTCAGTAGTGAAATACCTAACGGCAGATTTCTCTTTTATTTTCATGAGGGAATATTAATTAATGAAAGGGAAGAATATCATATACATAATTATACAACTGTCATTTTCTACCTACCATCGTTTCAGTATAATTTCTTGCCTAGAGGGGTATTTGTTTCAAAGAGACTACTAGACTGTAATGTATAGGTTCATAATTATTTACATACCAAGACAGCACAGTGTGTGTTTTTCTGTCTGTCATGTCTGTCTGCGTCTGTCTGTCTGTTTTTCTCTGTCTGTCTGTCTGTCTGTCTGCCTGTCTGACTGCCTGTCTCTCTGTTGTCTGTCTGTCTGTCTGTCTATCTGTCTGTCTGTCTGTCTGTCTGTCTGTCTGTCTGTCTGTCTTCTCTCTCTCTCTCTCTCTCTCTCTCTCTCTCTCTCTCTCTCTCTCTCTCTCTCTCTCTCTCTCTCTCTCCTCTCTCTCTCTCTCTCTCTCTCAGTGTCTCCGTCTCTCTGTTCTGTCTGTCTGTCTGTCTGTCTGTCTGTCTGTCTGTCTGTCTGTCTTCTGTCTGTCTCTGTCTCTCTCTCTCTCTCTCTCTCTCTCTCTCTCTCTCTCTCTCTCTCTCTCTCTCTCTCTCTCTCTCTCTCCTCTCCTCTCCTCTCTCCTCTTCTTCTTCTTCCTTCCTCTTCTCTTCTCTTCTCTCCTTCTTCTCCTCCTCTCTCTCTCCTCCTCCTCCTCCTCCTCCTCCCTCCTCCTCCCTCCTCTCTTCCTTCATCCCCCCTTCAGCTAAATTCCATGACCCTCTTTTTACAACAACGATTCTCATAAACTTCTTCTCATTATCTTTTTTTCTTTTTTTGAAGTATGCCTGAAATGAAAATGATCAAAGATATGATAACAACAGAAGGAAAGACGCATAAAGAATAATAATAAGAAAAAGATGGATGAATGGAGGAGGGAGGGAGGGAGGGAGAGGAGGAAGAGCGGAGGAAGAAGAAAGAAGGAAGGGAGAGAGAGGAGGGAGGGAAGGGGAGAGAGAGGTGGAGAGGGGATAGAAAGATAGAGAGAGGGGGGGGGGGGAGAGACAGACAGACAGAGAAAGAGTTTATTCACAATTCACGGTATTTATTCCCATTAATCTTTTGAGCTAGAGAGAAAGAGAGACAGACAGAGACAGAGAGACAGACATACAGACAGACAGACACTGGAGAAGAGAAGAGACAGAGAGAGACAGAGAGAAGAGAGAGACAGACATACAGACAATAGACAGACAGACACGAGAGAGAGACTGACAAGAGACAGGCAGAGACAAAGAGAAGGTGAAAGGAGAGGGAGAGGGAGAGTAAAGGTTTCTCTACATCAAAGGCTATACTGTATGTTTCTGCGTTGGCCATCTTTTCCGATAACAATGCTAAGGATC
>CM060327.1:38400008-38407508 GCA_030674155.1 Stramonita haemastoma | reverse complement strand
TCTCTCTCTCTCTCTCTCTCTCTCCTCTCTCTCCTCTCCCTCTCCCTCTCTTCGCTTCTTTCGTTTTCTCTACTACACTACTCTACTCTACTACTGTCATTTCATCTATTCTTTCTGCTTCTCTCACTACTACTGCACTTACTCGTTCCACATCCCACTACTACTACTACCTACTATCTCACTACACTACTACTCCACATCACTACCTCCACACCTCTCCACACTCCCACTCAGACCTTACAGATCCAACCACCCACACACACCACCACACCACACAAACTCACCTACACACCACGTCTAACACCATAACTAACAAGGCCAAACAACAACAACACACAAAAACTTGAACACTCAAAAAGCAACTAACCATTCTAGGGGAAAAAAGACAGAAAATTTCTGTTTACACTTCCCATTTTTTTATCTTGGAACCGACCTCCTAAGACTTGGGGTTTTCTTTTCCCCAAAACGTACAACTAGTATACTGATTTTTTTCTCTTTTTTTTTTTTTTTTTTTTTTTGGGGGGGGGAGTCTCCCTCTCGTGGATCATAGCAAAAGATGAGAGAGGGAGGGGATGTGAAGGGGGTGTGTGAAGGGGGTTTGTGGGGGAGGCCACGGGTCTCTCCCCTCCCTCCCCTCCACCCCCACCCCCATCCCCCACCCCCAACACACACACACACACACACAACCATCCAACCAACCACACCATAAATTGCCCCAGCGCTTGATTGTGGTTTTGGAGCTTGCACACGCGCCCCTGTCCGCCATGACAGGCAAACTCGATTGGCGGAGGCAGGGGACCAATCCATCAACAGCCTCTCCCCCCCACCTCTGACACGTCACGTGACCCAATATCCTATCATTTATTCTCTCGCGAGGCTACTTATTAAGCCCCCTGTTTTGTTCTTTGTCAACTTGAAGAAGGGTTTGGTTTTTTCGCGCGCGCGCTTCCTCCTCGATCCAGCCACCGCCATTTTTATTTTTTTTAGTGTGGGTGTGTGTGTGAAGGTATATTCTTACTAGATCTGCTACTACTATACTACTAACTACTACTACTAACTGCTACTACTACTACTACTACTGCTACTACTAGATCTACTACTACTACTACTACTACTACTACTACTACTACTACTACTAGCTACTACTTCTTCTCTAGCTAAAAGAGTTTTGCTTTGCTCTGTCTGTCTGTCAGTCTGTCTGTCTGTCTGTCTCTATGCTGATACTACTACTACTACTACTACTAACTACTACTACTACTACTACTACTACTACTACTACTACTACTGTTTCTCTAGCAAAAAGAGTTTTGCTTGCTCCCTCTCTCTATGTGTCCCTGTCTCTCTGTTCTATAAGCTCTATGCTACTACTACTACTACTACATCTCTAGCAAAAAGAGTTTTGCTTGCTCCCTCTCTCTATGTGTCCCTGTCTCTCTGTTCTATAAGCTCTATGCTACTACTACTACTACTACATCTCTAGCAAAAAGAGTTTTGCTCTCTCTCTCTCTCTCCTCTCTCTCTCTCTCTCTCTCTCTCTCTCTCTCTCTCTCTCTCTCCTCTCTCTCTCTCTCTCTCTCTCTTGTCTGTCTGTCTGTCTGTCTGTCTGTCTGTCTGTCTGTCTGTCTGTCTCTCTCTCTCTCTCTCTCTCTCTGTCTGTCTGTCTGTCTGTCTGTCTGTCTGTCTGTCTGTCTGTCTGTCTGTCTGTCTCTCTCTCTCTCTCTCTCTCTCTCTCTGTCTGTCTGTCTGTCTGTCTGTCTGTCTCTCTGTCTCTCTGTCTCTCTGTCTCTCTGTTCCGTATGCTACTCGGTGGAGAGAGAAATAGAGGGGAGAACTGAGAAAAGCTGGATTGGACGATAAATAAGACGAAGGAAGAATATTTTCCTGGTCAAAACTGGGGGTAGGGGTGGGGAGGGCGGTGGGGAGGCTGGTGCCCAGTATAGTGTGTGTTCCGTGTGTGTGTGTGTGTCTGTGTGTGTGTGTGCGTGTGTGTGTGTTGTGTGTATGTGTGGTGTGTGTGTGTGTGTGTGTGTGTGTGTGTGTGTGTGTGTGTACGTGTGTGTGTGCGTACGTGTGTGCGTGTGCGCGCACGTGTGTGAAGGGGAAGATTTATGACCCAGACCTCGGCAAGAAGTTGGGCGATAATTCCAGATGAATTTTGCCATGTGTATTCCTTGCCTCAACTCTTTTCTCCTATTATCTCGTGGGAGCTGTCAGCCCCAATTAGACTTGATAGGATTTCACCCCCCCCCCTCCCCCACCTCCTTCCCCCCCCTCCCCACCCCACCCCCCACCCCCCCAATACACCCCCACACCACACCCAACCCACTAGCTAGCAGCGACTAGTCTGAGCACAAGAATCGATGGAAGGAAAGGAAAGAGTTGTCATTCCACGAAACCCAATACATTCGTTAAAGACAAAGAGAGGGTGCTAATAAAAGCCGCATCAATCACAGCCAAAGGCGCAGGGAGTTAGGTTATGGTCCCTGTTTATCTTGTTGGCCTGTGACGAGGCGGAGGAAAAAGTTGCCTGCCCCGGAGTTAGAGCTCAGAGAGAAAGAAGGATTGAAGAAGCGATTTTGGTGTTTGGTGGTGGGTGGGTGTTTTGGTTTGGGTTTTTTTTTTTAGAAGGTGGGGGTGGTGGGTGGGGGTGGGAGGGAAGAGTGAAGGTGTTGGAGAGATGAAGTGTACAGTTTGATGAAGAGAGAGGAGAGTTGTGTGTATATGTGTGTGTGTGTGTGTGTGTGTGTGTGTGTGTGTGTGTGTGTGTGTGTGTGTGTGTGTGTGTGTGTGTGTGTGTGTGTGTGTGGGAGGGGATGCTGTATGTGTGTGTGGGAGAGGGTTTGAGGGTTAGGGTGTATGGGGGGTGTATATATATATATATGTGTGTGTGTGTGTGTGTGTTTGTGGGGGGGGGGGGGGAGGCGTGTGTGTGAGTTACGTAACTTTTTGTGATTTAGTTTTGCTTTTTGTCTTGTGTCTTTCTTGCAAGGTATGCTGTTTTCGTGCCTCTTGTTTTGACTCTAAAAATCTGTCTGTCTGTCTGTCTGTCTGTCTGTCTGTCTGTCTGTCTGTCTGTCTGTCTGTCTGTCTGTCTGTCTGTCTGTCTGTCTCTCTCTCTCTCTCTCTCTCTCTCTCTGTCTCTCTCTGTCTCTGTCTCTGTCTCTCTGTCTCTCTGTCTCTGTCTCTTCTGTCTGTCTGTCTGTCCTGTCTGTCTGTCTCTCTCTCTCTCTCTCTCTCTCCTCCTCTCCTCTCTCTCTCTCTCTCTCTCTCTCTCTCTCTCTCTCTCTCTCTCTCTCTCTCTCTCTCTCAGACAGCTTTGATATGATATTTTGTGGGCGGTATGTATAATGTGTATTTGGTTGTGTAGCACTTTAAAATCATGGCAGATGTCTCTGTGTAAAATTGGGAATGTCCTTTCTTTGGGGAGAGTGAGCACGTCTCAACGAGAGCAGCCCCACCCATTAATTTTTATTGTGCTTTTTTTTTCCTTTTCCTGTCTGCATGTAGTAGTCTTAAAAAACGAAAACATATGTTTAGAAAGTGAAAAATCTATGATTTTGGATCTATACTGAGAGTGGATTTTCCTTCCACCTTCAATACCACTCTCCCTTATTCACCAGACTGTGAGTGGTTGTTTAGCAAAATACTAGTCTATTAATTCCTTTGGATGAGACAATAAACCATGTTTACTATCCCAGGGCCGCCGCGGTAGTCAAGTGGTTAGGGCGTTGGACTCGTAATCTAAAGGTTGCGGGTTCGATCCCACCTTTCGGCTATGGCGTTGTGCCCTTGGAAAAGGCACTTTACGGCTATTTTCTCACCCCACCCAGGTGTAAAAGGGGTACCAACCTTGTGTTGGGGGTTAACCCTGCGATAGACTGGCGTCCTATCCAGGGGGGAGTCTATGACTCTCAGTCGCTTAACGCCACAGAAACCGGGATAAGCACCGGCCTGATGAGCCTTAGGCTCAGGACAGACTTTAACTTTTAACTAACTATCCCAGGTGGCTGAACTAGCTTAGTGGTTAGAGCATTAAACTCTCGACCTGACAGTAAGTGAGCTCAAGGCATAAGTTTGATTCCCAACGAGATTTTTTTGTATAAAGGGATTTTTTTTCCAGAGAGTGCTTGTACTGATTCCAACTTTATACTACCACCAATCCTTTTAATTAGACTCTTAACTCCCCCTGTGGAGTTGCTAGGATCCTGTTAGACCCTTAACTCCCCCTGTGGAGTTGCTAGGATCCTGTTAGACCCTTAACTCCCCCTGTGGAGTTGCTAGGATCCTGTTAGACCCTTAACTCCCCCTGTGGAGTTGCTAGGATCCTGTTAGACCCTTAACTCCCCCTGTGGAGTTGCTAGGATCCTGTTAGACCCTTAACTCCCCCTGTGGAGTTGCTAGGATCCTGTTAGACCCTTAACTCCCCCTGTGGAGTTGCTAGGATCCTGTTAGACCCTTAACTCCCCCTGTGGAGTTGCTAGGATCCTGTTAGACCCTTAACTCCCCCTGTGGAGTTGCTAGGATCCTGTTAGACTCTTAACTCCCCCTGTGGAGTTGCTAGGATCCTGTTAGACCCTTAACTCCCCCTGTGGAGTTGCTAAGATCCTGTTAGACTCTTAACTCCCCCTGTGGAGTTGCTAGGATCCTGTTAGACCCTTAACTCCCCCTGTGGAGTTGCTAGGATCCTGTTAGACCCTTAACTCCCCCTGTGCAGTTGCTAGGATCCTGTCAGTATGAATGGCATACCCACCATCTGGACATACAAATACGTAAGGGAACAGGATATGGCGAAATTGATAATAATATACTATTGGTAATCATGTACTATTGTCCCTAGTAGGGATGCAGGGGACATGTCAGTATAAATAGCATCCCCACCTTCTGGAAATTCTGTGCTAGGCATTTCTGCTTGTATATCCCTCTCTTTGTTTCTGCCTTTGTTTCTTTACTTCCTGTCACCTCCTTCTTGTCTATTTTCTGCCTTTTTTGGTCCATTCTCCTGCCCTTTTTCTGCCAGAAATATTTAACAGATAACAAGTCTCTCCCATGCTGAAGTGGGATGTGCTATTCCTGACTTAAAGGTAAAAAGGTAAAGATGTCCCATCATACCTTATGTGGTTGTTGGGGAGTGAGGCGTCAGAGACCTCAGCTATTCCAGGGGCCAGAATATTGGGGGTCACCCATCTCCTCTCCCTCGCTGCTTTACCTTTCCTGACCCTAAAGAGGGCAGGTACCCATTTGCAGCTAGGTGAACTTGGGGACTGTACTGAAGCCAAGGCATGCTTCAGTTTAGTCACCCATCCACTTGGTAACCACCCTCAATGCTGCTTAACCTTAGCTTGGGGAAAGTGAGTGCTCTGACCACTGAGCTGCCCCATACCCTTGTGTGCCCTATTTTAAACAAAACAAATCATTACAACACAATTTTTGCCATGTTTTATCTTTTAACAAACTCAGCACTCATGCGTTAACAAAAACACAAGCTCTGACCCCTTCCTATCCCTCTCACTCACATCCTCTTTTCCTCTCTTCCATTCCTCGATCCTCCTCCTCCTCCTACCCTCTCTCCTCCCCTACCCTCCCCTACCCCCATGAGCTGAGCCAAGCGTGGCCAATGGCAGTGCCAAAGTGGCCAGCTGTTAGGGCGTGAAGGAAGAGAAGAAAAGCGCGGGTCACACTCAATTAGCCAGGCCTCGCTTCACTGACCCCTGAGGGGACAAGACGTCATAACGTGACGGAAAGCCGCCCAGTCATTGAAGGAAAATCAGTCCCTGGGGATCCCTCTACGAGGGAGGAATGTCCCCGATCCCCATCCCCTTGTTCTACAGATAGGATGAGGGAAGCTAGTAGGCAGGGCAGAGGAGGAGTTGTGAAAGAATGGCGAAGATGGAGGGGGGGGAGTTTTGTTTTTCTTCATGGTTCAAACAGTTTATTCAAAAGAGAAAAAAAACACTACATTGTACACATATACACATTTGGAGCAACAACAAGCTAATAGTTTATTGTGTACTCCATCATCACACAATACAAAGTTTGTTATTCAGTGGTGGAAAAACTAATTGTTGCAATGAATCAATCTTATTGAAACAAGTGTAATTGATACATTAAAGATATCATTTCTACACTCGCTGCCTTTACACTTGTGGAAACTGTGACACTTTGTATTTGCTTGTTGATGTTACATATTATTTTTAAGTCAGGAAAAAGAAGGAAACAAGACTAAGTAATCCTTTTCATCCCACATAAAACTGAGCATATCTCATTCTCCAGTCCAAGTCAAATTTGAACAGTGACTGCTGAGGGAGGGTAAGGTCAGAAAAATATTCATTAAAATGTTGTTTCTCAATGATTGGTATCAAACACAAAGGTGACAGGTGGCACAGGAAGAACCAAGATTAATCTCCCTTCATATCAACAAAAGTTAGCGAGGCAAACTGAAGCTATTCATCAAAACCGAAAGTAATGATCAAAACAGGAGTCCCTCGTTCCGTGGGCTCTGTGAAACAATGAGTAAGTCACGAGGGACTCGTACCACAGGAAGAAAATTAATGTGTTAGGAAAAGACAAAAAAGGGATGAACAAAAGATAAAGTCGAGAGACATGGAAGAATTATCAGCTTGTCACAGTATCACAACATCTTCAGATGACAACACAGAGTACACAACAGAAGGAAGTATATGTAATGAATGAATTCTTCATGTATGCATCATGTCTTACTTCCAACAGATATCATTATGCAATGGACTCTCAAATCTACATGAACCAGAAATGAGTCTATTGACAGCCTAAAATATCTTTTTTATTTTTTTTTCCTCGTAAGAATGTTAGGAACCCAGGGAAAGGGGACCCAGTCAGGTTGTCTTATTGATGAAAAACTGCATGAAAGTACTGTCAGTTTGGTGTCTTCATAATCTTTCCAGAAGAAGTCAATACTGACTCCTACCTCCCTGAAAGTCCAAAATTAGGAGACTATAAACCGAGCTTCTGCCTTCAAACGCAAGGTGAACATTTTCCAAACACATTGCAATTCGTTCTGCCTTTCAGAAAAGTAGGCCATTGCGTGCCGGTAGGAGCATATCCCAATTTTTTTTTTTACAAAGAGAGGCAAAACTAAAATATAATAAATGCACACTGGTGTCGTGTTTAGACATCATCCCCGAAGTCAAATTGCAGCTACATGAATGGTGGGCAAACATCACGTGCATTAAATGTCATCATTGGTGAACTTCACAGCTCTGGTCCTGGGAACGAAAACAAAAACTGAAAAAGCTGCACACAAAGGAATTCTGGAAAAGTAAATAAATAAAAAAGAAGCCAACTGCTACATATATTTCAAGGCTATATTGTAGTACACAAATAAACGTCTCCTCAGATTTTGTGACACTGCCTAACCATTCTTCTTCCTCCCCCCCCCCCCATCCAATGCCTAACCCCTCCTCCCACCACACCCACTATCCTTTCATTTCTCCTCCTACCCCCCCCCCCCCTCCTCCCAGCTCT
>CM060327.1:38377508-38390008 GCA_030674155.1 Stramonita haemastoma | reverse complement strand
CATGTTCTTCTCCATCAAAAGTAAAAAAAGGTTTTCTAATGTACCCACACCAGATACTAAGCATAACTATTTTCGGCACACGACCTGGGTTAGAAGTCTTATCATGATCCACAAGATTTGCGGGAACAGAGATGGAATCGAAATTGTGAAATCCTCCTAAAATCTCCTGTAATCCTACCACCATCATGACAAACCCTGCTAGTCAGATCAGGAATCAAGGGAGGGGGGGGTAAGCCTGTGTGTTAGCTTAACCAGTCTTCCATCATCTAGTCCAGTAGGGTAGGGCGAGAGAGAGAGAGGGGTGTCTTTAGCTGTTCAACAGCTTACTTCACCTGAGGTGCTTGTCCCTTAGGTCAGTGAAGCGAGGCCTGGCTAATTGAGTGGACCGCGCTTTTTTCACTCCTTCACGCCTAACAGTGGCCACTTGGCGTGCCATTTATGGTCACGCTTGGCTGAGTCAGAGTCAACAGTTTTACGGGCTGAGAGAAAGGCGCAGGTGATGATTATTATCATGTTCTATAGGGGTAGTTTGGGTACAGAAAGTTCGTAAATTTTGGGGTGTTTGTCATTTCATTTGAAATCTTTCTTTTCTTTTTTTTTTGGGGGAGGGGGGGGAGATATGATTTAAAACAGTGTCTTGAGAATGTAGTGCTAGTTAGGAATTGAGTAAGCAGCAATTGTTTTTTTATTGTATTGTATTGTATGGCCACTTTGTCGCGGCAGATTTTCTTGTCATGAAATTGGGCTGTCTCTCCAGGGAGAGTTGTACGCCACTAAGAGCGTAGAACCCATCATTTTTTTTCTGTTCCTGTCTGCAATGTACTTGTTTTAAAAATAGAGTAGCTTTTAACAGGTTTTGCCAGGTAAACTCCTTGTTGCTGTGAGTTCTTTTATGCGTGCTAAATAATATGTGTAAACAGGGACCTGGGTTATCATCTATCTGAATGACTAGCACCCAGACCACCACTCAATTGTATTGTTGTGATTTTTTTAACTTTATGCACTGCAGGCAGATTTCTTGCATGAAATTTGGGCTGTTCTCTCCGGGGAGAGCGTGTCGCCACAAGTCAGCACCACCCATATTTTTTTCTTTCCTGCTGCAATTGAACTTTTTTTACTATCAGAGTGGCTTTTTTACAGAATTTTGCCAGGTATAACTCCCCTTGTCGTAGTTCTTTTACGCGTGCTAAATAATTATGTGTAACACAGGGACCTCGGTTATCGTCTTCATCGAATACTAGCCCAGACCACCACTCATGGTCATAGTGGATTGGGGTGAAAGTTCTGGCCCAAACAGGAACCAAACCACCACACATTTCAAACCCTGACTTTTGCTTTCAAGGCAGGTGTATAACCTCCAGACCATCGATCCACTACCTGTATCTAAAATCCTAAATTATTTTTTTTCAGCATATAAGTTGATAATGGTAAAGGCTTAAATAAATGTTAAAGAAAAACATTGTAATAAGTGTTCTACCCAAGTTTCATCTACACACCTTGATTAGTACCTGAATAGTGCGAAGCAAAGATTTCATTTTGGAAATCGGAGCTTTAGAGTCAACTCAACCAGGTACCACTCTGTAAATAACAAATGACTCTCCAATTAGCCTATCAAGATAACAAGCCCACACTTTTCTACAGATTGAATCTCACAAAGTTTACTCTGCAGTGTGAAGGTAGGCAAACAAAGTGTTAAATAAAAAACATATATTGTCAGTAAACTTCCTCCTATATACAATGGTGGGGTAGCCTACATGCTTTCTAAATTTTGCTTAGTATTTAATTGGCTTTTGTAGAGGGTTTAGGGGTTGGGATTTTGTAGTTCTTGTTGTTTTATTTGTTTGTTTTGTTTTATTTGCTTGTTTGTTTGTGTTTTCTAGGGTGGGTGGAGTAGGGGGTTAGTCATATCAGTGGTCTAGCGGTAACGCACCTGCCTAGATTGCCTAGAGAGCAAAAAGTCCGGGTTTCAAAGTGCGTGGTGGTTTGACCCCCGTGTGTGCCCAATACTTTTCTCCTATCCACTAGACTATGAGTGGTGGCCTAGGTACTAGTTTTTTTGATGAGTCCTGGTTGCAACATGCATTATGTGCACGTAAAAGAATCCACGGCAACAAGAGTGTCCCCGGCAAAATTCTGTAGAAAAAACCTCTCTGGTAGGGAAACAAACATGCCTACAGGTAGGAAAAGAAAACAAAGAATTGATAGTGGGGGGGGGGGGGGGGGGCGCTGCTCTTGTTGCAACATTGCTCTCCCCTGGAGAGAGCAGCCCAAATTTCACGCAGAGTATTCTGCTGTGACTTAAAGTGGTATACAATACAAGAAAATACAAGACAATACGATACAATACAACGCAATGCAGTACAACACAACACAATACAATACAACACAATACAATACAACTTAATACAATACAACTTAATACAACACAACACAACACAACACAGTCAAGTACAACACAATATAACACAACACAATGTAATACGAAACAACAATACAACACAACACAGTTTAATACAACACAACACAATATAATACAATGTAACCCAACCAACCCAACCCAACCCAACCAACCCAACACAACACAACACAACACAACACAACACAAAACAATACAAAGTTTATCGTCCAAGAACCTTTTGCCAGGAACAACCCAGCGTGACGGATGGGAGAGAAGGAAGGAGGATGGGGGTATGTGTGTTTGTGGACGAGTTTGGAATGAAATGGTGGGGTGGGGAGGTGGAGAAAGGATGAGGAAAGAAGGACGAGGAGGGAGGGGTGGTAGTGATGTGGGAGGAGGGAGGGAGGGAGTGAGTGGACAGGGGGGGGAGAGGGGTCCCTCACGCAAGAAACTCATCCCTTAACGAAGCACGTGGAAAGTGGTTGTGACACTGGACGGACGCTGGTCCTTAACTTAACTTTTCTGTTCTGTTCTGTTTTCCCCTTTCCTCCCCCCCCCCCCTTTCCCGCTTTCCCTTGTTGGGATGCTTGAGGCTTTATTTTGAAGTGTTGTTTTGTATTAGTGTTGTATTGTGCTGTATATACTGCATTGGATTGTGTTGTTTTGAACTATATTAAGTTATGTTGCGTTACGTTGCATTGCATTGTATCGCATTGCAGGGGTTTGCTGTATTGTATTGTATGGTGTGGCATATAAGCAGATATGCAGTTAGACAGAGATAGACAATCATACATGCAGACAGGCAGACAAATAAACAGAGACAGATAATCAGGCAGACAAATAGACAAACTGATGGAAATTGAAACACACACACACACACACACACACCACACACACACACACCACACACACACACACACACACACACACACACAACACACACACACACACACACACACACAACACACAGATAGCTATATAGAAGACACAAATCTTGGCAGCAGAGATAGAAATAGAGGGACAATTTAACAGGTAAGACAGACCTACAGACAGGCAGACTACCATGGAGACAGATCAGAACAGAGATGCAGATAATGATAGCTGCATGCAAACATGGTGATCAAATCGCACAACAACAAGAAGGAAGACTAAAAAAACAGATGTACAAATGAACAGACAAAATTAGTCACTCAGAGAGAGAGAGAGAGAGGGAGAGGGAGAGGGAGAGAGAGAGAGAGAGAGAGAGAGAGAGAGAGAGAGAGAAGAGACAGAGACAGAGACAGAGACAGAGACAGACAGACAGGTAGACAGACAGACAGAGACGGAGAAACACACACACACACACACAACACACACACACACACACACACACACACACACACAACACACACACACACACACACACACACACACAACACACACACACACACACACACACACACACACACACACACACACACACTGTTTTCGTAATGAAAAAAACCTCAATCCCTCCCTCCCCCCCCCCCCCCCCCCCACACACACACACTATCAGAAAGGTTTTTGTTTATACCTCAACTGCCTAAGAATAAGGTTTTTGTTCATAACATTTTTTGTGATGTTTTTTTGGTGCTAAAAGAGCCTTAACCTTGTTGCGCGGTGCCTCTATGATGGGTCTGTGTCACCCAATCAATTTCAACTCCCAGGAGGTTTTCAGCTAACCTGATGCACAGCAAACAAATCCCCTTGTATTTTTTTTTCTAACGATCTACAATAAGATCCAGCGACAGTGCTGTCAGCTACCTGATGGCTACACCAATGGGCTCAAACATGCATTTTATTTCAGCGGTTAATTGCAAAATGAATTAAGAGCAATGATGTGGGTGAGTGAGTAGGGCCTGTATTTCCACCCCCCCCCCCCCCCCCAACAATAAATTGGGGCTCAGTTCAAAAAGAGAATTCAGAAATCAGCTACCAAATGAATCTCGATGATGTCACGGGCATTTATTGAAACTGAAAGAAAGCATACTGGAATTGAATATTATACAGACAAATCCATTAATCCAGTATTTTTACGGGAAAAACTCTTATACCATATTAATCATTTTGTTTCAGTCAGGAAGTGATTAGACAAGGACACTATATTTTGCTGAAATCTTTTTTTTTCATTTATTTTTATTCAGTAATATCACTCATCGTAAATACCAGAATAGACCATGACCAGAATATAAAAAAACACACACAACCAAAACAAAAACAAGATAAAAACACAAAATATACAGACGAACAAAGGCACACAAAAATAATAACGAAGCCTCCGTGTTCATTCAATTTCCTCCCCCGTGGGATGCCAGGGGTCTGTCACTATGAATAGCACTCTCACTTTCTGAAACTTCTGTGCTAGGAATTCCCGCTTTTCTGTCCCTCTCTTTTTTCTGCCTTCTTCCTGTTCTTCCTGTCACCTCCTCCTTGTCTATTTTCTTCCTTTTTTGGTCCATTCTCCTGCCTTTTTTTTCCAGAAAGACTAAAAGTATAACATTAATCTCCCACGCGGAAATCGGATATGTTGGGCCTTAGTTATCAGATGCTTAACGGCAGCGCAACACTTTTCCTCTCAACTGACAGATAATTATTGTCTGAGTGTTCGACGAAGAGGAAGATTTAATTTTCATGCACATTTGTTAAACGTTTTGGAACTTATTTGAGGAATTCTATGATTAAAACAAATTACGGGTATAATTGGTCCAGCAAATTCCATCAGTGGAAAAACATGAGGACCGGTTTGTATGGAAAACGAACCACGTTAGATTGACACAGCTCCACCATATTAAACAGCAGTTAGGTTCATGTGCATATTTTTGTACGTACATGAAACTTAGGTCATAACAGCAGACACTGACAGAAGGATACAGGCAATGGAGATGAGATGCTTTCGCAAACTCCTTCGTATCTCTTACAGAGATCACATCACTAATGAGGAAGTGTTCAAAAACCAGGTTCAAAAACGCCATCGGACCATATAAAAAGCTCCTGAGTCAGTGAAAAAAAGCAAAATAAAGTGTTTGGGCACGTCCACAAACGAACATCTGGACTGGCCATCCTGTCCTAGAGGAACAGAACCAGGGTTTTTTTTATAGTTTATTCTTTTACAGCAGGAAATGAATGGAATAAGCTTTATGTGCTTTTTATTCATCCAGTCCCCGTGTGTATGCAGTTTTGTCAATTTTGTCATCTGTTCCCACCGGCACACAATGGCCTACTTTTTACGAAAAGGGAACAGGATTTAACGTGTGCGCAAGGTGTTCTGCGTGCGTTCGCACATGGGGCTTCGGTTTACAGACTCATCCGAAAGACTTTTGGGAGAGTGGATCAGCACTGATGTTAACTGCAGGGGAAAAATCCCCTTGAACGGGAATCGAACTCGGGTCGTCAAATTGCGAGACGACGAAGAGGCAGACAGAGAAAACGATGGGAAGACACCATCAGAAAGTGGACTGGTCTTGAGTATAACATATGCTACGGTAAGCAGAGGGAGTGGAGGAAGCTGGTTGCAAAATCTTCAGTTTTGCCCCTGCGGTCTACAGGACTACAGGATAGATGAAGGTGAAAGAAGGAAATTCTCTCAGCACTGGCTAACATCAAACACAACAAACCTTGACAATGTTGCTTACCCACCCCCACCCCCGGCCCACTGTGCTGTGCAAGCTTTGAAGAAGATTTTTCCTCACTTAAAAAAAATTTTTTGACTCCCACTTCATTGTCTTGGTGCCAGAACAAAGTCAGGGAATGCTGAGGTGCTGGTCAGCAGGCGGTCATCGATTAGGAAATCTCATCATTTTCTCATCCATCCCCTCCATTGCTGAGAGAGCCTCATCAGAAAGCAGCAGAGAACAGCTTCCTACAAGCTGACATGATTTATATCCTCGTGTTGCCTCCCTCCCCTCGCCCCCCCCCCCCCCCCCCCCCCCCCCCCCCTCCACACAGGATGGAAAGGCTAGACAAGACAGGCAGGGAGGGGAAGGGAGGGGGTACTGTTGAACTGACTGCTGCTGTCCCCTTGGGAGTCAATACTACATCCTCTGCTCTGTTCTCCCCTCCCGCCCCCTTCTCTTCCTTTTTCTACAGTCTTCATCTATTTTACCCTATGTCTTTTTTTTCAGTGTGTGTGTAGTGTGTGTGTGTGTTGTGTGTGTGTGTGTGTGTGTGTGTGTGTGTGTGTGTGTGTGTGTGTGTGTGTGTGTGTGTGTGTGTGTGTGTGTGTGTGTGTTCTGTGCTCTCTCTCTCTCTCTCTCCTCTCTCTCTCTCTCTCTCTCTCTCTCTCTCTCCTCTCTCTCTCTCTCTCTCTCTCTCTCTCTCTCTCTCTCTCTCTCTCTTGTTCCTGTTGTGTTGTTTGTGGTGGTGTGTGTGTGGTGTGTGTGTGTTGGTGCTGCGCGCGCGCGCGCGTGTGTGTGTGTGTTGTGTGTGTGTGTGTTGTGTGTGTGTGTGTGTGTGTGGTGTGTTGTGTGTGTGTGTGTGTGTGTGTGTGTGTGTGTGTGTGTGTGTTGTTCTGTGTGTGTGTGTCTCCTCTTGTGCAAACTTCTGTGGTTCATCTCCCCCACTCTCGTGTTCAAAGACTCGGAGAATTTGTATGTACACACTGGCGTTTTTCTTCCATTAACCTCGTTTTCAACGCTTGCTTGACTCCGGAAGTAGAGGGAGCTCACGTGACCTTGTGTTTGTCCAATCGATTTGGGGGAAGAAGGAAGTTTCTCTATTGAATGAGAACTCTTTTTTTTTTTTTCTTTTTCTTTTTTTTTTTTTTTTGGGGGGGGGTGGTGGTTGAGGAGAGGGAAGAAGATTCAGAATGATGACGTCAGTGTATGTTTACTTTCCTATTTTCTGGTTGTGTCCCTTGTCTTTGCTCTGTGAGGCTATGTTGCTGACTGCACAAGAATAAAAGCAATAAGAATTGTCTGTCTAGTTCACAAGCGATGAATCAGCCTGCAACTGCTTTAGGAATGTGGGAAATTTGTGTTTTGGGGGCATACCGAATCTTTATTGGTAACATGAATGGTATGCTGGTTAAAAAAAAGGTGGGTACTCACTTGAAAACTTAATTTTCTTCCAGTCCAGGCAAATTATATATATATATATATTAGAGAGAGAGAGAAGAGAGAGAGAGAGAGGGGGGGGAGAGAGAGAGAGAGAGAGAGAGAGAGAGAGAGAGAGAGAGAGAGAGAGAGAGAGAGAGAGAGATAGAGAGAGAGAGAGAGAGAGAGAGAGAGAGATTTGGGGGGGGGTACTGGTTTAGGTGTGTAGAGCAAAGAGGGAGCCATAAACAGGCAAAGGGAATGAAAGATGCACTTGCGCCCGCGCGCATACACATATACACACACCAGCATGCGTGCACCCACACACGCACGTGCATACACACACACACACACACACACACACACACACACACACACACACACACACACAGATAGGATAGCAGGGTGGAGAAACAGAGGCAAAGAGACAGAGAGAGATATAGACACAGAGACAGAGCGAGCGAGTGAGCGAGCGAGTGAGCGAGCGAGCGAGAGAGAGAATGAATGAATGAATAATCTTTATTTTCCAAGGGTAATAGAGTAAGCATATGCACACACAGAGATAGAGAGAGAGACAGAGACACAGAGAGAGAGGGGGGGGGGAAGAGAGAGAGAGAGAGAGAGAGAGAGAGAGAGAGAGAGAGAGAGAGAGAGAGAAGAGAGAGAGAGAGAGAGAGAGAGAGAGAGAGAGAGAGAGAGAGAGAGAGAGAGAACAGAAAAGCTTTCAAGCAGAAAGAAAGAGGATAGCAAAGATAAAAACCGACTAACAAGCACACACGCACATCATGCATGTAAAAATCATATAGCAACATGGAACACGAAGGGTCAAGATATGCCGACAATTGAACAGACAAAGGGAGTTACTCATTGAGAGACAGGCTAGACAGAGACAGAAACAAAATTAATGTCGAGGAAGGTTTGTGTTTCTCCAGACCGCTTATACATGAGGGTTTTGAATACAAGATGTTTTCAAAGATCTTTTTTTTTTCGTTATTAGGCTAGAGCTCCGAGTTTACCAATTGTAAGAACTTTGCGTATGCGAATGTTTTTGCCCACCATGAAGGTAGCTGCATTCCAACTTTGGGGGGAGATGTCTAGAGATAACAGAACTGTGCGTGCTCTTATTATATTGTTGCCAGGTTCGGGGTCACAGTTATAGTATCTAAAGTGCACACTATAGCAATATAAAAGATAGATATTTTGTCACCCATGCCAACAAGCACATATTGCCTACTCTTCCAAAACACTAAAACGGGTTTTAACATGTTCACAAGATGTTCTGTATGCCTTTTGCACATGGGGCCTTGATTTATAGTCTCAATCGAAGGACTTTCAGGGGAGTGGGATCAGCACTGATAGCTCTGGGGGGGGGGGGAGAATCTCTAGTGATAGGTGTCTCAGTTGTGGCTCGAATCTACGTTTGATCCAAGGCCATCATATCACATCAAATTGTGAATGCAATCCTTTAACCACAAGGCTACGTCCTACCCGCCTCAAAGTGCATTTTATTGGATAGAAACGTGGGTCCATTTCACCCAGGCAAGTTAACGGCCATGAGATTTAAATCAACTTTATGTGCAATGACGAAGATATCTTTATTTTTTTAATGGTGTGCCGTTTAAGAACCCCACTAACAGCAGCCACTGTTCCATGGATTCCAACATACATTTCATTTCAGCATTAATGACAGTTAACTGCAAAACAAACGATTTGGGAATGAATAGGAACCCGTTTCCTGACCATTAACAAACAATGACTCATGTGGAAAATAAATAATGAAGGAATCATTAAACAGACTGATCACCTTACGTGAACAGAAACTAACCAAAACCTGGGGAAAAAAGCATGAGATGGGCTAAACAAGTAGCAATCAACGTGCCCAGTATCAAAACACATCAAAACTGCATAAAACATGACATAAAAGTGATAATTGATTACTTTAACTAGGGGGCGAACAAACAGTGACAATGCATTTTACCCATGTCTTCTTTGAAAAACAGTTCACATGCCCTGACAGAACCAGCTGATGGCATTAATGGAAAATTGTAATTAAGGATTTTATTTTCTTCTTCGTTGAATGCTCAGACAGCAACTATTGTTGTCTGTCATATGAGGAAAATGCTTTGAGGCCTGACAAGTCATGCCCAGCGCATCCAAATTCTGCATGGGAGAGAATTGTTACCTTTGAAGTCTTTCTAGAAAAAAAGGACAGGAGAATGGACCAAGAAAGCAGAAAATGGATCAAGGAAGCAGAAAATAGACAAGAAGGAGGAGACAAGATGAAAAGGAACAAGACAGAAACAAAGAAAAGGACAGAAAAGAGGAAATTCTTAGCACAGCATTTCTAGAAGATAAGGATGCTGTTTATACTGATAGGCCCCTGGAGTCTTAAGGGAGGGGAGGGTTTATGAAAAACAATAATACATATCAAACTGACACAGTTCCGCCGTGTTTGAAATGGATTAAGTTTACCCAACACAGACTCACGCCAAACATAACACACCTTGAAAGTTTGCTATCTATGTTGCAAACTATGACAAGGATTTTCCTAAGGTGGCTTTTGTTTTTGACTTTACTGTCTGATGGCCACTATAGCCAAGTGGCAAGACCATCCGACTTCAATCTGTGGCTCCATGAAGTCATGGGTATGAATCTCAACCATTTCTCGGTGAATTAAGGATGGGAATTTTACGATTTCGCAGACCAACTTCAAATACAGACCCGCCACTGTCTTAATTCCCTTGGTGTATATAATACAACAAAAGATCAAATATGCACCTGAAAGATCCCGTCACTCTTGTCAGGTTTGTTGGATTCTAGAAACACGAACATACCCAGCATACATCCCCGAAGTCAGAATGTGGCTACATCCATTGTGGGCAAAAATACGGTTCGCATACGCAAAATCTCCCATTGGGAACCTTGAGACTGTAGCCAAGAACAAAAAACTCCTCCCCCACCCCCCCCCACTCCCCACAAAAAAAATGTACTGTCTTGATGTGGATGTGTAAGATGCTGGTCGCCAGGCACCCCCAATAAATTATTGTTCAGGAAATCTCATCATTTCCTCATCCATCCTAACCAATTGACGAGTCGCCCATCAAAAAAGCGGCAGGGGATGGTGGTTTCCAACAAGCTGACATGATTCATGATAGTCTGTGGTGCCTCCCCTCCCTCCCCCCTTATGACTAGCTGCAGTCTAGGAAGGAAGGAAGGAAGGGAGAACTGTTAAACTGAACTGCAGGCCCCTTGTGAGCCAACACTACATCCTCTGCCCCTTCTCTATCCTTCAAAACCTTTTTCCTTTTCTCTAGTATCTTTTTTTTCATTTTCTCTTGTGTGTCTCTGTTTAAACTTTTCAGGGTTCATCACCCAATGCGGTTTTCAAAGACTTAAAAGAATTGTATGTTCTCTCGCTGACGCTTTTCTTCCATTAACCTCGTTTGAGAACGCTTGCTTGACTCCGGAAGTGGAGGGAGCTCACGTGACTTTGTGTTTGTCCAATCATTCGGCAAGAGTTTCACTGTGTGAATGGACTCCTCTCTTGACTTTCGGGGAGGCAAAATTCAAAATTGTAATGCTGGTGTGTAGTTTAATGTTTTTTCTCCTGTATTTTTAGGTGGTGCCTTTGTCTATTGCGTAAGGATGAGTTGCTGATGCCACATGAAAGCAAATGATTCAGTATCTAGTGTATGGAAAGCATATCTGCCTGCAACTGCCTTTGTGATGTGGGAGGGTTAGTCAGAGCCACATAGCTAAAGCTTTTGATCCTTGACAAAATCAATAACCCCCCCCAGTGGATGCAGAGGGGGGGGGAGGGTGTTACTATAAAAACCATCACGACCTTCTGGAAATTCTGTGCTAGAATTCCCTCCTTTCTATCCCTCTCTTTGTTTCTGCTTTGTTCTTGTTTTTTTTCTGTTTCCGCCTTCTTGTCTATTTTCTTCTTTCTTGGTCCATTCTCGTAATTTTCTTCCAGATTTACCTAAAAAAAGTTAACAATCCTCTCCCATACTGCAGTCATATGCTCCAGGCCTAGACTTGGATGGTGCACAACAGCAGCAAAGCCCATTTTCGCTCATATGACAGACAACGACAGTCGCTTTCTGAGAGTTGGAGGAAGAAGAAGATTGACACAGTTCCACCATGTCAAGCATCAGTTAAATTCACTGAGCACTAGTTAACAAACACAGCACATGCAGACCTTGAGAGTTTCTAACCACGGTGAAGGCTATGGAAAGGATTTTCCTTAGTTTTTGTTTTCAACTTTATTCCCTTAAGCCAGAAAACAGACATCTTGGAGACTCCTCACCAGGTGGTCGTCATTTAGGAAATATCATCATTTTCTCATCTATCCCATCAGCTGGCAAGGAACCCATTAAAAAAGCAGGAGGGGAGGATTTCTAACGAGCTGACATGATTTATATGGTCCCTGTTGTCTCTCTTTGGATGAAGTGGCAAAACTAGAGAGGGAGGGAGACTGCCTCTGAGAGTCAATACTATGCCTTTAAACCATTTCCTCACAACCCCATCTTCATCCCATTTTTCTTTTTTTATCTCTGAGAACCTCTTCTTCTTTTTTTCTCTGTTTGTCTGTGTCCAAAGTTTAGTGGTACATTTCTCATTGTTCTTTTTCAAAGTTGTAACAGAATTGGTAACGATCTCACTACTTTTCGCTTCCATTAATTAACCTCTCTTTGCAATGCTTTTTCTTTTCTGTAAGGGAAGGAACTCACAAGTTATTTTGTTGTGTACTCGGTTGGCTGAAGTTTCTATATTTAGTGGTTGGGGGGGGGGGGGGGGGGGTAATTACTGTGGGGTTTTCTTGTTGGTTTTTCTTTGGAGGGAGGGGGGGTGTTATTGTTTTGGTTTTTTGTTAGGTTTTTCTTGGAAGTGGGGTTATTGTTATTTTTGTTCTTGTTGGGTTTTTCGGGGATGGGGGAGGGATATTATTTTGAGGGGGTTTTTTGGTTGGGTTTTTCTTGGGGGTTGGAAGGGTGGGTGTTGTGGTTTTGTTGTTGTGTTTTTTTTTATTGGGGGGGGGGGGAGAGAAG
>CM060327.1:38365008-38372508 GCA_030674155.1 Stramonita haemastoma | reverse complement strand
CTGGCAAATGATTTCTTAATTCCTTTTAAATGGATTTTAATTTTGAAGTAAGTCAGATATGTCGAAAAGTTTATTCGAAATTTACATCATAATTAACTGTTATTTTTCTCAGGATGGGTTTATACGCTTTAGTATTTGACTTTACATTTGCTATTGTCATAGTAGATTGAATGCTAGCCATTGGAAATGTAGAAACTGCATTTGCCTGTCGATGAGGTGATTGGTTCTACATGGCAGATCAGTTTCTTTGGTTGACATGTACATTGAACGACCATAGATTCTGCAAATTAGTGCAATCTCTCTCTCTCCTCTCTCTCTCTCTCTCTCTCTCTCTCTCTCTCTCTCTCTCTCTCTCTCTCTCTCTCTCTCTCTCTCTCTTCTACCTTTCCATTCGCTCATTCTCTCTCTCGATCCTCTCTTCTCTCTCTCTAACATCTCTCCTCTCACTCTCTCCCAATCTCCTCTCTCTCTCCTCTCTCTCCTCTTTCTTTCTTTCTTTTTCTTTCTCTTCTGTCTCTCTAAGTCAACCTTACAAACTGTAAATGGAAACACAATGGATACAAAGTCAGCCATCATATAGATGACTGATCCAAAGCTAAAATTTGAAAGATTTGATATTCTGTCTTTTTTTCGTCGCTCTTCTGCTTTCTGTTCACCATTTTTTCTCTTCTTCTCTTCTTTTTTTTTTTTTTTTTTTTCTTTTCAGTTTAGCCTAATCAACAAAAAAAAATGAAACCCCAAAATTCATATTGATCACATCTTGATATTTGTTTTTTTTACACACTGTTTTTTTTTGTTTTTTTTTTTAGTTTGTATAAACAAAATGCAGAAAATCATATTTTGATCAACATCTTATTACAAAAAATGGATAATATTCTGTTGCAAGCTTAGTAGTGCTGCTTTATCAGCATAATCTATCCATTTCTTTTAATCCACAGAAGCAAGTCGCCACTAATCTGTTGACAGGGATGTAGCATAAGAATTCTTTCTGAGCATTTGTTGAACAGAATCCCATTCTCACATAGTGATCATTATCAAAGAAACAGGAAAGAAAATACACCAACATTACCATTATACCAACCCCCCCCCCCCCTCCTCCTGAAAAAAATAAAAGGAAGAAAGAAAGGAGGGAAACCAGCTAAGGAAGAAAAAGTATTTTGAAGAAAAATTCTTTCCCAGTCCAATGATCAAATAAAAGAAACGTGTAAGTTGCTAACAACTCTTTGGAAAGAGCAAAGCGTTAAAAACAAAGTCAATGAAGAAAAACACACAGGAACAGCGCACACACTATCTTTTACGTCTTTGATAACAAGAAAGTGAAGATTTACCCAGACAAGTTGGAGAGAGAAGAGACAGAGACAGAGAGACAGACAGACAGAGAGAGAGAGACAGAGACAGGACAGAGAGAGAGAGAGAGGGTGGGGGTACAAAAGAAAACACAAGAAGGAAGGAGAATACAAGGTAGAAATGTGCAGAGGATACAATGTTGACTTTGAAGGAGCAGCAGCAGCAGGAGTCAGTTTAACAATCCCCCAGTCTGCCCTTCTATCCAAATTTAGGCAACCACGGACCATGTAAATCATGTCAGTCTGGTTGGAAACCCTTCCCTGCTGCTATTTTCATGGGCTTCTCACCAGTTGGAAAGGATGGAGGAGGAAATGATGAGATTTCCTAAATGATGGCCACCTGGTGACCAGCACCCCAGATATCGCAGCTTTATTCCGGCCCAAGACAATCAAATTTGAAAATAAAAACCATATGAGGTAACCAACCCGCTTCAAAGACTGCTCCATGGATCAGCGACTCAAGATTTGTTTTGTTTTGATATTGTCGCTGTTGAGTTAGCTTGACTGATGTGTGCTATGCTGGGATTGTGTCAGTTTGATGCAAATTATTTCCCATTCAAATCCCTGATTGCTTTTCTTTCCCCATTGGTATGACATGGACATTTGCAATATTTGTTGCATTTTAGAGTTTTGCTCACTTTTGCTGTGAATGTGGGTAATGCATTATCTTTGTCAAATCACTTCCTGGTGGGGCTGAGTTCCCTTTAATGCTGGACGTGTGTAATGCTGTCAGCTAACCAAGCCCAGAGAAATGACTCCCTGATTATCTTTTAAATGAGTTGTGTTGGTGGTTAGAAATAACCCAGATTTAACAAAGGCTTTGTTCCAAATTTCCGTTGCAGGTTACTGCTGTTCCCTTTCTTGTTGTGGTTGTCAGCTACAGCATTTGACTCAGCAGTCATCATGTTCATTCTGGACTCATTGCTGGCCATTAAAAATGAAATGGATGTATTTACAGTGTACAAAGATTAATTAGCCTTAAATGGGAGACCTATTTCTTTGGGATGGTATAAAACAGGTTCTTCACCTCTCTCTCTCTCTCTCTCTCTCTCTCTCTCTCTCTCTCTCTCTCTCTCTCTCTCTCTCTCTCTCTCTCTCTCTCTGTCTGTCTGTCTGTCTGTCTGTCTGATGGAATACACCTTCACGCATACAGACAGACAGGGAAAAGAGAACACCAGGGTGGAAAAAGAAATGAAGACATGGTATTGACTTAAGGGAAGTAAACAGCCAGTGTAACACTCTTTCACTACCATGCCTTTCCATCCAGTACATGGGGTTGTGTGTAGGAGGGGGGAAGGGGGATGTAACACAGACCCCATAAATCATGTCTGTTGGGTTGCAAGCTGTCCCCTGCCGTTTTTGATGGGCTTCTTGCCCATGGATGGGATGGATGAGAAAATGATGAGATTTACTCAATGATGGCCACCTGCTGACCAACACTCCAGATATCAAGCTTTGTTGTTCTTCTTCTTCATTCAATGCTCAGCAACTACTGTTGTCTGTCATATGAGCGAAAATGCATTGTGCTACCATTAAGCACCAGACAAATCAGGCCCAGTGCATCTGACTTTGGTGTAGGAGAGACCATTGTTATTTCATATGTCTTTCTAGTAAAAAAAAAAAAAGGCAGGCCATTGGACCAAGAAGGCAGAAAGTAGACAAGAAAGAAAGGAACAAGGAGAAACAAAGAGAAGGATAGAAAAGAGGAAATTCTTAGCACAGAATTTCCAGAAGGTGGGGATGCTATTCATACTGATAGGCTCCTGGTATCCCCATGGGCGTAAGCTTTGTTCTAGTCCAAGACAATAAAGTTGAAAATTTGAAAAACTACCTGAGGCAAAATCCTCTTCAAAAGATGCTCCATGGATTAGTGACTCCAGATGTGTTTGGCTGGATATGACCTGTTGTTAAGTGAACTTGACTGACATGTAATAGGGAAGAGCTGTGTCAATCTGATGCAAATTGTTTTCCATACAAACCCTCGGATTGTTTTTTTTCCATGATGTGACCTGGTTATGCGCTAGTTTACTGCTCTCTAGGGTTTTGTTCACTTGTGCTGGAGAATGTGGGAAATGCATCATCCTTGTTCAATCACATCCCAGTGAAGGTGAATCCCTTTAAACAACTGGGTTGACGCTGTTGGGTATCCAAGTTTGGGAGCGTGGCCAAAATTATTTTCTGATTACTTTTTGAATGAGTTTTGTTAATGGTTAGGAACTGATCTGATTCAATGGAAAGGTTGTTAAAATTACCATTGCAGTTAACTGTCATTCTCTGTATAGTGGTTGGCTAGTACAGTGTTTGGCTCCACATTTGCTGGCCATTAGAAATGAAAAGGAATGTATTTGCAGATTACGAAGTTGAATGATTTTAAATGGCGGATCACCTTCTTTGGATGCATGACATTGAACAATCACAGAGCCAAAATCTCTCTCTCTCTCTCTCTCTCTCTCTCTCTCTCTCTCTCTCTCTCTCTCTCTCTCTCTCTCTCTCTCTCTCTCTCTCTCTCTCGTCTCATCCTGTCTGTCTGTCTGTCTGTCTGTCTGTCTGTCTGTCTGTCTGTCTGTCTGTCTGTCTGCTGTCTGTCTCTCGTCTTCTTCTCTCTTCTCTCTCTGTCTCTCTCTGTCTCTCTCTCTGTCTCCGTCTGTCTTCTGTCTCTCTGTCTGTCTGTCTCTGTCTGTCTTCTCTGTCTCTTCTCTGTCTTCTGTCTCTTTTCTTCTCTCTCTTCTTCTCTCTCTCTCTCTCTCTCTCTCTCTCTTCTCTCTCTCTCTCTCTCTTTCTCTCTCTCTCTCTCTTGTCTCATCCTGTCTGTCTGTCTGTCCGTCTGTTCTGTCTGTCTGTCTGTCTGTCTGTCTGTCTCTGTCTCTGTCTCTTCTCTCTCTCTCTCTCTCTCTCTCTCTCTCTCTCTCTCTCTCTCTCTCTCTCTTCTCTTCTCTTCTCTTCTCTTTTCTCTTCCCTGTCTGTCTGTCTCTGTCTCTGTCGTCTGTCTGTCTGTCTGTCTGTCTGTCTGTCTGTCTGTCTGTCTGTCTGTCTCTCTCTTCTCTCTCTCTCTCTCTCTCTCTCTCTCTCTCTTCTCTCTCTCTCTCTCTCTCTCTCTCTCTCTCTCTCTCTCTCTTTAAGGGGATACATCTTTATTTAAATGGGCACACAGACAGTAAGAACAAGTGATAAATACAGAGCTAGTCCTGTAGGGCCATTTATATTTGTAAATACCGAACTCTTTTGGTATCCCTGCTTTGTTGTAACCATCCACGTTTTTGTTCCTTTACAACAAAAACAAATACAACACATATTTATATCATAATCTTACCTTGTTTAGTGTGCATGTTCCTTTTATGGCAAATGTAGATTCAATTCTTTTACAAGTTAGGTAGTTGTACTTCACCAGCTGAACAATGAAGAATTTTCACACCCCACAAGTAGTTAACTATTGATTTGTTGCCTGAAAAGAAGATAATAAAATATTGCTTTAGCAATTGAGGAACAGTGACCCATTCTCACTTAGCAACTATAACCACTAACAAGAAACAAGTGAGAAAAAATATTGCCATTTTATCTCCTTTACTCCCCTTCTTTAGCCAATGCACACAAAAAATAACAACAAAAGAACCACTCAACTGGGAATGTTCATCAGTCATTTACACAAACAGAAAGACATGTAAAACCTGGAAACTTACAAAAAACAAGAGCAAGCATCCAAAACAAGGTTGATAAAAGAAAAACGCAGTCGGGGCATTTCCATTCTTTAAGCCTTTCATAGTCACAGTTGAAGATGAACCAAGTGACAGTTTAGACAGAAAGCAACACAACAGAAAAAAGTCAAACACTAACACACAGACAGGGAAGGGAGAAGAAAAAGAAGAGAAGACGTGGTATTGACACAAGGGAAGTAAACAGCCAGTGTAACACTCCTTCACTACCATGCCTTTCCATCCAGTACAGAGGGGGACGTAACACAGACCCCATAAATCATGTCTGTTGGGTTGCAAGCTGTCCCCTGCCGTTTTTGATGGGCTTCTAGCCCCATGGATGGGATGGATGAGAAAATGATGAGATTTCCTCAATGATGGCCGCCTGCTGACCAACACTCCAGTTATCAAGCTTTGTTCTTCTTCTTCATGGAATGCTCAGACACAGCAACGACTGTTGTCTGTCACATAAGTGAAAATGCTTTGCGCTGCTGTTAAGCACCTCACAAATCAGGCCCAGCACATTTGACTTTGGCATGGGAGAGACTTGTTATTTCATAAATCTTTCTGGAAAAAAGGACAGGAGAGTGGTCCAAGAAGGTAGAAAATAAACAAGATGGAGGTGAGAAGAACAAGAAGAAAGCAGAAACAAAGAGAGGGATACAAAAAGGGGATTCCTAGCGCATAATTTCCATAAGGTGGGGATTTTATTTATACTGACAGGCCCCTGCCATCTTCATGGGGATAAGCTTTGTTCTAGTCCAAGACAATAAGTTGAAAATAAAAAATTATCAAACCCATGCAAGGCAAAATCCTCTTCAAAAGATGCTCCATGGATTAGTGACTCCAGGTCTGTTTGGCTGGATATGACCTGTTGTTCAGTGAACTTGACTGATGTTTAAAAGGGTGGAGCTGTGTCGATCTGATGCAAATCGTTTTCCATACAAACCTCCTGATCGTTTTCTCCATCAGTCTGACCTGGTTATGTGCTAGTTTACTGCTCTCTAGAGTTTTGTTCACTTGTGCTGGAGAATGTGGGAAATGCATCATCCTTGTTTAATCACTTCCTGGTGGAGATGAATCCCCTTAAACAACTGGAATCGATACATGGTTGATGATGCTGTTATTTAAGTTCAGGAGTACAGCCAAAATGGTTTTCTGATTACTTTTTAAATGGGTTTTGATAATGGTTAGGAATAAATTGATTCAATGAAAAGGTTGTTCACAATTTCCATTGCAGGTAATTGTCATCCCCTTTATAGTGAGTGGTTGATGTGCACAGTGTTTGGCTTAGCATTCGTCCTTGTCACACAGAACTAATTGCTGGTCATTAAAAATTAAAAAGGAATGTATTTCCAGCTTACAGCATTGAATGATTTGAACTGGCAGACCAGCTTCTTTGGATGATGACATTGACCAAAAATAGCTGGCTGGCTGGCTGTCTCACTGTCTGGCTGTCATGCAAAAGAACCCACAGCAAAAAGAGGGTTATCCCTGGCAAAATTCTGTAGAAAAAAGCCACTCACATAGGGATAAAATACAGTTTCAGACAGGAAAAGAAAAAATACTGGGTGGCGCTGCTCTTGTAGTGATGTGCTCACAAATTCCACACAGAGAAATCTGCAGTAACTTAAAGTGGTATTTTTTTTAATGAGAATAAAAAAAAAGTCTGTTGGGTTGCAAGCTGTCCCCTGCCATTTCTGATGGGCTTCCTACCCATGAATGGGATGGATGAGAAAATGGTGAGATTTCCTAAACGATGGCCACCTGCTGACCAGAACCCATGATGGTTCTTGAGCAACAAAGAAGCTAAAAATAATAACCAGGGCAGAACAAAAAATGTTCTTCCAAGTCTGCACTATGGTTTCAGGGTGTGTTGTGGTTGGTGTTAGTCGGTGCTGAGTGAAGTTAATTGACGTTTAACATGGCGGAACTGTGTCAATCTGACGTGACTTGTTTTCCGTACAACCCCCCTGATGGCTTTTTGTCCATTGATGGCACCTACCCTGACTCTGTTCTGTTTTACTGCACTCCAGAGTTTTGTTTCACTGTTGTAGTAGAATCAGGGAAGTGCATTGTCCTTGGTTAATCACTATCTGATGAAAGGGAGAAGGCTTCAACATTGGGCTTTAATGCCGCTTTGTTGCAGTCAAATATGGAGAGAAAAAAAATCCTGGAGTGTGGTTCGTCTACTCTCAGTTTTGAATGTTCTCTACCCCTGCATTTCCATTTATGTTCCGTTTAATGACAAGTTTCTCAGATAAACGTTTTCCTGATTACCTTTCAAATGGATTTGTGTGTGTGTGTGTGTGTGTGTGTGTTGTGTGTGTGTGTGTGTGTGTGTGTGTGTGTGTGTGTGTGTGTGTGTGTGTGTGTGTGTGAATGATGAGGAATAAGCCAAACCGACCCAAATTGTTGATTCCAAATTTACATTGCAATAGACTACTGTTTCCTCCGTGGTGGCT
>CM060327.1:38342508-38347508 GCA_030674155.1 Stramonita haemastoma | reverse complement strand
TTAGGTTTTCTTTTCATATTTTTAAAAATTATTTCCTATTAATCATCTATTGAATTCTTGTCAATTAGCCATCTATGCAGGTCACACCCAGCCTATTATCACAAAGAGCAAAACCATGGAAAATTGAAAAGGGTCAACTAAAATTGGGATGGGATAGCTCAGTGGTCAGAGCACTCGCTTTCCACCAGCCAAGGTAGCATCGAGCGTGGTTACCAAGTGGATGGATGACGGGTTTTTGCGCGCCTTGGCTTCAGTTCAGTCCCCCAGTTTACCCATTTGTAAATGGGCACCTGCCGTCTTTCGGGTCAGGGATGGTAAAGCAGCGAGGGAGGGAGATAGGCGCCGTCCTCAAAACGCTGGCCCACTAGAGAAGCTGAGGTCTCTGATGTCTCGCTCCCCAAAGACCACATAGGTTATGGAACACCTTTACCAACTATAACTGACAACCTGTTTGTGTATTCATAGCCAGGTGGTTAGAGTGTTGTGCTGACGATCTAATGGCCTGGGATCATACTGGGGCTTGAGCCACAACCAAGAGGCCCATTCAAGATTTTCCCCCAGAAGTTCTCAGTACTGACTCCACTCTCCCAATGTCTTTTGGATGAGGCTATGCACCGCGAACCCCCAGTGTGAACGCGCCGCACGCACATCTTGTGTACACGATAAAGCCCATTCTGCCTTTCGAAAGAGTAGGTTATATAGTGCTGGTAAAAACGGATGACAAAAAATAGAGCAAAAACATGCATGGACACTGGTGTCGTTTTTAGACATCATCCCCCAAATTGGGATGCAGTACCTAAATGGTGGGCAAAAATGATCACATACACAAAAATATCACCATTCGGTGAATCTCAGACTCTAGCCGAAGAGACAAAAAATAATGTGCATTCCAGCATAAGGAAAGACCTTGAATGATACACAATAATGTAATGTTAACACAAACATGCTACTCTGTAGCGAAGAGATACAGATATTATACTACACACACACGTAAACACACACACACACACCAACACCACACACACACACACACACACACACACACACATCAATAACACAAAACCAAAAAAAACCACACATCAAACAAACAAACAAACACCTCCCACCACCCTCCACACCCTCCCCCTCCCACACACACACAAATCTCTGGTTGTATCAACAAGCCATTTTCTTCCCCCCCCCCCCCAATCCCACCCTTTATGACGTGTGCCCAAGATCCCCACTAGCACAGCGGGTAGCCAAGGCAGCTAATCCTCCCCACTTGTTCCCCCATTGCTCTCAGCAAACCCACTGACAACAGAGCAGGAGTTATCTTTCCCTTATTCTGTATTTGTTTTCCACTTCCTTTTGCGTTTGCGCACAAGTGGCGAGATCAATAGGAAGTATCACGTGACTGCTTCTCTGGCTCCCTCTGGCGGATTGGGGGGGGGGGGGGATTGTGGGAAGGCTTGGTGTTTGCGTGTGTGTTGTTGTTGTTAACAGGAATTCTTGGGTGTTTTCTTTTAATTGGGTATGGAATCCAAAAACTGCTTAAACTTTATGTTGGATTACTTAGAAATTAATTTCAAATTTAAGTAGTGTGTGCGTTTTTCTGTGATCATCAGAATCAGTGTGAATACACAACAAAGTATATTGAAATTCATTTTTAAAAATGATAACCAGTGACACGTTATAGTCTACGTGGTTATCCAGGAGAGAAAAATGTATTAAAGAAATTTCTTTAGAATTTTCAAAAGTTTTTTTCTTCCATGTTGAGTTGATTGTGTTGCAGAAAGTTATGCCTTGAGTTGTTTTTTTTGGGGTTTTTGTTGTTGTTGTTGTTTTTTGGGGGGGCATTTAAGATTTTGACATAAGATTTTGCAGTTTAATGTCTTGTAGCCATAATGGATAAAAGTTTTTCACAATCGATCATTATTGAGGGAATAATAATAATGGTACAGCAACAACAAAAATAGTTATAATGGCAATATGTATAATAGTAATATAGTAATAAGAAGAATAAGAACAATATTAATAATAATAATAATAATAATAATAATAATAATAATAATAGTGATGATAATAGTGATGATGATGATGATGATGATGGTGGTGGTGGTGATGGTGGTGGTGGTGGTGGTGGTGGTGGTGGTGTGGTGGTGATGATGATGATGATGATGATGATGATGATGATGATGATGATGATGATGATGATATAAAAAAGACATTTAGATTAGACTATAAATTGAGGTTCCATGTGCATACGCATGCAGAACATCTTGCACACAGGTTAAAAACCCGTTTCGCCTTTCACTAGAGCAGGCCATTGTGTGCCGGTAGGAGCAGATGAAAAAATTTTTTTAAAAAACACGCAGGTGTCGCGTTTAGGCACCATCCCTGAGGAAATATCAAGGAGTGGAATCCCCAGGGCGGTTCAGGGTTGTAGGCCTATATGGCAATGTCCTTGCGGCTCCTGCGACGGTACTAGAACCATTTGTATCAACGATTGCCTTTCCAATGAACCATTCAAAAGATGTGGAGAGGGGGGGGGGGGGACTGCTGCGTGAGTAACAGGTTTGCCCTCCATTATTACTTGCCCAGGCTTTGTGCTCTAGAGCCTAGAGTTCAACTCCATTGTCATCTGAGACTGGCGGATGCCTACTGATAATTGTTGCAATAGTATATGGAATTTTTACAGGGCTGAATCTTGTAAGGCAAACAAATCAAAGCGCTTGCATGCAAACCGTTCATGCGCATGTGGCTGTTCACAAATAAGACTAATAGATTTCAAATTTACACACACACACACCACACACACACACACACACACACACACACACACACACACACACACACACACACACACACACACACACACACACACACACTCACACACACACAACATATTCTTTTTCAATGTTCAGTTCTAAATTCAGTTTACAAGAAAATGGCATTGAAATTCAAGAGAACCATGAGAAGAAAAACGTTGATTATGATGTTGCTAGGATTATTTCCAAGTCTTCTGTAATTTTTTATGGCATTTTTTTGTGTTGTTTGGGGGGGGTTGTTTTCTTTTGTTTTTATTTGTTTGTTTGTTTAGTCTAATATCACCAAGTGTGAATAGACTTTAAATCAAACTACAACAACAACTCACACACACTGTAACACACTGTAACACACTAAGGCAAGGTGATGAGACAGAGGAGGCTGATTGAAAGTAGAGACAGATGTGAGGTGAAAGGAGGATTTGCTCTCTCTCTCTCTCTCTCTCTCTCTCTCTCTCTCTCTCTCTCTCTCTCTCTCTCTCTCTCTGTGTGTGTGTGTGTGTGTGTGTGTGTGTGTGTGGTGTGTGTGTGTGTGTGTGTGTGTGTGTGTGTGTGTGTGTGTGTGTGTGTGAGTGAGTGAGTGGTGAGTGAGTGATGGCAGGAAAAGAATACCAAATTTACAGAGAAATCTGTCATGACTAATATGACGATTTGGTATAGAAAAATTATTACCTGGAGAGTAATTTTTTTAAACCCACTTTGCACATGACACACTGCCCAGAAAAGTCAGTGAAGGGATCCAACAACTTCTCAAGAAATCAAATCAAGTTGTAGAAGTGATATGTGTCTTTTTCTTTCTGTCTTTGTATATTAATTTGTTCCTTTTTTTTCCTTTTATTTTGTGCACCACTTTGAATTTTTTGGTCTCTTGCATTGCAGGTTATATTTTCTCATAAAGCATGTACATCTCCACCTTTACAAAATATTCCATTCATACGAATCATGCACTATGGTCACATTTAGTTTTAAGTACAAATACTACTGTATCAGTTCGGTCGCAAGGCTTTTTAGGAACAAAAAAAAAAAGCAGAAATCCTGTTATCCTGAGTATTATATTTTGTTGTTTTATCTTTTTATCTTGTTTATAGTCACATTACCAAACTTCGTATGTTCAATTCATATTACTTTTTTTTAATTGCCTGTATTTTGTTAGGCATCATATTCTTTCGTAATTCTACCTGTTAATATAAGTTGATCAATAAAAAAACTTGTCAACATAGACAAGCATCAATGCCATGCACCTCACAAGAACATACACTATAGTGAATCACACTCACCACCATCATCACCACCATCATCCCATGATACGCTTCCCCCACAGAGACCACTTAAACTGTCTACGTAATCATAGAGAGTGGATCATGTGACAGCAGAGCGTGCGCACGCATCCCTACAACTCGTCAGGTTGTCCTGAAAACTTATCTCTGCAGGGCCGGGTTTGTTTGAGTTGGTTGTGTCTGTTTGCTGATGGCATTTGTGCGTTCTTGAACACACACACACACACACACACACACACCACACACACACACAACACACACACACACACACACACATTCACACACACACACACACACACACCACCACACACACACATACACACACAGGGCAGTTGTTTGTTGTAGGAGACTGCTGGTGCATTCTGTCTGTTCCTTTGTGCTGACAATGCTGCCAGAAGTCTGTGGTCATGAGTGTGGTGTGTGTAGGGGGGGGGGGGGGCAGGGGAGACAGTGCTGGTAAAACTGTTGGGTCAACAGGGAGGAAGACTGTGGCACCTAATGTCTGAATGATGTGATTGTTGCTAATGAGAAGACATGGAACAAATGGTGATCAATAGTGAAGTGATCAGTTTGGGGTAGGGTTATTTGTTGTCACTGTTTAACACAAAAGATAGAAGAATGTTCTCAAATGTGATGTTTTTGTAATATTTTTTTTTATCAATGCTGACATTCTTGAGAACTTGCTAGAAGCAAGAATGAACTCATGGAAATACATTAAAATGAGTAATTTTTGTTCAAAGCTTATGAAAATGATTCCAATGTTAATTAATCATTCAGTCCATTTGACATAATAAGCAATAAAGGTAAAATTGGAAAGAGAATTATGTAGGTAGATAAAAGTACACATGTGGCAGTATACCCCAAGTTTACTTGGATATACAACACCTTCAGCACCTGGTGACCATTTGCACCTTGGCTT
>CM060327.1:38332508-38337508 GCA_030674155.1 Stramonita haemastoma | reverse complement strand
TCTCTCTCTCCTCTCTCCTCTCTCTCTCCTCTTCTCTCTCTCTCTCTCTCTCTCCTCTCTCTCTCTCTCTCCTCTCTCCTCTCTCTCTCTCTCCTCTCTCTCTCTCTCCCTCTCTCTCTCTCTCTCTCTCTCTCTCTCTCTCTCTCTCTCTCTCTCTCTCTCTCTCTCTCTCTCTCTCTTTTGTGTTACGATATCCATAGGTTTGATAGGAACCAATGTTGTGGAAAAGATCTTAGCATAAACTAAGTTCTGTTGGACATTATTTAGGATAATGTCAGCTGAGAGTACTGAGGAAAGGGTTTTCCTGGTTAATTGTAATATTTGTTATTTACAATTGTATACTCTCTGTTGGTTCGCTGTGATTAACTTGGTATCTTGGTGTGGGTGATGAAAGGAGTTTGGTTTTCTGATACTCAGCTAGACCATAGACGACAATAGTATTTGCTATGTGTGCCTTTCATGAGCTATGTACCTGGTTAATTATGGGTAGTTACATGGATTTCGTATTTGTTTCAGGTGTGGTTGTAAATGTGGATAGTTACCTGATTTTTATATTTGTTTCAGGTGTGGGTTTAAATGTGGATAGTTACCTGAATTTTATATTTGTTTCAGGTGTGTGTTGTTTTGTGGTAAATGAAACAATAAAACGTGTTACCATAACACCCCTGCGTGGCCTCCATGTTTGAGATGTGGAGTGCCTGAGATTATCCTACCATCTTCCCCTCTCCCCCATTCACCCCTTATTGTGGAAAGGACAACCAACGAACCTGACTTGTCTACAATTGGCGCTGCGAGCAGGATGGCAGGTCAGTTTCTTTTTACTGTAACACACACACACACAGCTCAGCCGACTACCATGGCATACGAGGAGACGAGATGTTTGTCCCCGCCTGAACTGCAGCACTTCTCTGGTGATGTGACAGATTTGTCATTCGAGGACTTCTCACAGGAAGTGGAGCGAGTCCTGGCAGCCTATCCTATGAGAGAGGGGATGGCTGCATACTACATCTATAGCCACCTGAAGGGAGTGGCTCGCAGAGAAATACAGCTGCACACGTTGGAGGAAACGAACACCCCGGAGAAGATGTTCAACATCCTCAGGGCCGTGTTTGGTGACAGGCGACGGATCATCACTCTCCTGTCTGTCTTTTACAGTCGGGACCAGATGCCGGAAGAGTCGGTCCTGGACTACTCGCATGTGTTGAGGGACCTGGAGAGGTCCATCCACATGCGGAAGGCAGACGCCCTTTCTGATTGTTTGTTGAGAGACAGATTTATTGATGGTCTTTCCAAGCTAGAGTTGAGAAGGGAATTGCGCCATATGGTAGGGAGGAAGCCTCAAACCACATTCTTCCAGATTAGGGATGAAGCCTTTAGGTGGTTGAGAGAAGAAGAAGAAGAACAAGAAAATTCGACTAGGGAAAGCAAAAAGACTTTGACTCTTGAGCAGCAGCAAGTATCAGTGTTAGAGGATAAGATGAAATCACTGAAAGAGTCTGTGCAGTCAATGTTAGCTGTTGTTGCTGACAAGTTTCCATGTAGGAAAAGGAAACGGAGTAGGCGGAAAAGAAAGCGAAACAAAAAGAATAACCAGCCTACCAAAGAAAACCCGGTTCAGAGGGATTCAAACCCCAAGAAAGTTGTGAAGGGTTTCAGAGCGTTGACTGCTGTGTCTTTGGATAAGACAGATATGGATCCTCTGCTAGCTTCAAGCATTGAGGATGAGTCGCAGGAGGGTGGATGGGTGCTGCTACCCAGTTCACCCAAACCAGTGGCGTCTGGTTGTTCTCCATCAGGGAGAAGTAGTGGACAAAGTGAAAAGGTGTCCACAGCTGTGACTGAGACAAGATCTGTAAGATCTTTGTGTGAATTGTCAAAAAGCAGTTCACAAGGTGGCATGTCTCATCTGAAAGAAGAAAGGCATGGATGTTTAGGGCTTGATGTGGGTTTGTCCCATAAGGTTCCTGACAGAGGAAGGTGGTTCAGGAAAGAGCCTTTGCCATGCAGAAACAGATTTATGGCAAGTAGGAAAAATGGCATTCCTATCAGGGCTGCAGCATGTGCTAGCTGATGTATGGCTGTAGTTACTAGGCTTGGATTCCCAGTTGTAGTAACTATGAATGTTGTGTCTTTTTCTTTTCAGGATGTGTCGATGTAACAATGAATGTTTTTATGTTACTTATGTGCTGCAAATGGTTTGATTTTGCAGGCAACTGTTGTTGTATTACGTATGATTTTATGATTATGCTGGTTGGCATTTGTCATTGAACTTTTGTGTTTGTTAATGGTAACACTGGAGGCTATGAGGAAGATGATGGAATATGATGAGTATGGCAAATAGTATTTTGTTCGGTAAACCTAGTGTTGTAATTTTGAAGTCAGTCGTGGATTTGTGGTTTTGAAGTAGGCCTAGTTGGTACAGGCCTAGATGGGAAATCTGAGAGTTTTTACGAGTTTTGCTTTAGAGGTTCCTCAGATTGGTTAGTTCTCAGTTTCTCTGTCAGAAGAGAAAGGTGGTTTTTTTTGCATGCCATATTGGCTATGTTGTTGATGAGGACTGTAGACATGCAATGAGGACATTGCATTTTAAAGCTTGGGGAGTGTGTTATAGTGTGCACTTTAGACACTATAACTAGACACTATGTTGGACTACAACCCTCTCCTCCCCCCCCCCCCTCTCCTCCTTCCCCTTCTCCTCTAAGAGTGTTACAGGGGCTGGCATAAGGTCTACATGTACCCGACTTGGAGTTTTCTTTGTTAGCGCGATGGGTAGCGATGGGTAGGATTAGAGACAGAGTCCGCAGTCGAGCATGGCGCCACTTGAGACAAGCTGGCGACAATTAACAGGTTGGAGGGCTCGTCCCTGCTAGTCTATTGCTCAATAAGTTTGGTGTTGTCGTGGAAACTTTGCTGACTTGATTTCTTTTAAATTTCTACTTTGAAATCATTGGGTTAGGTCCGAGTCAGTTGGCATCCCCCTGGACATGATTGGTTTAGACTTTAGGGCAGAATAAGCTTGGCGTAAGTAAGGGAAGCGGTCAGTCACTCACTCTTTCCCTGCGACAGCCAGAGGACGGCAAGACGATTTGTGGGCCGTAGCGGCAACGATGTGACGACGCTACTATACGGTAGTTGTTGTTCTTCGGGTTGAGCTGTAAGTGAAGCATTTTCTTTTATTGTAGTTTAGTTTTATCAGGGTAGTAGTTGATTTGATAAATTTGATCGCCTATACTAACCGAATTTAATGATGGATTTGGTTCAGTGAAAGTGTGTGTAGTTGTTTCACACAGAAGTTGGTTGAGAATCGTAAGACTTTTATTAATTGATTGTGAGAGTTAGGATTTATTTTCGATTTGGTTTCGTGAGAGTGTGTATTGTTTGACACACGGAACTTGGTTGAGAATCGTAAGATTTTTATTATTTAATTGTGAGAGCTTGGGTTTATTTTACGATTGATTGGATGTTTATCGATTTGGTTTGTGTTATTCCGAGACGAAGTTTATAAATCGCAGTGATCGCAGATAAATTAATGTGGACTAGTACAAAGTTGCTGTGTTAAACTATTATGGTATAGTTTAATTGGAATAGACAACGTTGAGTTGGACACTGTGGAGGTTGTCTGAAAGTAAGGACTAGCTTGGTCCTTGTGATACTTGTTTTATTATTGTACTAGGGGGCTTCAGCAACCATATGTGATTATGGTCAGTCATATGCACGTAAAGCTGCTAGTTTTGTATGTGATTTTTGAGACGCTAGATTATGCCTGCTCAATCTCTTCCTTACCCTCTCTCTCTCTTCTCTCTCTCTCTCTCTCTCTCTCTCTCTCTCTCTCTCTCTCTCTCTCTCTCTCTCTCTCCTCTCTCTCTCTCTCCTCTCTCTCTCTCTCTCTCTCTCCCTCTCTCTCTCCTCTCTCTCTCTCTCTCTCTCTCTTCTCTCTCTCTCTCTCTCTCTCTCTCCTCTCTCTCTCTCTCTCTTTTTGTGTTACGATATCCATAGGTTTGATAGGAACCAATGTTGTGGAAAAGATCTTAGCATAAACTAAGTTCTGTTGGACATTATTTAGGATAATGTCAGCTGAGAGTACTGAGGAAAGGGTTTTCCTGGTTAATTGTAATATTTGTTATTTACAATTGTATACTCTCTGTTGGTTCGCTGTGATTAACTTGGTATCTTGGTGTGGGTGATGAAAGGAGTTTGGTTTTCTGATACTCAGCTAGACCATAGACGACAATAGTATTTGCTATGTGTGCCTTTCATGAGCTATGTACCTGGTTAATTATGGGTAGTTACATGGATTTCGTATTTGTTTCAGGTGTGGTTGTAAATGTGGATAGTTACCTGATTTTTATATTTGTTTCAGGTGTGGGTTTAAATGTGGATAGTTACCTGAATTTTATATTTGTTTCAGGTGTGTGTTGTTTTGTGGTAAATGAAACAATAAAACGTGTTACCATAACACCCCTGCGTGGCCTCCATGTTTGAGATGTGGAGTGCCTGAGATTATCCTACCATCTTCCCCTCTCCCCCATTCACCCCTTATTGTGGAAAGGACAACCAACGAACCTGACTTGTCTACAAGAGTAAAAAATAAAAAATAAAAATTAATAAAAAAAAATTTAAAGCCAACAAACAAACAAAAATTATACCCCCCCACCACCACACACATACTATCACCACCAAAGCTATGCCATGAAGTAAAGGCATTGCAGTGGGGAAAAAAATGGTATATACGTCTGTGAAGTGAGTGTGTGAAAATTACATGGAATGTTAATAACATTGTATACATATACTGGGGAGAAAATCATTGCAACTATAAAGGTGTTGGTTTTGTCACTGTTGAAATAGACATAAACATGGGAGGCAAAGATGAAGAAGGAGGAGGAGGAGGACAGCAGAAGAAGAAGAAGAGGAAGTAGAGAGAAAAAAAAGAAAGAAAGAATGAAAGAAAGAAAGAAACAAAGAAAGAAAGAAAGAAAGAAACAAACAAAGAAAGAAAGAAA
>CM060327.1:38300008-38322508 GCA_030674155.1 Stramonita haemastoma | reverse complement strand
GGAAGGTAAAGTCAGGGGTGGGGGGTAGGGGGGTAAGGGCAGGGCGGCACCATCTGCTAAAGGGGTGGCTGACAGCGACCATTGGTGGCAGTGGGAGAGAGCGGAGGAGGAGGAGGAGGGAGGAGGAGGAGGAGGATTAGTCCTTACTCCCAGAGGTAATGTCTGGCTTGCAAGACGCGCGGATCACTGATGGCGGCATTATACCGCGCGGGGCCCCTCCCGGCTTCTTATCAATGACGCCACCCAGAGAGGCTTCCATCCCTCCCTCCCACCATCCCTCCATCCCTCCCTCCTGCTCCCTTTTTTCCTAGGGGAAACTCACCCCAAAAGGCTCACTGCAGACGTCAAAATGACAAATTGATTGAAAGGCAGACGACAGACAAGCTTGCTGCTAGGCTGCGAGCGAGGAAGGAAGAAGGCTAGTAGTAGTAGTAGTAGTAGTAGTAGTAGTAGTAGTAGTAGTAGTAGTAGTAGTAGTAGTAGTAGTAGTAGTAGTAGTAGTAGTGCTGGTGGTGGTGGTTGGTTTGGTTGGTTGGTTGGTTGGTTGGTTTGGTTGGTTGGTTGGTTGGTTGGTTAAGGAGTGAAGAAAAGAGTGGTGGTGTGGTGGTGGTGGGATGGTGGTGGGTGAGAATGATGGGGAGTCCCCCCACACACACACACACACACACGGGATTTGGAGTCCCCTAGCTCCTCCCAGGACATGAGGAAAGAACAAGGGGGCAAGAGACAAGGTACCTAACAGTCCCTCTATCCTCCTAAACCACCCCACCCCCACCCCCCACCCCCCCACCCCCACCCCCACCCTTGGGGGGTAACGTCTTGCTTCCCACTGCTCCTGCCCTGGTCAGCATCAGCAACTGTTCGGACCGATGCGAAGCGATGGTGAAGGAGCAAATTGGAGAGGTCCGACAGAGGGACAGAAGGCGCTTAAGAGAGAGTGGTGGGGTAGGGTGGGGTGGGGGAGAGAGACAGAGACAGAGAGAGGCAGGCAGACAGACAGACAGACAGACACACAGAGAGAGGAGGAAGAGGAGAAAACAAGGCTGAGGAGAAGAAAGTATGCGCGTGTGTATGTGTGGGGGGGGGGGGGGGTGTTAATAGGTAGGGGTGAGATAAAATGGTGGAGGGGGTACATGTTTGTCAAAAAAAAAAAAAAACCAACGTCCATACTCCCGAAAGCATGGCTTGTACTAGATCTACCTCCAAAAACAAAAAAGGGAAAAAAAGACATGGTCACCACCCTTAGGAGCAGGCTCTCTCTGTCTCTGTCTCTGTCTCTGTCTCTGTCTCTGTCTCTTCTCTCTCTCTCTCTCTCTCTCTCTCTCTCTCTCTCTCTCTCTCTCTCTCTATCTATCTCTCTCTCCTACCCCTCTCTCCTACCCCCTCCCCCAAACACTTCCCTCCCACCCCACCCCACTCCTCCCTCTCCCAAACCACCCCACCCCCACCCCCACCCTACCCCACCTCCACCTCACCCACCCCAAGGGCATGCACCTCCAAAGCCTAGATGTATGCAAGAGGGCGCCTGCTGACGTTTGTGTGTGCGTGCACGTGCATGCCGGGAGGGTGCAGATGAAGAAGGAGGGGTAGCAAAAGCAAATGCGGACACTGCGCATCTGTAGACCGTCCCATCTGGCCGGCAGATGAATAAAGCCCAGCTTTCCAAGACCTGCACTGGGTGCTGTGTGAGAGTGGAAATGAAAGCAAAATAAGACTGAACAAAGACATGGCCGTCATCATCATTCTTTGCCTCTTCTTCTTCTTATTAGCTTCTCTGCTGCTCTCTTCTAAAAAGATTGAAAAACGCTGGTCCTCATATGCCTTGTGTGTTGGTGTTGATGAAATGGGATGAGAGAATGGATGGAAGAATTAAATTAATGAATTGATTAATTAATTAATTATCTTTATTTTTCAAGGGTTACAGATAAGCATTTACATACTTTTTTTTTCCCCATCCGGCTTTTGCTCTGATTAGGAACTGTCACAACAACAACAACAACAACAACAACAACAACAACAACAAAAGTAAAAAAAAAAAAAAAAAAAAAAAAAAAAAAAAAGGAAAACCAAAACCAAAAAAAGATTTAAAATAATAACCAAAAAATATTTTTTAACATAAAATAACACATAACATAAAAATAATCTATGGTTGCCCATCTATCCCGGGACAAAAGAAACAAATAAATTCTTTACAGTTTTTCTATTGGTTTGCTTCTATTTTCTTTTCTCTAAGCTTGGTAAGGATAAGCAAGAGTGATTGTAAATTGTCTCTGTTTGTTGATGTTTCATTGTATTGCTTCTATATTATTTTATCTTCTGATTAAGCTTACTTTAAGCGATACAAGCAAGTGGCTTGTGGGACATTCTTGTTGAAATGTCCGTTCCCTCTGCAACATATTGCTCTGAATATTATCTTCTAGAGACAAGCTATCACTTTTTAAGCATACACAATGTCCAACGCTGACTTGGTGACCATTCTTGCTAATGTTCCTTCCTCTCTCAAAGCTTTTAACTGCTAGTCTTCTTTGCTGAATCGAAAGTGAAAGTAGAAATCATATTCAGCACAAAATGGCTGTTCTCTCATGTAGTCTAACCCTGACCACACTCCATAATGGCTCCTGTCTACATGATGAAAATGCTAGAATCGGTATGGCCAAGCAAAAAATGATTCGGCTAAACGTTTTGAAAGAGAGAGGCATACCTAAATATTTTAAAATGTTATGGGTCAGAAGCCTGGACACTATGAAAATTGGAAAGAGAAAAATAAACGCACCCAATATGTGATTTACAGGCAACTTCTAAAAGTCACATGGTCAGACAGAAGAAATATTAAAAGCATTATTCATGAACTGTCAGTGCAAAGACAAAATTTGGGCTGGTTGAAATTGATAAGCACAGACATATGATCATGCAAACAGAAACACACAGACAAGTCTGATGACAACAGTTCTCCAAGGTAAGGTTGAGGGCAGAAGGAAAAGAGGCAGACCAACAACATCCTACATTGCCATCATGACTGAGAGCAGTGATCTAGGAGGGCTACAGGAAATCGTAGAACTCATCAGAGACAGAGAGAGATGGCAAACCCTTCCCCTAAATTGAGGAACATCAAGGCCAAGTTGTCTTCAAGTGTCAGCTTTGCCGAGACATCTGCAGCAGATATAAAATGCCAGACTCAAACTGCCAACAGTTAAGTATGCCCTGATTGAAACTGACACATCGAAATCAAAAGGTTAGGTATGTGCTGATTGAAAAATGACACACTGTGCCCCTATTACAGATAAAGCCTGACTATGGTACAGCTTCGGTCTGATAGGCGGTTATCTCCCATCTGATGCATTGTTATTCACTGAGTTAATCTCATTCCCTCCCTTTACTTGAAAAGGTAGGTGTCCCATAACCTATGTGGTCGTAGGGGAACGAGGCGTTGGAGACTTCAGCTTCTCTTGGGGACCAGCATGTTGAGGGTGATGTCCATCTCCTCTCCCTCGCTGCTTTACCTTCCCTGACCCTAAAGAGGGCAGGTACTCATTTGCAGCTGGGTGAATTTGGGGAACTGTACTGAAGCCAAGGCATGCAAATGGTCACCCATCCAATTGGCAATCAGGCTCAACGCTGCTTAACCTTGGCTGGGGGAAAGCGAGTGCTCTGACCACTGAGCTATCCCATCCCCTTTACTTGAAAAGAAAAACTAAAGTCACATTTCCATGTAAAGAGTTCATAGTGGCTGAATGCTGCATTGCAGTATCATATAAATCTGTCACACCATTTAAACGATAAAAAAGAAAATTTTCAAAACGATATGACACCAAGATTTACAAGTGCTTGCATACCGTGGACAATGACATGACATTTTCTTTAAATCACCGTCATAAAACCAAATGTGGCTGCATGTTTACAGATCCATCATATCTGTTTAAAAATATGAATTTTGTGTCATTTCATGCAAGCCTAATAACACCAGCACACATGTGGAGTCATACACTGACATTCTGGCCCCCTTCTGTGTGTAACTGTCACTTCCAGGATTCTACTGCTGTGCATCTAAGCCCTCACATATCTCCCCACAGACTCGGATGCTGTGGCTCTAATCTCTTCAGCGCCATTAAAACGATATCAAACAGTGGGTGGCTCCTTCCCCTTGTATCTGTTTGGGGTTGGGGTCTTTTGGGTTTTTCTCTTTTAGAGAGAGAATCGGGTATGGTTCTCTCTCTCCTCTCTCTCTCTCTCTCTCTCTCTCTCTCTCTCTCTCTCTCTCTCTTCTCTCTCTCTCTCTCTCTCTCTCTCTCTCTCTTCGGATGAGACTTTAAACCGAGGCCCCGTGTGCGAACGCACGCAGAACATCTTGCGCACACGTTAAATCCTGTTCCGCTTTTCGTAAGACTAGGCCATCGTGTGCCGGTGGGAACAGATGACATTTACAAAACTGCATACACACGGGGACTGGATGTAAAAAAGCACAAGAGTGCTTATCCCATTATCCTCGATATAAAAGAATAAATCAAACCAATCAATCAAATCTCTCTCTCGTTATGTTTTATATGACTTATTTTGTTGATAGATGGTGGTGGATTGATGTTTTCAGTCATTTACCTCATCATAGTCTCATGTTTGCTCTTTAATTATTGCGCTTTAAAAAAAAAAAATCAAAATCATCATTGATTCTTACTTCTTATTTTCGTTCCTGAATGAGTGCCTTTTTATATCATTACCTTATTATTGTATCTCTGTCTTATTTCTTGCCTGTTGTTTGATACTAACCTTGGTATGGTTTCTTGCTCTTGGTATTTGGATCATTATTATTGTTGTAGTTTAGTTAGAGGTTATCTTTTTATCTTGATGTTATCCCTGAAAAGGGCGGGGATTGGATATAAAAAACACACGAGTGCTTATCTATTATCCTCGAATAAAAGAATTTGCCTTTGCCTTGCCTTGTATTGTCTTGTCTCTCTCAGCATGAAACCTATTGATGACGTGCACGTGAACCTGTGTGTGTGTGTGTGTGTGTGTGTGTGTGTGTGTGTGTGTGTGTGTGTGTGTGTGTGTGTGTGTGTGTGTGTGTGTGTGTGTGTGTGTGTGTGTGTGTAAATCACTGTGCAAAACTAAAAGATGTCATGCTTTTTTTTAATGTAGGACATAATTATGTTTTATGTAGTTTGCCATTGGTAGTACATTTTTACCCATAATAAGAATATTGGTTAAGTTCCTCCTTTTTACCAAAATAGTATGATTTATGTTACTTATTTCGTTGTTAGTGGTGGGGTGATGGTTTCCGTTGCTTAACTCGTTATGTTTTCTTGTTTTCTACTTACTTAATAGCGCCTTTTGTTATCATAATCACCATTTGATTGTTTATTTCTCATTTTAGTTCTCTGTGTGGGTGCTTTTTGCTATTTTAATATTGTTTTTCTGTCCTTGTTTCTTGTTTTCTGTTTGTTAGTGTTCTTCTTGTCTCTTGTTTTCTTCAGTTTGTCTTCTTTTTTTTCTTTTCTTCCTCTTCTTCGTTTCTAGGCTAGCGTACCAAGGTGAGATTTTGGCGCATGCGACCAATTTTGCCTTTACCTTAGTTTCTTTTCAGTTTATTTGTATCATCTTTTTGCTTTCTTTACTTTAGTCCGTTCAAATATGTCAATACCATAATTGCACATACGTGCATGAAAACTGATGCATGTACAAACACGCACGCGCACGCACACACTTACGCACGCGCGCACATACACACACACATGTAAAACACTTGTACAGAAACAGGTACGTGTGCACACAACAGTGTAATGAATCTTTTAATCGTCTAACTGGTTATTAGTCATGAAGCAATACTTCCAAAATGCGCTGTCTTTGCCTTCTTTAAGCATTTTCTTCATTAAGTTCTTCTTCTCCTCCTCCTCCTCCTCCTCCTCCTTCTTCTTCTTCTTCTTCTTCTTCTTCTTCTTCTTCTTCTTCTTCTTCTTCTTCTTCTTCTTCTTCTTCTTCTCGATCCTCGGCTGGAGCTCTGAGGTTCACCAATGGTAAGAATTTGCGATTGCAATGGCAACGGGTTTTACCCAACATTAAGGTAGCCGCATTCCAACTAAGGGGACTAGGTTAAATCAAAAGACTCTGAATGTCATATTTACCAGATCTATTCCTTAATTGGCCCACACTACATCCTAGTAAAATTATTGTGCAGGGTATACTAGCAAGTATGGATTGTTTTTTCGTTCCTCGGCTAGAGCTCCGAGGCTCACCAATGGTGAGAGTATTGCGTATGCGACAGTTTTGGGTGAGGGTTTTTTACCCTCCGTGAACGTAGCTGCATTTCAACTTCGGGGATGAAGATGGATGATTTCTTATTAAGACATTCTTCAATGAGCATGGTTACCAAGTGGACGGGTAACAATTTGTGTGCTTTGGCTTTATTTAGAACAGCCCCCCAGTTCACACAGCTGCAAACAGGTAAACATAATTTATTTTATTTTTATTTTATTTTATACCACTTTATGTCACAGCAGATTTCTCTCCGTGAAATTCGGGCTGCTCTCCCCGGGGAGAGCGCGTCGCCACAAGTGCAGCGCCTACCCATTATTTTGCGTTCCTCCTCTCTCTATTACATCTGCGCTGGCCAAGACTGTCCTACAGGGAACAGTAAAAGGTGGGAGACGAAGAGGCAGACAGAGAAAACGATGGGAAGACAACGTCAGAGAGGTGGACGGGCTTTGGGGGGAGAGATCTGCTACGGAGAGCGGAGAATCGTGAGGAGTGGAGGAAGCTGGTTGCAAAATCTTCAGTGGTGACCCTACTGTCCGGAAGACTAACGGGACACGACAGGTGAAGGTGAAAGAAGGAAAGAAACGGATACCCTGTCCTCTTTTAGAGACAGGGAAGGTTAAAGCAACGAGATAGAAGAGATGGGCACCGCCCTCACTATACTATGCTGGCCCCTAGAGAAGCTGAAGTCTCTCTTTGACACCTCGCACCAACGACATCATAGGTTATGAGAACACCTTCACCTTTACCTATGCCATCGCCTTCTTGAAACAAACTGAATCGGGTTACAGCTTTGGTCACCAACCGCGCTGTTTGTTTATCTCCTTAAGACTTCAGCCCACGAAGAAAGCTTGTCAACATCGGCCGCCATTCAACAGTTGCAAGCCAGCGAGCGATTAATTCATCACGGGGGTCACGTGAGCTTGTCAGGGAAGGTGACATGTGACATGGGGGGATTTAGAAGTTGATTGGCAGATGTCAAAAAGGTGACTATGCAAATGAGAGATCCGATTCCTGTCGCTTCACACCTCAAGCTCCGAGCAGGATTAGTGTGATCTGGATTGTTTTTGGTGTTGTTTTTTTTTCAGTTTGCTTGTTCTGTCTCTCTGTTTGTCTGTCTGTGTGACTGTTTGTCTGTCTGTCTGTCTATCTGTCTCTGTCTCTGTGTCTGTCTGTCTGTCTGTCTTCTGTCTGTCTGTCTGTCTGTCTGTCTGTCTGTCTCTCTCTCTCTCTCTCTCTCTCTCTCTCTCTCTCTCTCTCTCTCTCTCTCTCTCTCTCTCTCTCTCTCTCTCTCTCCTGGCCATTGCGTGCCAAAGGGAACGAATGACAAAACTGACAAAAAAACTGCATGCACATGGGGACTAGATGTTAAAGAAAAAGCGTGCGAGTGCTTCCAGTCCAATCCAATCTTGTTGTTTATGGCCCCGCCAACATAATTATGAGTGCTGATTTCATAAGGCTCGAAATAGTTTTTTAAAGCAAAAAAGGAATGAATGGAATGAATGAATGAATGAATGAATGAATGAATGAAATAAAACGTCATCCACAGAACTTTCAGGGAGTCGAGTCAGTATCAGTGCTAGGTAAAAAGCCAAAAGAAAAAGTCCTATCCAACAGAGGTATCAGCACAAATCGAGATTCGACCCTCCAATGCTCAATTACCGTTCAAATCACGAATAAAATGCTCTAACCACTAAACCCACCCCAACCTACCCCACCCCACACCCCACCCTTACCCTCCACCCTCCTTCTTTCTTCCTCCAGTGAAGCAGACGAAGGGAGCCCTCCCTCCTCCATCCCTCCCTCAGTGTTGACCAACCCAGCAGACTAATATTCCATTAGCATTAGTCAGCTGCTACCCCTGTCCCTTCCTTATTATCTCCTGCCAAGGGAGATCACTCCGTGAGACAACAGTCTTCTCTCCCCTCGCTCACTCAAGTCGATAACGGTCGCGTCGCGGTTTCTTCTTGACTGGTATGGGGGCTTTCCAAAGCTCATTGGGGGGGGGGGGGGGGGGGGGGAATATTGATGAGTTGTATGCCAGTTGTGGGTGTCGTGGTTTTTTGCCGATATTTTAGGTGGGGGGGGGGGGTGGGGGGGGGGTAGACGTAACAAACGCTGTGAGGGCTTTAAAAAGAATTTATTATTATTTTCAAACCGTGGCTATTTTTTTAGGATGGAAAACAGCTGACATAGTTAAAGTAGAAAAAAATGACTGAAGAATTGGCTGGGTAAAAAAAGCAAATCAAAAACAACACAACCACACCCCCCCCCCCCCCCACACACACACACACACACACACGTACATCTCTCTGTCTCTGTCTCTGTCTCTGTCTCTGTCTGTCTGTCTGTCTCTCTCTCTCTCTCTCTCTCTCTCTCTCTCCTCTCTCTCTCTCTCTCTCTCTCTCTCTCTCTCTTTCTTTCTTTCTCTCTTTCTCTTTCTTTCATTTCCAATTTTAATTCCAGATCTGTTGCATTGTGTGCTAGATATATAAAAATCTGCATGGAAATCAGTATTTTGATGGAATGAGACTTGCTTTGGTCAGAAGAAGGTCGTTTTTTACAGCAAACACCGAAACTGGATCAAATTGTTTTTACTCTTTAAAAAAGAAAAGCACCACAAAAAACCTTACGGTTGACGTTTTGATAATGTCAAAAGTTTGAGAAGAGAAACATTTGCTTTTTGATAGAAGGATTTTGGACAAAATAATGGGGAAAAGGGATTGATTGTTCTTGTAGCAGCTTTTTGTGTTTAAACCCCAACTTTGCTTCAAAAACGTTGTAACTATGCACAAACACACACACGTACATTATCAAGTGTTCTGACTATTAGGATAGAGAAGGAGATGAAAGAGAGAGAGAGAGAGTGAGAGAGAGGAGAGAGTAGAGAGAGAGTGAGATGAGTAGATGAGAGGATGATGAGAGAGCAATGAGAGATCGAGAGGAGAGAGGAGAGAGAAGCAACAGTCAGTACAAACAGACAGACAGACAGACAGACAGACAGAGAGCAACAGTCAGACAGACAGACAGATGGACAGACAGACTAGACAGACAGGACGACAGAGAACTCTAAAACCTGAACAATTTTATTGTAGAAGCCACTCACCCATTAAAACACACTCATATCATTATCATCAAGTGTTCTGATATTAAGATAGAGAAGTGGTGGGTGTGTGAGAGACAGACAGATAGACAGACAGTCAAACAGACAGACAGACAGAGAGCAACAAACAGACAGACAGACAGAGACAGAGAGACAGACAAACAGAGACAGAGACAGACAGAGAGACAGACAGACAGATGATAACTCCCATAATTAAAAGACAAGCACAATCGTTCTTTGGGATAAGGCAGGGAGATTCAAATTATCCTGTTTTTTACAGTCATATGGTATTGGGGGTTAAATGCCATGATACTTACTGTTGGATTGAGAATGGATTTGGGTTTTGATTGCGTAAGACATCTTACCTTGGATCCATCAGGCCTTTTAATCTTCTTTACATAAACATACATGAAGAATATCAAGAAACACGTCAAAAGATCCTGTCCCCTTGGGGGGATGTCAGGGGGCCTGTCAGTATAAAAATATCATCCCCACCTTCAGGAAATTATGTGCTGGGATTTCCCCCTTTTCTATCCCTTCTTTGTTTCTGCCTTATGTGGGTTTGTGTGTGCGTGTGTGCTTGCGTTGGTGTGGTGTGTGTGTGCGTGGGTGCGTGCGTGCGTGTGTGTGTGTGTGGTGTGTGTGTGTGTGTGTGTGGTGCGTGCGTGCGTGCGTGCGTGCGGTGCGTGCTTTGATTTATTTATTTATTTGATTTATTCTTTTATATCGAGGATAATGGAATAAGCACTCTTGTGCTTTTTTACATCCAATCCCCCTGTGTATGCAGTTTTGTAAATGCCATCTGTTCCCACCGGCACACGATGGCCTACTCTTACGAAAAGCGGAACAGGATTTAACGTGTGCGCAAGATGTTCTGCGTGCGTTCGCACATGGGGCCTCAGTTTAAAGTCTCATCCGAAGGACTTTTGGGAGAGTGGAGTCAGCACTGATGTTAATTCCAGGAGAAAAATCCAGGAGAAAAATCTCTCGTGCGTGTGTGCGTGCGTGCGTACGTGCGTGGTGTGTGTGTGTGCGTTGTGTGTGTGTGTGTGTGTGTGTGTGTGTCTGTCTGTCTGTCTGTTCTGTGAACAAAAGTAGCCCCGGCTAAGAGATCTGGGATATTTTTTTAACAACAAGAAGAAATATTCTAAGCTTTGATATGCAAAACAGTTGAGAAGCAAAAAAGCTTCTTCTTATAGACTGATCACAAGCAGTTCTTAAAGGAATTGGACAATCTTTTGTCAGCATTTTTTTTTCTGTGGGTTGGGGGTATTGTGTTGTATGCCACTTTAAATCACAGCAGATTTCTATGCATAGAATTCGGGCTGCTCTCCCCGGGATGGAGGGTACGTCGCCACAAGAGCAGCGCCACCCATTTTTATTTTTATCCCTGTCTGCGCGTGTATTTATTTTGTTTCACTTTCAGAGTGACATTTTGGTGCAGAATTTTGTCAGGGACAACATTGCTCTCCTGTTGCCGTGGGTTCTTTTACGTGCGGTAAAGGTGTGTATGGGGCAATGTGTGACACACACACACACACACACACACACACACACACACATACATCACACACACACACACACACACACACACACACACACACACACACACACACACACACACCACACACACACACACACACACACACACACACACACACACACAAACTCACTCACTCACTCACTCACTCACTTTTAGCCTACTGCTGATTCTGGTTCATAATTAAAATCAATGGGCACAACATTATTTTGTGGGTTTCAGGTTCGAGCCCGAAGAGTGTGAACATCTTTGCTGGCATGGAAAAGGGGCATCTTGTTTGCATCTCTTCTATAACGGAGATCACCCTGCAAACCAAGCTGTACGGCCCACGAGAGGAGCTGGAAATGACATGCCATTACTTTTTTGCCCAGACACATCTGACGGTGTAAAAGCGAACAAGAGAAAAAGATTTCTTCTTGTCAATTGTACATGCCAAAGTAAGTGAGCTTTTGAATACCTTTTGACTCCCACGAGTTAGTAGTAGTAGTAGTAGTAGTAGTAGTAGTAGTAGTAGTAGTAGTAGTAGTAGTAGTTAGTAGTAGTAGTAGCAGTAGCAGAGGCCAGCAGCAGCAGCAGCAGCAGCAGTAGTGGTAGTAGTAGTAGTAGTAGTAGTAGTAGTAGTAGTAGTAGTAGTAGTTGTTGTTGTTGTTGTTGTTGTTGTTGTTATTTCAGTTGTAGCACTAGTAACAGTAGTGTCTTTATTCATCGTCGTAAGCTCAGACAGCAACTACTGTTGTCTGTGATATGAATGAAAATGCGTTGCACTGCTGCAGTTCAGCACCTGACAAGTCAGGCCCAGCGCATCCGACTTCCGCGTGGGAGAGAATTATTATCTTTTAAGTCTTTCTGTAAAGGTTTAAAAAAAAAAGTGCAAGAAAAGTGACCAAGAAGGCAGGAAACATACAAGAAGAAGAAGGTGGTGACAGGAAGAAAAGGAAGAAGGCAGAAACAAAGAAAGGGATAGTCAAGAGGGAATTCCTAGCGAAGAATTTCCAGAAGGTGGGGAAGCTATTTATACTGACAGCCCCCAGGCATCTCCACGAGGCGGGAGGGGGAGGGGTAGGGGGATCGCTTTGTTTCTTCACAGGCTTTTCACAGCTTGTTTGGGGAAAAGATTGACAGGCAAAGGCCATTGTTTCGTCGTTTCTCCGGCACTTTTGGTCAGTAACAATCACTACGAGTGTTCATCGACCCAAGTTGTCTTTAATGCTCGGAACAGCTGACACACTGTCATTGGGAAATACCAGAAAATTCAGCTGAGTCAAACTAGGAATCAGACGGACCCTATAGCCAAGTGGTTAAGGCTGTTTGACCTCAACCCCATGGGTCCATGAAGTCGTGGGTTCGAATCTCAGTGACGGCGTCTGGTGAACTAAAGAGTGGGAATTTTTGCCATCTCCCAGGTCAACTTTCCAAGTGCAGGACTTGCCTGCTTGTACCTTAGTGTTCCTTTAATTTCCTGTGTATGCATATATACCGTAAAATCCCTAGCATACGCCCACCCACCCCTGTGCACTGATTTAGGGCAAAATTGGGGGTGGGGTTTGCTAGGGATAGACCCTTTGCACAAAGTAATTTTTGTGCTCAACCATGTAATTGAGTGAATACAAACCCCGAAAGCATGTAAATTAGGTCGTGTGAGTAGAAGTGAAGGAAAATAGAAAAAAAGGGTCTTTGAGGCAAAGAAGGCCAACGAGTTCCATCGCTTTCCGTTGTAGGTCCTTGTTTCGCAATACCCTGCCTTCAGATCTTTCATCTTCCAGATAATGCAGCACACCTTGGTCGACGTGTTCAGATCTAACTGCTGGTCCTTTAGACAGTTTCCGTTTTTTTTTGTCTTTTCCCTACTGCTGTTCAAGTCTATCTCTGTTTTCACTCCATTCCCTGATCCTCTTCCTATCCACAGAAAATTCACGGGCACACTCCGAAACATTCCCACCTGCTTCGTTATCCAGATACTGGGGGGCTTCCAATTTGAAAGATACAATGTAAGACTGTCGCTTCCGCATTTTGCAAAAATGGCACAGAGAGATTCAAGAACCAACTTCCGGCCATCAGGAAGCATCGTCAAAGTACCCGTTCATCACTGACAGACAAAAGACGTCAGTGGAAAAAGCATGACGTAATTTTAATTCACTTTGTTGGGGATGGGTGGGAGTGAGGAGAGGGGACAAAGAATAAGAAAAAGGAAAGAAACACGAAAAGGTAGAGAAGGGGAAAAAGATGACTTTTAGAACAGTCTACACAAATCCCAGTGAAAGTGAGCATAGTCTCTTTGAAAAAGGCAGGGTGGGCGTTTGCTAGGTAGTTACCCCTGTGCACAACTTTTGGCCCAAAGTGGGGGGTGGGCGTTTGCTAGATGGTGGGCTTATGCTAGGGATTTTACGGTATAATTATATATATATATATATATATATATATATATATATATATATATATGTATATATATATATATATATATATATATATATATATATATATCCATCCCAGGGGGGAAATATCCCCTTGAATGGGATTCCAACCCAGGTCAGCAGATCATGAGTGCAAAATATTACACTCTAACCACCAGGCTATCCCCTCCCCTCCTGTCATTCATATTTTTATATTCGATCATTCTTTTAGCCCAACATTCATTATTTTCATTCCCTCATTTATTCATTCAAAGATCATTAGTTGTTCCCCTTTTTTCTATTCCATTCCATATTGTTCATATTACACTGACCACAAAAGCCATTATCAGAGCTGTCACCTCATTCAGTTTCAGTAGCTCCAGTAACTTTCATTTCAAGTTCAAAACCAACACCTCCCAATAGGTTCACATATCTTACACCCTCCATCTGAAAAAGAACAATTAAATGACACAATACCTTAATCATTTCATTCCACTGAATCAATGGAAAGGAACAAGAGGTGTGTAGAAAATTAATTACCAAGAAACACAAAGGACAGTCAGCTCAATGGAGAAGTAGTACTTGCTGACCCAACAACCAGCCAGTCAGCCCTGCAGACTAATGCTTCATTGGCGTGTTTCAGCTGCTTTCTGTCCCCTTCCTCTGCTTATTACCACCAGGAAAGGAAGATCCATCCTTGTGACAACACTCCTTTCTTCCCCCAAGTCGATCATGGCCCCAGTTTCTTCTACAGTGGTCTTTTCAAGTTCGCTTGGGGGAAAATATTGACAGGCAATGGTCTGTTGTTTGTCTGTTTCACTGCTAGGTTGGGAGGGGGGGGGGGTTTACAGTGACAAACCCTGTGGGTTTCCATCGACCAGCACTGTCTTTAAAGATGGGAAACAGCTGACACACTTTCCTTGGGAACAGACGAAGAACTGTCTGGGTTAGGGGGAACATTTTTTTGTTGTTGCTGCTGTTGTCTTCTTTGCGCTTCTTGGTTAAGATTTCATTTCCAGATTCCTGAGTCCATGTTGGACAAATAAAAATGCACATGAAAATCAATGTTTGTGTGGATGAAGCTAGCCTTTGGTTATGAGATTGTGGTTTTTGCAGCAAACACTGACAGCTGGTTGAAATCACTTTTTCTAAGAAAGAAGAAATGGCTCCTGTTTTTATAATGCAAACAAAAAAGAAGTTTGGGAAGTGGAAAAGTGCTTCTATCAGATTGATCCTGAAATGTCTGGCAAAGATTTATGGATTTTCTTGTTGGTAGTTCTTCCTCAACTTGAGATAAGCAGTAGTTGCTGTCTGAGCATTTGACAAAGAAAAAGAAGACCAGCAACCATTGTAAATTTACAGAATGAACTTGTGGGTTGCAGATCTTAGACTGGACAGTGCAATTTCTGTCCTTCATGGGATTTTTAGGTTTGGATCCCTCATTGCAAAGTATTGATCCCAGGCAGGTAAGCTGTTGAGCAGACCACAGCTTCTGACCAAGGTCATTTTTTTGTTCAAAGTAAAAGGTCAACTTGTTTCTAGCCATGACCTTGGTGTGCTCAACCCATGACTTCTGTGCTGTGAATTCTGGATCTCTGATACAGTATTTAACAAGCTTGGCATTAAACTTCACTAAGTTCACCAAGCTAGATAATTAATGACAAAGACAGAGACTTTTTGTCATACAGCCTTCCAAAAAAGTCATCAAACATCTTTAGAAGTTACACTCTTGAAATAGATTCTTGTTTGTTTCTTCTTTTGTCTGTTCATTCCTTGCTGTCCGCAAGGCCTTCAATTTCACACATTAAGTAAAGATCCATGGTTGATTCTTCCTCTTATATTCCATATGCTGACATGGCAGGGCAGAAATGAATGACCAGGAGCCATGAAACAGTTGTGGACAGACAAATGGAGAACCTGTGTTCACGAAGCCAGCAGACTAATGATTCATTGGTTTTTTGTGAGTTTCTTTCTCCTTATATCACCACATTACCTCCAAGGAAGGGAGATCCATCCTTGTGACAATCTCCTTCTTCCCCTCCCCCCTCCTACCAGTCAATCATGGTCCCTGTATTACTTCACAGGCATTTAGTTGATTGTGAAAACATTAAACAATCTCCACAGGTTTTACATTTGCATGAACTGCAAATCAAAGTGTACAAGCTTGAATTCTCATCTGTTCTCACACTTATGGTTTGAAGAACCTCATGCACCTCTCAAGTCATCATTTATGTGTTATTTCATTCAATCATTTATCCATTAATTATATTTGTCTACTGACTCTTTAATCGTTGAAAGTGATTAGTGGTTCTGCTGGATCAATTGAAAGGGAACAAGAGGTTTAGGAAAGGAATGGCCAAGAAACACAACACTGACGTAGACAGCTCATTGAGAAGTAGCACAGTGGTGCTGACTCCCCTGCAGACTAATGCTTCATTGGCGTGTTTCAGCTGCTTTCTGTCCCCTTCCTCTGCTTATTACCACCAGGAAAGGAAGATCCATCCTTGTGACAACACTCCTTTCTTCCCCCAAGTCGATCATGGCCCGGTTTCTTCTACAGTGGTCTTTTCAAGTTCGCTTGGGGGAAAATATTGACAGTCAATGGTCTGTTGTTTGTCTGTTTCACTGCTACGTTGGGTGGGGGGTGGGGGGGGGGGCATTGACAAACTCTGTGGGTTTCCATCGACCAGCACTGTCTTTAAAGATGGGAAACAGCTGACACACTTTCCTCGTGAACTGATGGAAGAACTAGCTGGGTTAGGCGAACAAATTGTGTTGTTTTTGCTGCTTTTGTTGTTTTGTCCTTCTTGGTTACGATTTCATTTCCAGATTTCTGAGTCCATGTTGGACAAATAAAAAATGTGCATGAAAATCAGTGTTTATGTGGACGAAACTAGCCTTTGGTTATGAGATTGTGGTTTTTGCAGCAAACACTGACAGCTGGTGAAATCACTTTTCTAAGAAAGTAAAAATGGCTCCTGTTCTTATATTGCAAAACAAAAAGTTTGGAAGTGAAAAAGCGCTTCCAGCAGATTGATCTAGAAAAGAAGACCAGCAACTATTGTAAATTTTCAGAATGAACTTGTGGGATGCACCGCTTAGACTGGACGTGCACATTTCTGTCCTTCAGGGGATTTTTATGTTCAGATCCGAAATTGTTGAGTATGGGTTTTTGGTAGGTGAACTGTTGAGCAGACCACAGCTTCTGCCCCTAGTCATTTCCTTTCCGAAACAAAAGGTCAACTTGTTTCTAGCCATGACATTGGTTTGCTCAGCACTGAGTTCTGTGCAGTAACTTTTTGATCCTTTATCTAGGAATTAACGAGCTTGGACAATTTGTTTCCATTAAGTTCACCAAGCCAGAAGACTAATGACAAAGACAATGACTTTCTTTCATACAACTTTCACAAAAAAATATTAATCAGTCATCTTTAGAAGTTACCCTCATAAAATAAATCTCGTTCAGTCATTCTTTAATTTGTTTGTTTTTATGTTGTCTTCAAGGCCTTCAATTTCATACATCAAGTAATGAATGATCCATGGTGGTTCTTCCTCGATACTCCCTGTGCTGACATGGCAGGGCACAAATGAATGACCAGGAGCCATGAAACAGTTGTGGGCAGACAAATGGAGAACTAGTGTTCACCAAACCAGCAGACTAATGATTCATTTTTTGTGAGTTGCTTTCTCTTTATTCCACCACATTACATCCAGGGAAAGAAGACCCATCCTTGTGACAATGTCTTGTTCCCCCAAGTCAATCATGGCCGCTATGTTTCTTCACAGGCTTTTTCCAAAGACTGTGTGTGAGGAGGAACGTATTGACAGGCAATGGCCTGTTAGTGGTTCATCTGTTTCACCGGCACTTTCAGGCAATAATGAACGCTGTGTTTTTCCATCGACAAGAGCTGTCTTTGAAAATAAAAACAGCTGGCAAAATTTTTACTAGGAACTGGCTGAAGAATTGCCTGGATTCAAACAATCATTGAATGTTGCTTTTTTTTTCCCTGTCCCTCCTTTCCACCCAAACTTTCAATTTTGGTTCTAAATCCTTGCCTCTGTTGAGATAAGTGTGCATTGGAAGGAATGTTTGTGTTGAAGAAAGTAACTAGCTTGTGGCTCTAAGAGTTGTTTTTATAGTAAACACTGAAAGCTGGCTGAAATTGCTTTTTGAGGAAAAAAAGGATGGCGTTAAGTTTTGAGAGCGTAAAAAGGTGGGAAGTAAAATATTGTCTCCTGTGAAATTATTCTGCGTATTGCTGCAAGGGATTGCAGATTCTTTTGTCTGTATTTCTTTCCTTTTTTGTGCCCAACTTGAGGCCACCAAACATGGCAGTCAGTCATATTAGCAAGTCTGTGAGTCTGTTGCTGTGAAAGGCTGAAAACTGGTCAGCCTGGAGTGAACTGTTGACCAATGCATCCTGTGTGTCCCCTCAACGACCCTCTTGGTCAAAGGACTGTTGTTGCTTTCATTGCTAGGTTTTTCCAAGTTCTTGTTAGCACGAAAACATTGTCAAATGAAACTTGTTAGGTTTCTTCCTGCTTCATAAACACTTTCTAATCAATACTGATGCCACCTGTTTTCTTTGACCAAACATGTAAGCTACTTGACAGCAAACACAACCACTGCAGACAATTCTCTCCCACGCTGAAGTCGGTAGTGCTGGGCCTGACCTGTCAGGCGCTTAATGGCAGCGCAACACGTTTTCGCTCCTATGACAGACAACGATAGTTGCTGTCTGAACGTTCTACAAAGAAGAAGAAGAAGAAGAACAAGAACAAGAACAAGAACAAGAACAAGAACAAGAAGAAAAATGAAACTCCTTGGAAAATAGCTAAATTTCACTTACTGTAAAACTAGGCTGTAAACTTTTAATGTTTTGTAAACTTTTTATTTTCCCTTCCTTTTTTCCTCTCTTTCAAAGTTTCGTTTCCAAACCCACGGGTGTGTTTTCGGGGTTATTCAGGATTAACATCAATAAGGAATTTGCATGATAATCAGTGTTAGTTTGGATAAAACGAACGTCCCACTTCCAAGTTCCTGGTTTATGAAACAATGAAAACTGGTTGGTGTTGGGTAAAACAATGTCAGACAGGGTTTTTGGTTAGGGTTTTTTTTTTGTTTCGTTTTGTTTTTGTGGGGGGTGGGATTGAATTGAGGGGGTTTTGTTTTTGTTTTTGTTTTAGGGGAAAGACAAGACAGAAAAATTGCTTTTCGCAGACCGACCCTTTAGGTAACAGAGAAAAAGATGCAGATTCCTCTTGTCAATTTTTTTGTGTGGGTTATCTCTTTCTTCCTTTTTTCTACCCCAAAAATTTACGACAAACTAGTTGGTGAAAAGGTTTGAGTAAATGCACAGGTTTTTTGTTGTTTTGTTTTGGGGAGCGGGGGTTTCCAAGAATGTAATTTCTTATCCACGTGGTTTGTATTGAATGAAAGCCAAGGTCGAAGTTGCTACCTTAGCCTTGTGTCAGGTAGATACTGGAAGTAAGGAATCTTGTTTCTGTTTTTGCATTTTAATCTGTGGTGTTCTTCCTCCTAATGATTAAACAGATAAGAAGGAGGAGAGTCTTTGTTGAATGCTTAGACAGCCAACTGTTGTCAGTCAAATAAGTAAAAATGCGTTGCGCTGCCGCTAAAGCACCTGGCAAGTCAGGCCCAGCATTCCGACTTCAGTGTGAAAGAAAATTGCTATCTTTTGTGTCTTTTCAGGGCGGGGGCGGGGGGGGGGGGGGGGGCAGGAGAATGAACCAAGAATGCATAAAATAGACAAGAAGGTGTTAGGAGGAGGAAGGCAGAAACAAAGAGAGAGGAAAAGATGAACCTCGCACAAAAAAGATCTTGCAGAAGGTGGGGATGCTATTTATCCTGACAGGCCCCAAGCATCCCACGGGGAGAGAAAAGAGGAGGAGGAGGACAGAGAAAGAAAAAGAAAGAGGAAGAAAAATCAGTGCATTGTATTATTGTGTTGTATTGAATAGTTGGTGTTGGTGTGCGAACTTTCTGTGTGTGTGTGTGTGTGTCTGTGTCTGTCTGTCTGTCTGTCTGTCTGTGTGCTGTGTGTGTGTGTGTGTCTGTCTGTTGGTCTGTCTGTCTGTGTCTGTGGGTGTAGATGCACTTCTCATATAGCTACTGTCTCTGCAGCCAGACACTTTATGTCACTGAACTTCTTCTCACCCAAATCACAAATCGATTTTTCTCTTTGGTTTCTGTGTTGAACAAGTCCCAACCTGGTGCTAGTTGTTATTTTAGTTTTTTGTGGGTTTTTTAAAAAAAATAATGTCTGGTTGTCTAGTCATGTCTGCTTACTCCCAAGTTTTTTTTCTGGATTTCTGAATGCGTTGGGTGCATTTTCAACAGTCTGGCCCGTTTTTTCTTCTTTTTTTATGGATCGAGGGAGGGGGTGAGTAAGAATATAACAATTCTTTTCAGCATTTTTTTTTTATAAAAGAAAGCTGAAAAAGACTTCTCTCTTTTCGCAAAAGTTGGAGAATATCCATCTTTTCATGAATGTTGACCAGGTTTGGTTTGAATTTTTCGTTCCTCGGCTAGAGCTCCGAGATTGCGGTTGTGGGTGGTGTTGTGTGTGTGTGTGTGTGTGTGTGTGTGTTGTTGTTGTCTGTCTGTCTGTCTGTCTGTGTCTGTGTGTCTGTGTCTGTGTTGTCTTGTCGTCTTTATTTCTAAATTTATTTATATTTATTCTTTTATATCGAAGATAATGGAATAAGCACTCGTGTGCTTTTTTACATCCAGTCCCCCTGTGTATGCAGTTTTGTATATTTTGTCATCTGTTCCCACCGGCACACAGTGGCCTACACTTACGAAAAGCGGAACAGGATTTAACGTGTGCGCAAGATGTTCTGGGGGGGGGGGGGGATGGGGTGTATGTGATGTTCCACCCGACAACATTTTTAACTTCCTGAGAGAATCAGGCTTTTCCTGTTTGATATGAGAGTAAAGGTGTGATAGTCAGTCACTGAGAACAAGATTGTTTTTTCAGAAATCTGGTCTTGGTTTTTTAATCTCATGTTTTGTGTCCGTTTTTATGAGTGAAGGATGTCATAATACAGTACACTGACCCAACAAGGATGTTTTAAGAAATCTGGTGTTGATTTTATCTCATTCTACGTGTCATTTGTATGAGTGAAGATGTCCATAACACTAATGAACAAGCTTGTCTTAAGGAATTTTGATTTTTGATTTACCTCATAATTTATAATATGTGGTTGATGTAGTTTCTCCCACAAACGGCGAGAATTCCTGTTTAACCCTATGGTTGACCAGGGCGTGTGATACAAGGAACACAACAAAGTGAATTTTTTACACCCCTGTTTTAATTTGTATTATTATACCTGCACAGTTTTATTCTGAGATTTAAAATTGACGAGGTGCAGTGACAGCCCCGATATGACCTGTGTATAGCGGTGGGAGGAGGAGGGGGGGGCATAAAGAACAAGATAGCATTGGATGGTAGGAGAGATGAGGTGCGGGTGAGGAGTGTGGGGTGTGGGGTAGGGTGGGAGTATGTAGTGTGTGTGTGTGCTGCGTGCGTGAGTGCGTGTGTGTGTATGTGTGTGTGTCTCTGTGTGTGTGTATGTGTGGTGTGTAGTGTCTGTGTGTGTGTGTGTGTGTGTGTGTGTGTGTGTGTGTGTGTGTGTGTGTGTGTGTGTGTGTGTGTGTGTGTGTGTGTGTGTGAGACAAGAGAGTGACAGGGGCAGTGACAGGGTTCACGCCTGCACAAAACGATTCCCCCCACTAATCCTCTCGATGCCAGGCGCGTGAGCAGCCATGGAACACACCTCTTAACAGCTTCTCTCTTCTCTTTCTTCTCTCACTCTTCTCTCCTGTTCTGTTCTCTTTGTCTCTCTGTACTGTCTTGTCTGTCTGTCTGGTTATCTGTCTGGTTGTCTCTGTCTCTGTTTCTACCTTTGTTTTTGTCTCTGTTTCTCTGTCTCTCACCTTCTTCTTGTTGTTCTTCTTGTTCTTCTTGTTCTTTCTTTCTTCTCTCTTTCTTTCTTTCTTTCTTTCTTTCTTTCTTTCTTTCTTCTGTCTTCTTTCTTTCTTTTTTCTGCTCTCTCTCTCTCTCTCTCTCTCTCTCTCTCCTCTCTCTCTCTCTCTCTCTCTCTCTCTCCTCTCTCTCTCTCTCTCTCTCTCTCTCTCTCTCTCTCTCTCTCTTCTCTCTCTCTCCCTGTCTCTGTCTCCCTGTCTCTGTCTCCCTGTCTCTGTCTGTCTGTCTGTCTGTCTGTCTGTCTGTCTGTCTGTCTGTCTCTCTCTCTCTCTCTCTCTCTCTCCTCTCTCTCTCTCTCTCTCTCTCTCTCTCTCTCTGTGTCTTCCTGTCTGTCTGTCTGTCTGTCTGTCTGTCTGTCTGTCTGTCTGTCTGTCTGTCTGTCTGTCTGTCTGTCTGTCTGTCTGTCTGTCTGTCTGTCTCTCTCTCTCTCTCTCTCTCTCTCTCTCTCTCTCTCTCTCTCTCTCTCTCTCTCTCTCTCTCTCTCTCTCTCTCTTGTTCTTTCTTTCTTTCTTTCTTTCTTTCTGTGTGTCCCATTGTCTTAGTGTTCAGATTATAGTCGAGTGGGTTTCGACTGATATGTCAAGGGGTGGGGCTTTTTTTTCTTTTTCTTTTCTTTTCTTCTTCTCTCTTTTGTCTTTTCTGTTATGTGTTACATGGTTATTTCCAGCTGGGATTTTTTTCTCTTTCTTTCTTTCTTGTCTTGAATTTTATTTTTTAGGAATAACAACTCGTCCTTCCTGGTATGGGTTTGTTTGTTTATTTATTTTTTGTTTGTTTTGTTTGTTGTTGCTGTTGTTGTTTTGGTTTTTGGTTGTTGTTTTTTTTTGGAGGGGATGGTTGTTCTTCCTGGTTCTTTTTTTTTTAATTTTGTATTTTTTGGTTTTATTATGTCTTCATTTTTTTTTATTTCCTTCTTATGTTTTGTTACATTTTTCTGGCCTGTCTTATTTTCTTTCTTTTTTTTTTCTTTCTTTTTCCCCTCGGTATTTGTCTTTGTTTTTCTTTGTCTTTTCTCTTTGGTTTTTTTTTGTTCTCTCTTCCTGATTCTTTGCTTTCTTTTCTTTATTATTTGTTTTTTACTTGTTTTCCCTTTTTACTTCTTTTAAGCGGGGGCTGGAAGGGAGGGGATGATATTCCTGTTTTTCATATTTTTTCCCGTTTTGTTACTCATTTCCTTTTTCTGTTTTTAAATCCATGCTTTCTTTCTTGTTG
>CM060327.1:38287508-38292508 GCA_030674155.1 Stramonita haemastoma | reverse complement strand
TGTGTGTGTGTGTGTGTGAATAAAGCATAAAACAGATGACAAACCAAACCTACAGAGCCCGTGATTGATTTTGCATCCTTGTTCTCTTGCTTCCCCCTTATGATACAATAACTAGAGAACTGACTCCCACTCCTCCCTCAACTGTGAAAAGTGCAATGAACAAACTGCAATGACTGCTGGCTGTGTTCAACAACAAAGAACGGACAGAAAAATACTTCAAGCTTTGCAGTGCATCATAGCTTGACTGCCGAAAACAAAACAAAAAATCCTTCAATCCAATCCAATCCAATCTTGTTGTTTATAGCCAGGCCGACCATAGAGACTATATCGGGGCTGTTATCTCATTATCACATATTAAAATTGTGCAACTGTAATATACAGATTGCCGCCGCTGTAGTCTAGTGGTTAGGGCGTTGGACTCGTAATCTAAAGGTTGCGGGTTCGATCCCAGCTTTCGGCTATGGCGTTGTGCCCTTGGAAAAGGCACTTTACGGCTATTTTCTCACCCCACCCAGGTGTAAAAGGGGTACCAACCTTGTGTTGGGGGTTAACCCTGCGATAGACTGGCGTCCTATCCAGGGGGGAGTCTATGACTCTCAGTCGCTTAACGCCACAGAAACCGGGATAAGCACCGGCCTGATGAGCCTTAGGCTCGGGACAGACTTTAACTTTTTTAATATACAGATTAAAATAGGGAATAAAACCAACTCTACTGTCCTTCCTAGTTTCAACGCCCTTGGTCAGCTATCATGGTTTAACTAAGGAGGGTCACCGCATTGTGGGAGAAACCACAATTGACCACACATAAAATGAGATAAAAACTCAAACCAGATTCTTTTTAAAAAATAAAAAAAAAAAAAAAAGCAACCACCTTGTTCTTGGTGACATTTTCATTCATATCAGATGGGAAAAGCCCGATTCTCTCAGAAAAATAAAAATCGTGTCCAGCAAGCAGAACATCACGAAAAAAGATCTCTAGGGAGTCTGCAGTGAATGCCTGTGCTTAATACCTTGGACATCTCGAAATGCTTTCAACAGCAGCAGCAGCAGCAACAACAACAACAACAACAAAAACAACAATGATGACAATAATAAAAACAGCAGCAGCAGAGCAAAAACGCCAATCTAAAACAAAAACAACTGCAACAATATTATCAAACAACAAGCACAACAAAAACATAAGCAAACAAAAAACAAACTGATGAACGCCAGAGCCGAGTAGTTAAGACCGTTCGACTTCGATCCCATGGATCTATGCATACCCGTGTGTTCAAATCTCAGCAGTGTGACTGGAAGTTTGTGTTTTGTCACATGTTGAGAGAGAGAGAGGGAGTGTGTGTGTGTGTGTGTGTGTGTGTGTGTGTGTGTGTGTGTGTGTGTGTGTGTGTGTGTGTGTGTGTGTGTGTGTGTGTGTGTGTGAGAGAGAGAGAGAGAGTGTGTGTGTGTGTGTGTGAGAGAGAGTGTGAGAGAGAGTGTGTGTGTGTGTGTGCGTGCGCGCGTGCGTGTGTGCGTGCGTGCGTGCGTGTGTGTATGTGACATAAACCTGTAACTCTACAGACATGTACAGAATATTATGCTGCCATCGTTTACAGTTTATCAGGAAGCGAAGTGTATGTAAGACTGGCTTGATCCAGGTCATGTTCACTGGAACCATTCAACTGCAATGATAACTTCTGCAATTTTCTGACAGTAAGTACAGCTTTCAAGTTTCTCTTTTCCAAATATTACCTTCTTCTTCTGTAGTTTTAGGCTATCTTTCCCATCTGCGCAAGTGTAAGGAATAAAATGAAAAAAGGAAATATGTGTGCATCTGTGTGTAGGTGTGTGTGCGCGCGTGTGGGGGGTGGGTCTGCATGTGTGTGTATGTCTGTGTGTGGGTGTGTGTGTGTGTGTGTGTGTGTGTGTGTGTGTGTGTGTGTGTGTGTGTGTGTGTGTGTGCGCGCGTCTGTGTCTGTGTTTATATCTGTGCGTCTGTGTGTTCTGTGTCTGTGTGTTAGTTCTTCAGCTGAACGTCCTTCCATGAAAGAGAGATATGAGACAGTATGTGTGTTTGTGTACGTGCGTGCGTGCGTGCGTGCGTGCGTGTGTTTGTGTGTGTGTGTGTGTGTGTGTGTGTGTGTGTGTGTGTGTACAAGCACACGCGTTTCCGTGTCTGTGTCCGCGCAAGCATGCGTGTAGACAAAACAAAACAAAAGACACAAAACCCAAACCAAACCACACAACTGACATAAACCTTTAAACCTGCAGACATGCACAGAATATTATGCCAACATTTTTTATTTCTTTATCGAGAAGCGAAGTGTAAGACTGGCTTGATCCATGCTATGTTCACTGGAACCATCCGACTGCACTGATAACTTCTGCAATTTTCTGACAGTAAGAACAGCTTTCAAGTTTCTCTTCTCCAAATGATAATTATCTCGCTTCCTTGTACTGTAGGCCATTTTTGTTCCATCTGTGCAAGTATAATATAAAAAAAATAAAGAAAAGAAAAGAAATAAGGAGAATGTTGGGCAAGTTTGGTTTCACTCTTCAGTATCGTGCAAGTGGACATATGAGCGTGTGTGTTGTGTGTGTGTGTGTGTGTGTGTGTGTGTGTGTGTGTGTGTGTGTGTGTGTGTATGTGTGTGTGTGTGTGTGTGTGTGTGTGTGTGTGTGTGTATGTGTGTGTGCGTTTATTTATTTTTTCTTTTATATCACGGATAATGGAATAAGCACTCATGTTCTATTTTACATCCAGTCCCTGTGTGTATGCAGTTGTGTAAATTTGTGTGTGTGTGTGTTTGTGTGTATTTGTGTGTGTGTGTGTGTGTGTGTTGTCTGTGTGTGTCTGTGTGTGTGTGTCTGTGTGTGTAGGGAACATAGAGAGTGCAGAAATTCCATAGCCTGAACTACTCAAGATCCTCCCTACCTTCCCTGTGATGGAGATACCAAGGGGGCATGCGTGTGTGAATAAATAGCATCCCTGAAGGTGGCTTCAGGAAATTTCTGTGCTAGGAATTCCTTTTTCTACTCCTCTTTTTGCTTCTGCCCTGCTTCTTTTCCTTCCAGTCACCACCTTCTTCTTCTTCTTGTCCATTTTCTGCCATCTAGGTCCATTCTCTTACATTTCTATTTCCAGAAAGACCTAAAAGATAACAATCCTCTTCCGTGCTGAAGCCAGATACGCTGGGCCCTTACTTGTCAGGCGCTTAAAGGCAGCCTAACACATTTTCGCTCATGTGATGGAAAACAGTAGTTGCTGTCTGAGCATTCGACAAAGAAAAAAAACCCGTCGTGACTCTACACTGTAATAATAAGAAGAATAATTTGAAGAATTTGAAGAAGAAGAAGAAGAGAGAATTGAAGAAGAAGAAAAATTTGAAGAAGAAGAAGAAGAAGAAGAAGAAGAAGAAGAAGAAGAAGAAGAAGAAGAAGAAGAAGAAGAAGAAGAAGAAGAAGAAGAAGATGATGAATGATGATGATGATGATGATGATGATGATGATGATGATGATGAATGATGATGAAGAATGAGAGGAGGAGGAGGAGGAGAAGGAGGAGGATATGTGGAATTTGTATAGCGCTGAATCTTGTAAAGCAAAAAAGCCTAACATTTGAAAGGGGTGAATTGTTGACGTGACCGATTTTGAAGGCATAATTAGTCCTGCATTGCTATGGTCTGAAGAGAAAAAAAGAGAGAGAAAAAAAAGGTTAACATTTTTATCATAGCAAGGTCTGTCTGCTTACATTACACCTAATTAGTCTATATACAAAACACACAGGAGGCAGCGATTGGCAGGGTTGTGACCACACACACACACACACACACACACACACACACACACACACACACACACACACACACACACACACACACACACACACACACACACACATGCACGCATTCGAGCTTAGGCCTACCCAAGTTTATCTTTTTTCCTTTGTCTTCTTCTGTATGTGCAGTTAATGACTTTCTCTTGGTTAGATGTTTTTTTCCTTATATCATTCATTCAACTTTACAAACAAATACACATAATATTCACTCCTATCTCCTCCTTCCCTTGTCCAGTCTAAAATCACTTGTTAGTGGATAGACGTTAAAACGCACGCGCACCACACACACACACACACACACACACACACACACACACACACACACACACACAACACACACACACACACATTCAAGTGGATTTTGCCCCTTGGAGTTAATATCATTGCCGACTCCACTCCCCCCCCCCCCCCCCCCCCCAAAAAAAAAAGTCCTTTAGATGAGACTGTAAACCAATAATGTCCTGTGTGCGAATGCACGCAGAACATCCTGTGCACACGTTAAAGATCTGTTCCGCTTTTCGGAAGATTACACATTTGTGTACTGGTGGGAATGGATGACAACATTTACAAAACTGCATACACAAGGGGACTAGATGTTTAAAAAAAATGCACATGATTGCTTATTCCATTATCCTCGAAGTAAAAGAACAAATAAAATGCATAAATAAATAAAATAAATAAATACACATATATTCACTCCTCCCCCCCTCCCCCCCCCCCCCCCCCCCCCCCACACACACACACACACACACACTATACAAGCAAGACAACAGACTACAGACGCCTTCAAATCCTGACTAGTCATCCAAGACTGTACTGCCAGACTAACTCCATCCTTTGCCCCACCCCACCCCACCCCATCCTCTTTCCCCACCCACCACCAACCTAACCTTAAAAAAAAACAGAAAAAAAGGAAACGGAAGCACCGCCATCTTGAAAACGTCAGCGCCATCTTTCCTCCTGCCGCCGGCACCACCACCACCACCACACCACCACCCCCACCACCCCTCCCTACCCCCCCACCCCCACCCTACCACCCCTACCACCACCCCCACCCCAACCAAAATCGTCCTGTCGCATCGCACGATTCCTCCCTCCTCGGCTGCCGGAGAAAGAGAATTATCTCCCCGAGACAATATGGAAGTGTTTCGGCAGGAAATTTGATATCATAGCACCGGACAGAAGA
>CM060327.1:38267508-38280008 GCA_030674155.1 Stramonita haemastoma | reverse complement strand
TTATCCATATTTCCTCAATAAAACATTCGAGTTCGAGTTCGAGTTCGAGTTCTCTTGCTTCATTACTTTCCCTGAGCCTACAGAGGGCAGGTATCCATTGACAGCTGGGTGAACTGGGGGACTGTACTAAATGAAGCCAAGGTGCTCGAACGAGAGATTCATTTGCGAGCAACCACGCTCAATACTAGTAACTTTTTTTCCTTTTTTTAAATATTTTATTCTTTTACTTCGAGAATAGTGGAATAAGCACGCATTGCTTTTTTACATCTAGTCCCCGTGTGTATGCAGTATTGTAAATTTTGCCATCCGTTCCCACCGGCACACAATGGCCTACTATTTTTAAAAGCAGACGTGTTTTAACGTATGCGCAAGATGTTCTGCGTGCGTTCGCACACGGGAAGTCAGGTTTATAGTCTCATCCGAAGGACTTCCTTTGGGAGTGGAGTCAGTACTGATGATAACTCCAGAGGAAAAATCCTCTTGAACGAGATTCGAACCCGGGTTACCAGATCACGGGGGCATCACTCTGACCACCAGCTATCCTGTCCCCCCACTTTTTGACTGGGCAAGTACTGTAACTACAGAGCGACCCTGTTCTTCTATAAAGATACATGGCTTTGACAAATACGCAAGATTTCTGCAAGTGTTGGTACAACTCCATTATATTCTATATTGTTTATAGCCCTACCGACCACGAAAACCATATCAGGGATGTCCCCTCATTCAGTTTCAGTGACTCCACTAACTGTCAACATCCGTTTCAAAAACCACACCTCCTAATACTGTCAAATGTCTTACACCGTCCATCTGAAAACAAAAACATTTCATGACACAAGTTTAAAATAATTTCATTCCGTAAAGGCTAAAAATCAGGCTGTGCTGAGGGTGCCAGCTTCATTAATTATCCCAAAGTTACACAAAAAAGACGAAGAAGAAAGATAACAAACATTGTTTTTTAAAGTACAAAATATTCATAAAAGTACCCAAAGGACGAATACCACTGCAGAATGGACACCCTGTTCCCATTCCTGTGTTTAAATATCACCACTACCTGGACGCCAGAACCAAAAAAACCAAACAGAACCCCAAGCAAAATGTCATAAAATAGAAACAGATTATTTTTTGGAAAGATTTGCTTCGAAAAATAAAAAAGAAAAACAGTAACATGGACTGAAAATGCACCCAAAAAAATAAAACAAGCAAGAGAGCTATGACAGAGAGTAAGGAGAAAGACAGGAACAAAGAGAAAGATAGAAAAGGGGAAATTTCGAGCACAACATTTCCAAAAAGGGGGAGATACTATTTTATACAAAAAGAGCCCCTGGTATCTCCACGGGGTGAGATACGGAGGTGGGTGGTGGGGTATCATTGGCAAAAGGACTATAAACGTTTATAGTCTTATGTAAAGGACCCCGATACCTAAATTCAGAAGCCAAAACCTAGAAAATACTGCAATCTTAAGGTGTAAATAATTATGGCTTTAGGCGGATCGTTTCGTTACACCCCTTTCATTATCTTTTTGTATCCAAATCCACGGTTAAAGCAGACAAGAGTTTTAACAAAAGACCAAAAAAAAAAAAAAAAAAAAAGGAATTGAAAGAAAGAAAAGAAAGAAAGAAAGAAAGAAAGAAAGAAAGAACGCAACGCACGCACGCACTCACGCACAGCACGCACCACGCACGCACGCACGCACACACACACACAAACACACACACACACACACACACACACTCACCACTCACCGTAAAAAGAAAAATTACAACCCCAAAAAAAAAATTTTTAGGGAAACAAAAAAAGGAAAGGCTTGGCACAAATCGTCAACACCACTTAATTGCAACTTTGCACAGCCGCCCACCAGAAAAAATACAGAAAAACAATAAAATAAAAACAAAAAAATCCAAAAATGAGACAAAAAGCTGTAAAGGCGAAAAAGAAAAAACCCACTCAGAATAAAGATGAGTTGTCCGCTACCTTATTAAACAAAGGATATTGAAATCATGCTTCTGAGAAGGCGGGCGCCCAAAATCTGACACCCCCCCCCCCCCCATTTCTTTCCCCTTCCCCCCCTTCCCCCGCAACCCCCTTTTTCCTACACCCCCAACCCCCCCCCCCCCCCCCCCCTTTTTTTCTGTCTGTCTTTCGTTCTAATCTTTCTCCTTTTTTGTTTCCTCCCTCCATCCGCCTCATCCCCCTCTCTTACCTTATAAGCCGTTTCTCTCTCTCTCTCTCCTCTCTCTCTCTCTCTCTCTCTCCTCTCTCTCTCTCTCACTCTCTTCTCTCTCTCTCTCTCTCTCTCTCTCTCTCCTAGTTCTTATATAGATCGACAGATTATTCCTTAAAGCATTTTTTAGGAAGGAGGGAGGCACTTCTGTTTCTTTTCTCTTTCTCGTTTTCTTTCTTTCTTGAAAATAAAGTAACACACAGAAACAAGAAATACACGCAGAGGTGAATGAACAGAATTATAATCTCACACACAGAGATGTTACACATTACCAACTATTCACACACGCGCGTGAACGTGCACGCACGCAGGTATGCGCACAAACGCACGTCCGCTTGCATGCAAGCACGCACGGACGCATACACACACACACTATTTAATGAAACCTATTCTTTATCAATGCCCAATCCTAGATAATCTGTATTTTAAAAAAATCTGGGGTTGAAGAAATTTGGGAGGGAAGGGAAGACAGACAACAGACAGACAGACAACAGACAAACAGACAGACAGACAGACAGACAGACAGACAGACAGAGACAGACAGACAGACAGACAGACTCCTTTCATTTTATATCTATCTATCTATCTATCTATCTATCTATCTATCTATCTATCTATCTATCTATCTATCTATCTATCAGTCTATCTATCTATCTTCTATCTACCTATCTATCTATCTATCTATCTATCTATCTATCTATCTATCTATCCATATATCCCTTTGTCTGGCGACCGTGGGGGCACCCCTGAAGACTTGACAACCAGTTTTCTCCATTCCTCTCGCTGTTCTGCCTTTCTCAAAGTTTTGTCGAGTTCTAGGTTTGGTTAACCTTATATAAGATCATAAATAGCAAGCTGATTGTTCGCTCCTAGAAAATCAAGATATTTGATCTATATGTCATTTTAAAGTTTCTTCCAAGAGAGGTAATGAAAACTTTGAACAGATTTCTCCAATGCTGTCTCTTTAATAGAATTTTGCCTTGAAAACTATGCAACACTAGTTAGAATCTAGTTTTGGTGGGGTGGTGGGGTTTTTACCTCTACAACGTTACACAGGAATATTGTCTGATAAATGAGATTTTAACTCATATGATCTCGAATTTTCCAGTTGATTGTTCAACATCAACCACCAAAACAATTTCAGAGATTAAGCCTGGTTGACTGATTGATAATATGATTATGCTAACTAGACATTTTATTCTCACCCATTACATACAGACAGGCAGCATTTAAATTACAACGATATATTTCATAACACATAAATATAGTCACCACCAAGACAGATATTTACAAAAATTAATACCTCGGCATCGAATTATTGTTGTCTGTCACATATTAAACGAAAAGGCGTTGTTTTGCTGTTAAGTGCCTAATAAGTCAGGTCCAGTGCTTCCGACTTCGGCGTGGGATAGAACCAACATCTGATAAGTCTTTTTGGAAATAAAAAGCAGGAGAATGGCCTAAGATGGCAGAAAATAGACAAGAAGGTGACAGGAAGAAAAGGAACAAGGTAGAAACAAAGAGAGAGGGATAGAAAAGAGGGAATTCCTAGCACAGAAGACTGACACTCGATATTTTCACAAAGTAATTTTTCACCTAAGCTTTTTTTCCTCTTCCTCTTCTCTCTTTTCTGCGTTTCCTTACCAAGTAGGTGTGTAGTGCCTGGTCTTATGTGCTGGTAACTTTACAGGAGAGCTCTGCCTACTGGCCTCAGCCGACACAGTCTAACTTCAGAGCAGCTCATACCATTGTACAAGTTGCATGCTGGGTATGTTCGTGTTTCTGTAACCCACCGACTGCTGGTGTAAATCATTGGATCTTAAACGTGCATCTCTTTATCTACTACATGTAAAAATAATATATAAAAAAACCACAAAAAAAACTATGCACCAGGGGGAAATTAAGGCACTGGCAGGGTTTACGCTTCTTCGTCGTCGTCGAACGCTCAGACAGCAGCTATTGTTGCCTGGTATAATATATGAGCAAAAATGATGCATTCCGCTGCCGTTAAGCACCTGACAAGTCAGGCCCAGCGCATCCGACTTCGGCATGGGTTTGTGCTTGAATTTGAAGGGGAGATTGTAAATATTCCCACCGTTAATTCACCAGACGCCGTGGCCGAGATTTGAACCTACGACTTCATGGACCCATAATTATTGAAGTCAAACGGTTTTAACCACTCGGCTATAAAGTTTGTCTATTTCTCCCTTTCGATTTGCCTAAAGCCAGTCAGGCTTTTGCAGGCATGCAGTAGCAAAGCACTCATCACGTTCTGCTATTTCCTGCAAGGAAATTAAATTAAAATTTGGATTTATAAAAAAAAGAAACAAAAGCAATCACACAGAGAAAGAGTGATAGAAGGGAGGAAAGTGTAATAATGTATATGCTGTGCAAGTGTGGGTTTTTTGTTTTTCTTTTCTTGTGTTATCTTGTCTCAGTTTAAATTGAATTAAACTATTCCTGATAACTCTATACTGTTCATAAATGCTGTTTCATTTTTTTTTTACATCTAGCTGATTGTACTCTTCTTCTTCTTCTTCTTCTCTTCTTCTTCTTCTTCTTCTTCTTCTTCTTCTTCTTCTTCTTCTTCTTCTTCTCTTCTTCTTCTTATCCTCATCATCATTATCATTATCATCATCATCATCGTCATCATCATCATCATCATCATCATCATCATCATCGTTGAACGCTCACACAGCAACTATTGTTGTCTGTTATTATTATGAGCAAAAATGTGTTGCGCTGCCGTTAAGCACCTGACAAGTCAGACCCAGTGCATCCGACTTCGGCGTGGGAAAGAAATGTCATCTTTTAAGACTTTCTGTATCATAATAAGCAGCTTCTCCAGTTCTCATTTTTGGTTGTTCTTTTTGTTGTTGTTCTCTAACGTAAGTCCAAAATGTCTTCTACATTTGAACGAACGAAAAGTTGAGCAGTTGAACAACTCAACTATCTTTAAAAAAAAAATTCATTCTCCAATCCAGCCTACTTTTTTGTCCTCCCTCGATTAAACCCAAAGGCTTTTGCAAAGATGTAATACTAAGCCTTTCATCGCCTTCCGCCCCTTTCTTGGAACGAAATCAAATTAACCCTCGGAGAAGAAACAAAACGATAGAGGGGAGAGGGGGGGGGGGGGGGCAGAGAACAGAGGGGAGAGAAGTCTGTTGAAATGTGCAAAGCTATACTAGTAATGTCCCTTCAGGAATTGAATTTCAGCAGCCTATCAAACTTCTACTTTTTCTTTTTACGTAACTCAAAGAACAAGCAGAAGATTAGATTGAAGGTAGGGTTGCGTAATCTTGAAAATAAATTATTTTTTTAAAAGGCAAAAAAAAAAGCCCAATCATTTTATAGATCATATCGAAAGTCCTGATTACTCCATCAATATTCAAATTTGAAATTAGACAGATATCAACTATCATTTATCTCATTGCAAGCAAAAAGAACTGAAGTCAGCTGTTAAACCTTGAATGTTCCAAATTTCAGATAATTCTCTCTCTCCCCTTTGCCAAAGTCGGATGTTCTGGGTCTGATTTGTCAGGTGCTTCATTAACGGCAGAGCAGGAGTAGCGCATTTTTGCTGATATGACAGACACACAACACTAGTTGATGTCTGAGCGATGGACGAAGAAGGAGGAGGAGGAGGAGGAGGAGGAGGAGGAGGAAAGAAGAAGGAAAAGAGGAAACTGTTATTAATGTTTCCAGCTAGAAGAAGAAGGAAGAGGAAAAGAAGAAGGAAAAGAGGAAACTGTTATTAATGTTTCCAGCTAGAAGGAGGAGAAGGAGAAGAAGGAAAAGAAGAAGAGGAAGAAGAAGTTGTTATTAATGTTTCCAGCTAGAAGGAGGAGAAGGAGAAGAAGGAAAAGAAGAAGAGGAAGAAGAAGTTGTTATTAATGTTTCCAGCTAGAAGAAGAAGGAGAAGGAGAAGAAGAAGAAGAAGAAGAAGAAGAAGAAGAAGAAGAAGAAAGAAGAAGAAGAAGAAGAAGAAGAAGAAGAAGAAAAGAAGAAAACTGTTATTCATGTTTCCAGCCTCTCTTTTTTAAGAAATACTTTTTACTTTGAATAGCGAAGACTTATTTTGATTTAAAAAAAAGGGGGGGAGGGGGTTGCAAAATATCCTTGAAGTTTTGCTGAAGGAAATTGTCGACAAACGTGTTCCGTGTGTTCCCCAGACGACCATCTTGGTCAAGGGACTGCTGATGATGACCATGCTTCTTCAAGCAACATAATTATTCTTCCCATGGGAAAGTTTAACACAAGACGTATCCTGCTACTTTTAAAAAACTCGCATCGTTCTGATTTGTACATTATTGGATGCTATGCAAAAACTGAACCATCTGAATCTTTAGTTAACCAAAACTACTGACAAAAATGTATCACAAATACAATGATCGAGTGTGTACATTACCAGGCATGTATGTGTACAAGTGTGTATTTATTCTGGTTTTGTTTTTTATTCCTCAGCTAGAGATCCGAGGTTTACCAATGGTGAGAATTTTTCGGCACCAGTAAGGTAGCCGTTATCTGACTTCAAGGATAATGATATAGTTTGTTTGTTTTTTCGTTCCTAGGCTATAGATCCAACATTCACCAATGTTGAGATTTTCTGCGTATGCGTTTACTCACCAGTAAGGTATCCGCGTTGTGACTTCAAGGATATGTACATCATATCATAATAAATAAACTTGTCTTCAACTGGGTTTTTTGTGTGTGTTTTTTTTTTTACTTACCCTCCAAATGTCCCTTGTCTTTGAAAAGACAAAAGAAAACTAGAACAGTCCGTTTTTTAAGAAGGGGATATTTTTTTTAGCTACCACCCCCACCCTCCACCTTTCCCGATTAAAACCAAGGCTATTGCAAGTCTGCAACACCAGGCCTCTCATCACGTTCCACCGTTTCCTGCAACGAAATTGAATTAAAAATATGAGAAGAAACAAAGAGAGACAAGAGACGAGGAGAACAAGGAGAGAGAGAGAGAAAAGTTACTTCTCCTGATGTCCAAGCCATGCAAATAACTTCCCCTTTAGTGTTTATATATTCGTAATGTTCCTTTTTTTTATCGGAGGTGTGTTTTTTGTTGTTTATGATCAAAACCTTTTTTTCAGCTTTTTTCTCCAGTCACGAGTAGTCCAAACTGTGTAGGGGTTGTTTTTTTTCTTTTTGGTTGGTTTGTTAGGGGTGTGTGTGTGTGTGTGTGTGTGTGTGTGTGTGTGTGTGTGTGTGTGTGTGTGTGTGTGTGTGTGTGTGTGTGTGTGTGTGTGTATGTGTATGTGTGTGAGAAGGACGGGTGGAGGTTAGAGTCATTTTATATCAAATTGTATTGTAATGTATTATATTGTATTGTATCGCATATCACTTTAAGTCATGGCAGATTTCTCTGCGTGAAATTCTAGCTGCTCTCCACGAGGAGAACGTGTCACCACAAGAGCAGCGCCACCAATTATATTTTTTTTCTTTTCCTCTGTGCTTGTCTTTTGTTTCCCTGACAAAGTGGCTTTTCTCTACAGACTTTTGCCAGGATCGGCCTACTCTCTTGTTGCCGTGGTTTCTTTTACGAGTTTAAATGCGGGTTGCTCACGGGACCTCGGTTTATTGTCTCATCCGAAAAACAAGCACTCAGACGACAACTCACAGTCTAGTGAATAGAGGTGGGGGGGAGGGAGGGGATAAGGTTCGGGCACAAACAGATATCGAGCCACCACACACTTCGAACCCAGAACACACACACACCACACACACACACACACACACACACACACACACACACACACACACACACACACCACACACACACACACACACACACACACACATTTACCATCACCCACCAACCCCCCTCACACTCTCCCTCTCTCTCTGATAGCATAGTAGTCACAACATTGCGCTGACAATTTGACGACCCGGGTTCGATTCCGGTCGAGATTTTTCCCCTGGAGTTAACATCAGTGCTGACTCCACTCTCCCCAAAAGACCTTCGGATGAGACTTTAAAACCGAGGTCCCGTGTGCGAACGCACACAGAACATCTTGCACACGCGTTAAATCCTGTTCCACTTTTCGTAAGAGTAGGCCATCGTGTGCCGATGGGAACGGATGACATTTACAAAAACTGCATACACACGGGGACTGGATATAAAAAGCACATGAGAGCTTATTCTATTATCCTCGATATAAAAGAATAAATCAATCAAAATCTCCTCTCTCTCTCTCCTCTCTCTCTCTCTCTCTCTCTCTCTCTCCTCCTCATCTCTCTCTCTCTCTCTCTCTCCTCTCTCTCTCTCTCTCTCTCTCTCACACACACACACACACACACACTCACACACGCACACGCACACGTGCGCGCGCGCGCACACACACACACACACACACACACAACACACACACGTGGACTCCCCCCCCCCACACACACACACACAACCTAAACTCTCAAACCAACCTCAACTCTCCTCCTCACTTTTTTTTGGCTTTGTTTTCTTCCAAAATGCACAACACAGCCCTGTAGAACGAAGGACGAAAATCGCCAGTCTCTGTTTTCTAGAACAAAAATCCGTTTTTTATTTCTTTGAGCATGATGAAGCGAGAAAATTGCGAATTTAATTAGATAAGGCAAATGAAGACGAAACTAGAGGAAGGAGGAGCAGAGGGAGAGATGTGGGGAGGGGGGTGGAGGGGTGGGTGATGAAAACGCCATTGAAGAAAATTGAGGGCGGTGGTGGTGGTGTGGTGGTGGTGGTGGTGGGGGTGGTGGTGGTGGTGGTGGTGGGGGTGGTGGTGGGAGGGGGTATTAGGGAGGAGGGAAAGGGATACAGAAAGGGGGGGGAACTAAGAGAAGGAGGGAGGGAGAAGGATAAAACGGAACACTTCTGTCTTGAATAAAAGGGAGTATGTCTTTTAGTGATAATTGTACGTGTTTTTGTTGTTTTTTTTGTTTTGTTTTCTTTGCTTGTTTCGGGGGGGGGGGGGGGGAGGGGGGGGTATAAGTCTTTTGTCTTTCTTTTAAACCCTTTGGGCTTTTTGATCTGAGTTGTGAGTGACTGAGTAACAGTGTTGTGTTTGGGTGGGGTTGGAGGAAAGGGGGAGGTGTTTTGTAAGGTAGGGTGGAGGGGCGGCGTAGGTGTGTGTTGTGTGTGTGTGTGTGTGTAGTGTGTGTGTGTGGTTGGTGTGTGTGTGTGTGTGTTTGTGTGGTGTGGTGTGGTGTGTGTGTGTGTGTGTGTTTTGTGTGAGAGAGAGAAGAGTGTGGTGTTGTGTTCTGCCCTGTCTGTCTGTCTGTCTGTCTGTCTGTCTGTCTGTCTGTCTGTCCGTATTATGCCCCCAAAGCTGGCATAGCATAGCTTAGCTTATGATGAATATCGCAAAATACCCCAGATAAACAGACAGACAGACAGACAGACAGACAGACAACAGACAACAGACAGACAGACAGACAGATAGATAGATAGATAATAGATAGATAGATAGATAGATAGATAGATAATAGATAATAAGATAGATAGATAGATAGATGATAGATAGATAGATAGATAGATAGATAGATAGATAGATAGATAGATAGATAGATAGATAGATAATAAAAACTTGGCAAAGAGATACTTTTTTAAATTGTTTGTTCTGTTTTCTACTGCTTTTTGTTAGTTCGCAGTTTTGTTTTGTTTGTTGCTTAGTAATGTTTGTTTCTTGTTGCTTTATTTGTTTGTTTGTTTCTTTCTTGTTGTTTTGTTTGCTTTTGGGGAGGGGTGGGGCTGTTTTGTTGCTTTTTTTTGTTTTCTTTTCTTGTTTTGTTGGGGGGGGGGCGAGGGGGGGGGGCTGTTGTTTTGCTGGGTAGGGTTCTTTTTGTTGTTGCTTTTTCTTTTGGGTTGTTGTTTTTTTTTTTGGGGGGGGGCTGTTGTTTTTTTAGGGGTTATTTGCATTTGTTTTTTTTGTTGCTGTTTTTACTGTCGTTGTTTTGGGGGTTCTTACAGAACAATTGCTTGCCGAATATTAAAAAAAACAACGTAGCCCCTCTGCTATAATAATAGATTTTATAATAATTATGAGGAATGTCATGTAACCAGATGCATTTCTTTAATTTGGTATAAAAGCCCACGATGTTTGAAATCTCCTGTTGGCGGATCATGTAAACCGTGGTGATTCAATGCCTCCTTCTTCGTTGTTGCTGTTGTTGTTGTTTTTAATCTAAAAATCTTTTATAAAAGAAACGCATCAAATAAAAGGCATCCACAAAGTCGGAATGCGACTACCTTACCGAAGGAGAAAACTGTCGCACACACGATGTGTACCAACACACTTGCTTAGAAAGCGAGAAATAGGGGTGGGGGGGAGGGTGTAGACGATTCCCGTCTGTGCCCCATCTACTAGACCTCAGTGATGGTCTGGGTGCTATCTTTTAGATGAGACGATGATATAAACCGAAATCCTGTGTGCATGAAACACGCATCCATTGCTCGTAAAAGAACCCACGGCAACAAGAGACGTGTCCCTGTCAAAAATTCTGTAGAAAAAGTCACTATGATAAGGGAAACAAATTTTATTTTAATAGACATGCAGACAAGAATTCGTTTTGATGGGTGGCGCGTTCTTGTGGCGACACATTCGCCCCCAGAAAGAGAGCAGTCCTAATCTCACTCTGCGAAATATTCTGCCGTGACGGAATGCTAGTATTCAAAGATACACAAAATATCCACCTATGGTTAAAAAAAAATAATAAAAATTTATATTTTAAAAACATCAAAAGCTCTAATCGAGGAACAAAGAAAATTTAAAATCTTTCTTCCTCTCATTTTCTCTCTTTCATCCCCTTACTCTACTTCCTGTCACGAAAAAAAAAAAAAAAAAAAAAAAGCCTGTCTAAATGTCGTGTGGGTTGTACAGTTTTAACTTTTAAACATCATTTCAGCAGAAGAACAGTGTCGCTTGCTTTTTTTGTACCCATTCATTCCTGTCCTGTACTCTCTACATTGGGGTGATTTATGTAGCAGCCTCTGTCACGATCACTTCGGCTTATTTTTGTTTATTTCATTCACTCTTCGTCTGTTTATGCAAATTAATGGCTCCTTCGCCGCCGCTTCAAAAATGTATTGTACTTTGCTGCCATCCTTTTTCTTTTTTTTTGTCAAAAACCTCAGTGATATATCTCTTCCTTACTTTTGCTCTGAGAGAGAGGAGAGTTTGTGTGGTGGGTGTGTGTGTGTGTGTGTGTTGGTGTGTGTGGTGTGGTGTTGTGTGTTTTGTGTGTGTGTGTGTGTGGTGTTTTTGTGTGTGTGTGCGTGCGTGCGTGCGCGCGCATGTGGGTGGTGGGTGGCGTGCCTTACTTGCCCTGCCTGGCTGGATGGCTCTCTCTCTCTCTCTCCCCTCTCTCTCACTCTCCCCTCTCCTCTCTCTCTCCCTCTCCCTCTCCTCTCTCATCCCTCTCTCTATCTCTCCTCCCTCCTCTCTCTCTCTCTTTCTCCCTCTCTCTCCCTCCCTCTCTCTCTCTCACATCCCTCTCTCTCTCTCTCGATCTCTCTCTCCCTCTCCTCTCACTCTCATCTCTCTCTCTCTCTCTCTCCTCCCTCCCTCCCTCCCCTCTCTCTCTCCTCTCTCTCTCTCTCTCTCTCCTCTCCTCTCAATCTCTTCTCCTCTCTCTCTCTCTCACCTCTCTCTCTCTCTCTCTCATCTCTCTCTCTTTCTCTTTCTCTCTCTGAGTAAAGGTAGATGGACAGACAGACAGACAGACAGACAGGCAGACAGACAAACAGACAGCAACAGCAGACAGGCAAACAGAGAGTGGCAAAGTTAGACAAAGAAAAAGAGAGGGGAAATGATTTATGTTATTTATTCAATTTTTAGGCTTCAGTTTTTTCCTGGAAAGATATGTGTGAAAAACATATATTCATGAGCTGATTTTTTTTTTAAAGTATCTCCGCTGCAAACGAGCAGAAAGAAAGAGGGGAGAGACAGAGACAGCGACAGAGACACAGACAGAGATACAGACAGAGACAGAGACAGGCAGAGAGACAGACAGCAAGACAGATAGACAGAAACAAAGAGAGACATAAAGACACACAAAGAGAGACGACAGACAGACAGACAGACAGACAGACAGACAGAAGAGAGGGGGAATATATAATACATGTATAGCAGAGACAGAGAGAGACAGAGACAGAGAGACAGACAGAGAGAGACAGAAAGATGCAGAGAGAGAAAGACACAGAACAGAGACAGACAGAAAGAAAGAAAGAAAGAAAAGAAAGAAAGAAAAAAGAAAGAAAGAAAGAAAAAAGAAAGAAAGAAAGAAAAAAGAA